>UESW01001484.1:0-88512 GCA_900491605.1 Calamus simplicifolius
GGGGCCGTCGGTCATCGGGTGTCGGCCTTTGGGGCCGTCGGTCTTTGGAGCCGTCGGCCTTTGGAGGTGTCGGCCTTTGGGGCCGTCGGTCTTTGCAGCCGTCGGTCTTGGGGCCGTCGGTCTTTGCAGCCATCGGCCTTTGGGGCCGTCGGTCTTGGGGGTGCCGGCCTTGGAGGTGCCGGTCTTGGAGGTGTCGGCCTTTGGGGCCATCGGTCTTTGGAGCCATCGGCCTTTGGGGCCTCGGTCTTTGGAGCCGTCGGTCTTGGGGCCGTCGGTCTTGGGGGTGCCGGCCTTGGAGGTGCCGATCTTGGAGGTGTCGGCTTTGGGGCCGTCGGTCTTTGGAGCCGTCGGTCTTGGGGCCGTCCAAATTTTTTTTATTCTCCATGGGATCAACTGGCTCCATCAAATGCCCCCCATACTCCTTGAGCTTGCATGCTCTGCATCAGCTAAGCGAAAGGAGTGTAGAACTTTTACCTTGGCATCCGTTCTTTCATGTTAACTCCAACCATGATTCCCTCTGGGTGGGGAAGCCTCTTTCCTCTTGCGCTGCCTTGGATGGACGTCTGCGTGCCTTCTTTGGCGAGCTGAGAGCGGCTAGTAATCTTCTTCTCACGCGGAGTCTGGAAGTGAACCCCGGAGGGTGACTGATAAACGCATAAATAATTATCATTAAACCTATTAATTAATAATTTAACGTACCTATTATTATTTAATATTTTAATATTTATATAATATTTTAGATAAAATCTTATCAACTTAAAGAGCACGATTTTAGGATTTAACGACGCAAACGGCACCCAAATCGGATTTAAGATGAGCTCGAAATTGATTTTTCATTGATTTATCTTTTAGCACGGCTTTTTAAAGTGAAGTCGGCAAACCAAGTGCCGACTTCATCGTTTTCTCTGCCGATTCCTCTGTTTTCCACCGATTCTTCTCCATTTAATTTCTAACCATTTCCTCCATCAATTAAGGAATAGATTAGATTGGAAGTTTATCAAATTGAGAGAATTAAAAGGAATTTGAATTTTATAGAGGATTTATCGGCTTCCGCGTCGTCTGCCGCTGCGTTCTCTGTTTTGGATCTTCCTCGCCACGTCAAACCCGCGTCTGGGTTTCTATAAATAGCATCCATGTAGAGTCCAACGATCTACATCCAGCGCGCTGCAGCCGTGGAGAAGGAAGAAGCTCTGTTCGTGCCGTAGCGGTTCCAGCCGTTTGCATCCAGGAGATCTCGTGGAGTCCAGGCGCTGCATCCGTGGGGAGTTGGGGAGAAGTCTGAAGGCTCTGCTCGTGAGGCGCCCGTCCGAGGATCTGCATACCAGGAGACGGTCGTGGCTTGGTTCATCCCAGTTTATTTTATTGCTTTCTGTTGCCTTTCTCATGTTACAAATTAAAACTCTTTTATTTTAGATTTTAATATGCACTCTTGGATGTTATTGAAATAAAATTTCTATTCATGTTAAATTGTTATTAAATTTTATTTAAGTAAAAATAATTTAGACTGATTTATTCTTAAAAGAGATGGGCCGTGATCTACAGGTACGAGCCGTGCTCTAATAAGATAAACCATATCTTATTATTTTGCACTATTAATTATCTACTTAGTTATCTATTTAGTTAAATTTATAAAATTATTTCAAGATAATCGCTAAAGTCCCTGTGGAATCGATCCCTTACTCTCGCTATCCTAATAGTGAAATTAAGGTGTTTAAATCGTTGTGCTACGACACGCATCAGATTTTTGGCACCGTTGCCGAGAACTTAAGTGTGTTATTTTGAAAAAAAAAATTTAAAAAAAATTAATTAAAAAAATTAAAAAAAAAAATATAAAAAAAATTAGATTAATTTTCTCTTAATTTTTGAATAGTTATTGCTGCTTTATTTTATTTCTTAATTGTTAGAATTGCATATTTTATTTTTAACATAAAAAAAAAAAATTATTACTTTCCTTTTTGCCACAAATCCAATTTTAACCTAATCAAATTTTCCTTTTAATTAACTTACAAAAAAAAAAAAAAACCTAAAGAAAACCCTAAGACATCTTCCATAAAACATAATTAATTTAAGGAAATAAAAAAAATAAAAAATAAAATATATAAACAAAATAATTATTTCATTTTCTATGTTATAGAGTGACTTAGGTGAATTTATTTTCTGCAAAACTCAAAATCCTTCATTGACATCTCATAATTTATTAGGAAATTAGAAACTTAATTACAAAAATAAAAAATAAATAAATAAATAAAAACTATTTACTTTAGAGGCATTGGTAGGGTGTATGCTCGGTCGCCGATCGTTGCAGCCAAACCTTATACCCTTAGATCCTGAGATAGAAAGAACTATTAGAGCAAACAGACTCAGAATTATGGATCCTAATAACGAAAATAATCAACCACGATAGTTGAAAGAGTATTTTACTCCTTCAAGGTATACATACTCTCCCTGCATTCAAGTGCCTCCAGTAGAGGCTGCCCAATATGAAATTAAGTCAAGTGTAATCCAAATGTTACCATCTTTCTATGGACTTACAAATGAGGATCCCTACAAACACTTAGATGAATTCTTAGAAATTTGCTCAACTGTCAAAATTCAAAATTTCTCTGATGATGCACTTAGGCTTAAGTTATTCCCTTTTTCCCTAAAAGATAAAGCCAAGTATTGGTTAAATTCATTAGACACTGTTATAATTTCAACTTGGGATCATCTTCAGAGAGAATTTCTTAAGAAATATTTTCCTATAGGAAAAACGAATCAAATTAGAAAAGCTATAACAAGTTTTTTCCAGACAGATGGAGAAATGTTCCATGAGACATGGGAGAGATTCAAAGAACTAATTAGAAAATGTCCACATCATGCTATACCCAAATGGCAACTGGTTCAGTGTTTTTTTGATGGATTATCAGAAAAGCATAGGCAAATGGTTGATGCTTCATGTGGTGGGACATTTATGTTAAAAAATGAACATGAGCGTGGCAACTCTTTGAGACATTGAGTGAGAATTCATTACATCATATGTCAGTTGCTCGTCGAGACCCTCCCGTAGAACCTAAAAGAGGTGGAATATATGAAATAGGTCACTCTACAGATATCTATACTAAAGTAGATGAATTATCCCATAAACTTGACCGGATTCTACAATTGGAAACATCTCTTCCCATCTACTCAATTACATGAGGTTTGCATAAATTGTTCGAGTCCAACCCATTCTATAGGTGAATGCTCAGCTGCATACCAATTTCCTGAACTTGTTCAAGAGCAAGCCCACCAAGCCCAAACCCGATTAGCTCCTAGAACAGGAAATGATCCATTTTCAAATACTTACAATCCTGGCTGGCGAAATCATCCAAATTTTTCTTGGAAACCTCAACCTATAGTCAATTCATCGATCAGACCTAATTACCAAGAAATCAATTTTAGAAACATGCCATATTCACAATATCCAAACATCCCACAACCTCCACCGAATAATCAGCCTACTTTTGAAGACAAAGTGTTACAAGCATTGAAAGGGCTAGAAATGAATACTCAAATCCTTCACTCACACACAATCTATTGCAAAACTAGAAACTCAGATAGGTCAATTAGCCGCAGCATTTAGTAGAAGGGAGGAGGGTAAGTTACCTAGTCAGCCTATCGATAACCCGAAAGGACAATTCATGGCTGAGGGTTCCAATAGTCCTGACAAATTCCCAGAACATGCTAAATCAGTCATGACTCTCAGAAGTGGAAATACATTGAACCCACCTGAACCAACCCAGAAATTAGAAGTGGCTAAACCAGAAGAGAGAAGAAATGAAAAAGAAAAGGAATTCAATGATCAAGAAATCATACCTAAAGCCCCATTCCCTAGTGCTTTAGAATCTCCTTTGCCTTCAGATAAGAAGAATATAAAAATGAATGAGATGCTTGAGTTATTTAAGCAAGTCCAAATAAACTTACCTCTTCTCGATGCTATCAAGCAAGTTCCGGCTTATGCTAAATTTTTAAAGGATTTATGCACACAAAAACGGAAAGCCAAGATACAAATTCCAAAAAAGATACATTTGACTGAGCAAGTTAGTTCAGTTGTTCAGCAAATAACCCCACCCAAACTAAAAGATCCTGGTACCCCGATTATATCATGTGTCATAGGAAACTTTGCAATCAAGAAAGCATTATTAGATTTGGGTGCGAGTGTAAACCTTCTCCCAAGTTCAGTATATGAATTATTTGGATTTGGAGAGTTGAAACCCACGACAGTAACACTACAATTGGCAGATAGATCAGTCAAAGAACCTCGTGGAATATTGGAAGATGTATTAGTAAAGGTGGATGAATTCTATTTTCCTGTCGACTTCCTTGTGTTGGATATGAAATCTAGTGGTAATCCTAACCAAATTCCCATCATCCTTGGAAGACCTTTTCTAGCTACTGCTAATGCATGCATAAATTGTAGAACAGGTGTGATGGATGTATCTTTTGGAAACAAGAAGATGAGATTAAATATTTTTAATGCTCCCAAGGACCACCTGTGTATGATTTAAATGAAGTAAATATGATAGAGGAAGTAGTAGATAAAAAATTCCAAAGTTTGATTGATTCGGATCCTTTACAAACATGTCTTACACATTTTGGAATAGATGACTTTGATATTGATGAGTATACCAAAGAGATAAACATGTTATTAGAACCACCTAAGTTTGACACCATCCCTCCATGGACTATAAAATATGAACCACTTCCAACTAAACCAAGTCCTTTAATACCATCCTTGGAAAAACCACCTCAACTAGAATTGAAACCTCTTCCAGATAACTTAAAATATTCATTCCTTGGACCCAATGATACCCTTCCAGTAATCATTGCATCTACCCTAACCTCTGAGCAAGAAGATAAATTGGTTGATGTACTTAAAGAACATAAAGAGGCGATTGGATGGACAATAGCTGATATTAAGGGAATTGACCCTTCCGTTTGCATGCACCATATTCATAGTGAAATTGAAGCCAAACCACATAGAGACATGCAACGAAGGCTAAATCCAAACATGAGAGATGTTGTTAAGAAGGAAGTAGTAAAATGGCTTGATGCTGGTATTATTTATCCAATTTCAGATAGCCAATGGGTTAGTCCAATCCAAGTAGTACCTAAAAAATCGGTATTACCGTGATTAAAAATGAAAAGGGCGAATCAATTCCTACTCTCACATCAACTAGTTGGAGAGTGTGTATAGATTATCGAAAGTTGAATGCCGTGACTAGGAAAGACCACTTTCCTTTGCCTTTTATCGATCAAATTCTAGAACGGCTAGCGGGACAAAGTTTCTTTTGTTTCTTAGATGGATATTCAGGATACAATCAAGTCCCAGTATTTCCTGCAGATCAAGAAAAGACCACCTTCACTTGTCCCTTTGGAACATTTGCCTTTAGACGTATGCCGTTTGGTCTTTGTAATGCACCAGCCACGTTTCAACGATGTATGATGGCCATATTTTCTGATATGATTGGTCAATTTTTGAAAGTATTTATGGATGATTTTTAGTCTTTGGTGCATCATTTGATAGCTGCATCGAGAACTTGACTAAGGTACTGAAACGATGTATGGAAATGAATTTAGTCCTAAGTTGGGAGAAGAGCCATTTTATGGTTCGTGAGGGAATCGTGCTTGGACACATTGTTTCAGAGAGAGGTATTGAGGTTGATAAAGCCAAGGTTGAATTGATCTCAAATCTATCACCCCCAACCTCAGTTAAACAAGTACGATCTTTCTTGGTCATGCTGGTTTTTATAGACATTTCATCAAAGATTTCAGTAAAATTTCTCGACCATTGTGTAATCTGTCGACCAAGGATAGTTCTTTTAATTTTGATAAAGATTGTCTAACAGCCTATAACATTCTTCGAACTGCTTTGACCACTGTACCAATTATCAAGCCCCCAGATTGGACCATACCTTTCGAAATCATGTGTGATGCTTCTGATTATGCTGTAGGAGCAGTTCTAGGACAGAAACTCAATCGAGAACCCATGTAATTTATTATGCTAGCAAAACTCTTTCAGATGCACAAATGAACTATACTACCACTGAAAAAGAATTACTAGCAGTTGTGTTTGCCCTAGAAAAGTTTAGATCATATCTGTTAGGGTCTAAATTTTTAGTTTATTCAGATCATGCAGCGTTGAGGCATCTTATATCAAAAAAGGATACAAAACCCAGACTGATTAGATGGATCCTACTCCTACAAGAATTTGATCTAGAAATTTTAGATAAGAAAGGTTCTGAAAATATGGTAGCAGATCATATCTCTAGGATCTCAGTGGAATACAATAAAGAAATAATCAGAGATAAATTCCCTGATGAGCAACTATTCTCAATTTCCCATAGCAATCTTCCCTGGTTTGCCCACATTGTGAATTATTTGGCAACAGGAAAAGTACCTTCCCACTGGACAAAACAAGAAAAAGATAGATTTTTCTCACAAATCAAATATTACTTTTGGGAAGACCCTGAATTATTTAAGTACTGTTAGATCAGGTGATTAGGCGATGTGTCCTAGAGAGTGAATTTAAAAGTATACTTAACTTCTGTCATTCTCTTGCCTGTGGAGGACATTTTAGTGGAAAGAAAACTGCAGCAAAGGTACTGCAAAGTGGGTTTTATTGGCCAACTTTTTTAAAGATGCACATGAATTTAGCCGTAATTGTCTCCAATGTCAACAAACAAAAATATATCTCGAAAAGACATGATGCCCCTAAACCCTATCTTGGTTGTAGAAATTTTTGATGTATGGGGTATTGATTTTATGGGCCCATTTCCTTCCTCTTTTGGATTTGAATACATTCTAGTGGCAGTTGATTATGTGTCAAAATGGATTGAAGCCATGGCAACTCGAACCAATGATCATAAAGTTGTAATCAAGTTTATTCAGCATAATATCCTTAGTCGTTTTGGATGCCCAAGGGCTATAATTAGTGATGGGGGTACACATTTCACGAATAGACACTTTGAAGGGTTAATGAACAAATATGTAATTACTCATAAGGTAGCTACACCTTATCATCCCCAAACTAGTGGCCAAGTTGAAATATCAAATAGAGAAATTAAAAATATCCTTGAGAAAACGGTGAGACCTGATAGGAAAGATTGGTTAGAACGTTTGGATGATGCATTATGGGCTTATCGTACTTCATTTAAAACTCCCATAGGAATGTCTCCTTACAGGCTCGTATTTGGAAAAGCATGTCATTTACCTGTAGAATTAGAACACCGTGCATTTTGGGCTATCAAGCAATTTAATTATGATATGAAAAATGCAGGTGTCAATAGAAAACTCCAATTGAATGAGTTAGAAGAGCTACGAAATGAGGCATATGAGAGCTCAAAAATTTATAAAGAACGAACCAAGGCATATCATGACAAATTTATTAGTAGAAAAATTTTTGAACCAAATCAAAAAGTATGGCTTTACAATTCAAGATTACATCTTTTTCCTGAAAAACTTCGTTCACGATGGAATGGACCTTTTATAGTAACTCAAGTATTTCCCCATGGAGCTGTAGAGCTTAAAGACCCTAAGCAAGGAAATATATTCAAAGTAAATGGCCAACGTTTGAAACTATATATAGAAGAAATTAATGATGGAGAAATTGTTGAATCAATTGATCTTGTGAACCCAACACTATCATAATAAGTAGCACAGTCTGGCTGAAGACTTTAAACTTAGCGCTCTTGGGAGGCAACCCAGTTTATTAGTTATTTTTAACTTTCTGTTCTTTTAGTGTGTTCTTTTAGTATGACCAGAGAAAAGCAACAGAAGCAGATTGAAAGAAGATGGCAACAATGAAACTTTCAACCTTCAAATACTCTACCAGGTAGTATCTTTCCTTGAAATTAATTAATTCTTCTTCCATTAGGGACAATGAAATTAAGTTGGGGGGGGAGGAAAAAGAAAATAAATCCTCGAGTAAAACTACAATCAGATGTGTTACCAAATTCTGTCTCGATTTGAAGTTAATCAAGCAGTCTATTAATGAATTAATGGTTAGATTATTTTTGAGATACTGAGGAATAAAGAAAATCTAATAAAAGGTAGGGTTTAGCCCAGAAAATTTTTAGAATAATTTCAGACCCTCCTAACCACTGATCTTAATAGTACAATCTACTTAATAAGGGTATGGGTGAAAATGTTATTTAAAAAAAAAAAAAAAAAAAAAAAAATCTCTCTTAAAGTTAATAGAATAGGTTCTTAGCATTTTTCACTGAGTAATCGGGCCCCGTCACCTAAGAAAGTGATGTTGTTCGCGTAAAAGGTGGGAATGTAAAAGAACCTAAATAAAGTTAGTCCTACCTAAAGCCTTTTTAACTCGAGTAAGTAAGTCCGAGGGGTATTTATACCTAATGCCTTAAAACCAATTGGTTTGGGAGCCATTGGCCTAAAGCTCGCTACAAGGGTTAATTAGAAAGCAAGGGGTTAGGACATTGCACTGACTTTACATATAAATAAATAAATAAAGAATCAAAAGTACAACAGACATTACACCCAACCCAAATTAAGTTAGAAGACTTAATTAGAGAAGTAAAAGTTGGTGAAGAAAGACTTCTATAAATTCTTATGGACTACACTTTATCACTAAAAAAAAAAAAAAAACTTAATAATCCAATGAAGTACCTCCTTTATGATTTTAAAAAAAAAATTTTAAAAAAAGAACTATAAGATAACTATCAATTCTTAGACTAACTTGGTACATATTTCTAAATTTATTATTTGCTCGAGGACGAGTAAGATTCAAGTTGGGTGGAGTGATAAACGCATAAATAATTATCATTAAACCTATTAATTAATAATTTAATGTACATATTATTATTTAATATTTTAATATTTATATAATATTTTAGATAAAATCTTATCAACTTAAAGAGCATGATTTTAGGGATTTAACGATGCAAACGGCACCCAAATCGGATTTAAGATGAGCTCGAAATTGATTTTTCATTGATTTATCTGTTTTAGCATGGATTTTAAAGTGAAGTCGGCAAACCAAGTGCCAACTTCATCGTTTCTCAGCCGATTCCTCTGTTTTCCACCGATTCTTCTCCATTCAATTTCTAACCATTTCCTCCATCAATTAAGGAATAGATTAGATTGGAAGTTATCAAATTGAGAGAATTAAATTTCTTTAGAAGGAATTTGAATTTTATAGAGGATTTATCCAGATTTTTTTTGTGTGGCTTCTGCGTCCTCTGCCGCTGCGTTCTCTGTTTTGGATCTTCCTCGCGCGTCAAACCCGCGTCTGGGTTTCTACAAATAGCAGCCGTGTGGAGTCCAACGATCTACATCCAGCGCTGCAGCCGTGGAGAAGGAAGAAGCTCTGTTCGTGCCGTAGCGGTTCCAGCCGTTTGCATCCAGGAGATCTCGTGGAGTCCAGGCGCTGCATCCGTGGGGAGTTGGGGAGAAGTCTGTGAAGGCTCTGCTCGTGAGGCGCCCGTCCGAGGATCTGCATACCAGGAGACGGTCGTGGCTTGGTTCATCCCAGTTTATTTTATTGCTTTCTGTTGCCTTTCTCATGTTACAAATTAAAACTCTTTTATTTTAGATTTTAATATGCACTCTTGGATGTTATTGAAATAAAATTTCTATTCATGTTAAATTGTTATTAAATTCTATTTAAGTGAAAATAATTTAGACTGATTTATTCTTAAAAGAGACGGGCCGTGATCTACAGGTACAAGCCATGCTCTAATAAGATAAACCATATCTTATTATTTTGCACTATTAATTATCTACTTAGTTATCTATTTAGTTAAATTTATAAAATTATTTCAAGATAATCGCTAAAGTCCTGTGGAATCGATCCCTTACTCTCGCTATCCTAATAGTGAAATTAAGGTGTTTAAATCATTGCGCTACGACACGCATCAGTGACCTGAGGGCTGAGAGTCGTCAGGTTCCTTTTGAACCGCCTCGGGGGTGTGGGAAGCGAGGGGCGACTCAGCTGGGTACGGAGCCTTTAGGGTCTTAACCTACTCGGGGGCACCGCCGTGCCGGGGCCGAGTGGTGTCCCATGGGCCGCGATGCCAGTGAGCTCCTTTTAAACCATCTTGGGGTTTGTGTTCCGCCCAAGTGGCGACTCAGCGGGTACGGAGCCTTTAGGGTCTTAACCTACTCGGGGGCACCGCCGTGCCGGGGCCGAGTGGTGTCCCGTGGGCCACGATGCCAGTGAGCTTCTTTTGAACCATCTTGGGGGTTTGTGTGCCGCCCAAGTGGCGACTCAGCCGGGTATGGAGCCTTTATGGTCTTAACCTACTCGGGGGCACCGCCGTGCCGGGGCCGAGTGGTGTCCGTGGGCCGCGATGCCGGTGAGCTCCTTTTGAGAGACTTGGCGCAAGGGAGAACAAGCTATGTCGTAAAAAGGGGCCTTTTTTATTACTTATGCTTCTGGGAGTACATCATTGGTAATACCAGCGGAGGTTGTCCGCATTCCAGGTACGTGGAATGGGCTTCCCGTCAAGCTCTTCTAGTTTGTATGCCTCCCGGTGGAACGTCTCGGCGATGCGGTAGGGACCTTCCCAGTTGGGGGATAGCTTGCCCCCCTCGGTAGGCTTGGATACCTCGGCCTTTCGTAGCACCAAGTCTCCGCGGCAAAAAACCTTGGGACGAACCCGGGCGTTGTAGTACTTGGCCGCTCGCTGGCGAAAGGTCACCATGCGCAGTCTCGTCCTGTCATGCGCCTCGTCGATGAAGTCTAGGTTGGCCCGAATCAGCGCGGAGTTGCCTTCCTCACTGAAGGACTCCACACGTGGACTGGGCAATCCGATCTCGACGGGGATGACGGCCTCGGATCTGAAGGAGAGGCTGAAAGGAGTTTCACCCGTCGGGACTCTGGGCATTGTGTGGTAAGCCCATATCACACTGGGGAGCTCTTCTACCCAGCGTCCCTTGGAACCGTCTAGGCGAGTCCTGAGCCCTCTGAGGATGGTGCGGTTCATAACCTCAGCCTCCCCGTTGGTCTGGGGGTGGCCGACAGAGGTGAATCGGTGGTGAATGCCTAGCTCCTCACAGAAGGCTTTGAATGCCTCGTTGTTGAATTGGCAGCCATTGTCCGTGACGAGGGTGTGAGGCAAGCCAAAACGGCATATGATCGACTTCCAGAAGAAAGCCTTAACTTTGCTCTCAGTGATTTTGACCAACGCCTCGACCTCGACCCATTTGGTGAAATAGTCGATGGCGACTAACAAGAATCTCGCTGCCCTGAAGCTAGGGGGAATGGTCCAAGGATGTCCATCCCCCATTGGGCAAAGGGCCACGGAGCCGAGAGCGGGCTCAGCGGGGCAGGCGGCTGATGCTAGATGTGCGCGTGGCGCTGGCAGCCGTCACACCTTTGAACTAGCTTGGCCGCGTCCTCCTTCATAGTGAGCCAGAAGTACCCCTGACGGAGAGCCTTCTGGGCTAAGGATCTGCCCCCCAGATGGTTCCCACAAATGCCTTCGTGGATTTCTCTGAGGATGTAGTCGGCATCGGCGGGGCCTACGCACTTAAGCAACGGGTAGCAGAATGACCTTCTGTATAGGCGCCCGTCGAGGAGGATGAACTTGGAGGCCCTCTACTTGAGCAATCTGGCTTCGTTGCGGTCGTCAGGGAGGGTGCCGTCGGTGAGGTAACGGACATAGGCGTCCATCCATGTAGGTTCCGGGGTGAGCGGGAGGACTTCCTTCCCGTCCTCTATGCTGGGCCTTTCTAGATATTCAATGTAGGCGTCCTTTGCCAAGCCGTTGGTGGAGGTAGCCAGTCGAGAGAGGACGTCGGCCTTGGCGTTTTCGCTTCGGGGGATGTAACTGATACTGAAGTAGGGCAGTGAGGAGGTCAAGAGTTAAACCTTTTTCAGATATTGCGCCATAACGGGGTCGCGCGCCTCGTACTCTCCGTTGATTTGCCCAGAGACGAGTTGCGAGTCCGTGTAAACTCTGAGGTGCTTTGCTCCAATCTCCCGGGCTAGCCTTAATCCGGCCAGCAGGGCTTCGTACTCCGCTTGGTTGTTGGTGGCTTCAAAAATAAATCTCAAGGCGCACTCGGTTCTTTCTCCTCCCGGCTCGGCAAGAATGAGGCCGGCGCCAATCCCTTAAGAATTCGATGCGCCATCCACATGGAGGATCCAGGTCTCTCCATCACCGCTCGGCTCGGGCTTGGGCTGCTCTCCAGGAACCTCTTTGAGATCTTCTTCCGCCCAAGTGCACTCGACCAGAAAGTCGGCCAGGACTTGGGACTTCAAGGCCGACCGTGCTTGGAAAGAGATGTCGAATTCTCCTAGCTTGATGGCCCATTTGGCGAGTCGACCCGAAGTGTCCGGACGGGCCAGGATGGCTCGGAGAGGTTGGTCCATGAGCACCACGATAGGATGGGCCTGGAAATACGGGCGAAGACGCCGGGCAGAGACTATCAAGGCGAAAATGACTTTCTCTGTTTTGGAGTACCTGACCTCGGCATTGTGTAGGACCTTGCTCATGTAGTAGACAGGCCTTTGGGTTCCATCAGCGTCAAGGCACACCAAGACTGAGCTGACGGCTTCTGAGGAGGCGGCTAAGTAAAGGAAAAGACTCTCCCCGTCTCTCGGCTTGGAGAGGAGCGGTGGGGAGGATAGGAACGCCTTTAAGCCGTCGAAAGCTTCCTGGCAGTCGTCCGTCCATGCAAAACCATTCACCTTCCGCAGGGCCTTGAAGAAAGGCAAGCACCTTTCCGCCGATCTGGAGAGGAAACGACTCAGAGCCGCTATCCTTCCCGTTAGCCGTTGCACTTCCTTCTTGTTGGACGGCCTCATGTCGAGGATGGCACTGATCTTCTCTGGGTTCGCCTCGATTCCGCGCTGGGTCACCATAAAGCCCAGAAATTTACCTGCCGTGACCCCAAAAGCACACTTCTTAGGGTTCAGCTTGACTTGGAAGCGACGGAGGTTGTTAAAAGTTTCTTCCAGGTCGGAGATGTGGTCGGTGGCACGGGTGCTCTTTGTCAGCATGTCATCCACATAGACTTCCATGTTCCGACCGAGCTGGTCCTGGAACACCTTGTTCATCAGCCTTTGATAGGTTGCTCCTGCATTCTTGAGGCCAAAAGGCATCACCTTGTAACAGTAAATGCCTTTCTCTGTCATGAAGGAGGTGTGCTCCTCGTCGCCGGGGTCCATCCTTATCTGATTATATTCGGAGAAGGCATCCATAAAGCTGAGAAGCTCGTGACCAGAGGTGGAATCGACCAGCTGATCAATTCTCGGCAAGGGAAAGATGTCTTTTGGGCACGCCTTGTTGAGGTCGGTGAAGTCTATACATATCCTCCAGCTCCCGTTTGCCTTGCGCACCATGACTACGTTGGCCAGCCAGCTTGGGTAGTGTGCCTCCCGGATGTGGCCGGTGCTGATCAGCTTGTTGACTTCTTCATCAATTGCCCTTTGTCGGTCGGGGGCAAAATCCTCTTCTTTTGATGGATTGGACGGTGGCGCGGGTCGATGTTGAGCTTGTGAGTGATGACCTCCGGAGGGATGCCGGGCATGTCAGACGCTGACCAGGCGAAGACGTCCGAGTTAGCATGTAGGAAAGCTAAGAGGCGCTCCCGGTCTTCCAGGGGAAGGAGTCCGCCCACACGGACGGTCCTTGTTGGGTCATCTTTGAGAGGGAAAGTCAGGAGGTGCTCGGCGGGCTCCCCTCCTTTGGCGGAATCTCTAGGATCGGATGCCTCCAGGGCCGGGTCGGCCTCCAAAGGGCTTGACGCCGTATGATAGCAAGGTAAGACCGGGCTTATCTCCCCGCGCATCTCTCCAACTCCCGTGCCAGTAGGGAACTGCACCAGTAGACGTCGGGTGGAGATAATCGCGTCCAAAAGATTCAGGCCGGGACGCCCGAGAATGGCGTTGTATACCAAAGGGACCCTTACGACTAGGAATTTCATGATCACAGTGCTTTGGCATGGTGGGGTTCCGGCCGTCACAGGCAAGGATATTTCGCCCTCAACCCTCACGGAATCTCCAGTGAATCCGACCAGCGGGGTTGCCACGGGCTGAAGGGAGTCAAAATAATCCCATCCGAACAAAGGCGTCGTAAGTAAGGATGTCAGCTGAGCTGCCACTATCAACTAATATCCTTTTTACAGGGTATTTGGCGATCGTCATAGCGACGACTACGCCTTCATTGTTTACATTTTCCATTACAGCAGTCTTCCCCCGGGGCATTACATTATTTGGAGCCTCCTCCCCCCTCGGCCGCTTGGACACAGAGGCTGATCCCCAGGACACCATCCCGACAGTCCACTCCGTGGGAGTGTTGTCGACGGTGGCTTGGGCTGGTGGAGGCCCCATGATGGCCGGCAGCGGCTGTGACATCTTCTGGACATACTTGCCGAGGTAGCCCCGCTGGATGAGCTCCTCGATGGCCCGCTTCAAGCTGTAGCAGCTATCGGTGTCGTGGCCGTAGTCCCGGTGGAATCGACAATAGCGGCTTCTGTCGCGGGATGCACCTTTCTTCATGAGGGGAGGACGTTGAAGGTAGGGCTCACCCTCGATCTCCATCAGGATGTGGGATCGAGGGGCAAGGAGAGGAGTGAGCTTACTCTCGTCGGGGATAGGGCTTCGGCGCCTGTTGTCGAACCGGCGAGGTGGGTCGGATCGGCGATGTCGGGGAGGTCCGCTCGGCTCAGGGCGAAAGGATTTGTGGTTGGAGCTCTTTGAAGACTCCCGGCGGGTGAGGTCGGCTTTATCTGCCCGGATGTACTTCTGGGCCCGGAGGAGGAGGTCGGAGTAAGAGCTCGGGGACTTCTTATCCAGGGAGAAGGTGAAGCGGGACGGAAGGAGTCCTCGCTTCAGCGCCAGGGTGGCCACCGCATCATCGAGGTGGTAGACCTCGAGGGTGGCGGTTTTGAATCGGGACACGAAGTCCCGCAGTGACTCTCCCTCCTTCTGGCGGACGGAGAAGAGGCTGTCTGCCATCATTGGGATCTGGCGGCAGGCGGCAAAGTGGACCAAAAATGCCCTCTCCAGCTCCCGGAAGGAGTCTATGCTGTGGGGGGACAGGCGCGAATGCCATGCACGGGCGGCCTTCCGCAGAGTTGCAGGGAAGGCCTTATAGAGAAGGGCGTCTGAGGCGCCCTGGACTTGCATCATGGCCTTGTAGCTCTCGAGGTGATCGAGAGGGTCGGTCGTACCGTCGTACGGGTCCACCTGAGGAAGCGGAACCTAGAGGGAACCGGTTCCTCCAGTATGCGGCGAGTGTAAGGAGGATGAGTGTCGAACTCTTCCTCCGGCTGATGGTTGATCTTCTTGGCGAGCTCGTCGAGGCGCCGGTTGTACTCCTCCAGGCATTCCTCCGCCTGGCGGTTGATCGTCGGGGCCCTCCGAGAAGGCTCGGAGGAAGAAGAAGAAGAGGAGGCAGAAGGAGATGGAGACGGAAGTCGGGACTTTGCCTGGGTTCCTCTTGATGATGTGGCTTGGGAGGAAACTCGTTGGGGCCGTGTTCAGGGGATCGTGGCCGCTTGGAGGGCTCGCGTCGAGGCTTCCTAGGGGAAACTTGATGTCGGCTGATACCTCGCCGACCGGCCTCCTGCCGAGGAGAACCTCCCCTCGCCGACTGCTGGCTAGCGGGGGGAGCGGTCTGGTGCTGGGTGGCCACGGACTGCTGCTGCTGGAGCCCGTGGACCATGACAATGAGATTCTGGACTTGTTGGGAGAGGGTTGCCAACTGCTCCGCTGTTTGGACAGCGGCGTCCGGTAGCAGGCCAGCAACCGGAGGGTTGGTAGCAGGGGGATCGGCCTCCTGCTGCCTAGCTGGTGGGAGGAGCCTCGCCAAGCAGCTGACGGAGGCGTCCTGGGCTCGAGTCACCACCATGGCTTCTTGAAGAAGAGAGGGGATGAAAGATGTAGCCAGGGAGAACGTTCGCTACTTTTTCCTATCCCCCCTACCTGGCGCGCCAATCTAATGACGCTCAATCACCTCTTCTGGACGTCGGGAACGGAGGCACTTCTCGAATCCTCGCTTGCCGGGTTGCCTGCAAAGAAGTCCCGGAACCGGAGGGGGTCTCCGGCGGGACCCTCCGACGGCCAAGTTAGTGATGAGGTCACAGCTGAAGAAGGGCTCGAGTGAGCCCTGTTTTGTGTGAAAAGAGGGATCTCAGGGAGGAGGAATTCCTTTGAGAGTTGAGATGGCGATTTTGGGGGTTATCGCGCGTACCTGTTCACCGGGTGGATTCACCTTTTTATAGGGGTTGATTCTGGCATGATCACGCGGGATTGCATGAATCAGAAGATCTGCTGAGCCCTTGCGTGAATCTGGGCCGGTTAGTGGGCCACGTCCCATCAGCCGGCGGGGCTGTCGGGCGGCATGCGTCGGCGTTGTCGGACGGCGCATGTCTGGCGCTATCGGGCGGCAAGCGTCAGAGAGGTGGTTTCTTGAACCACTGGGGGCTGATCTGGCGGGAACTGGGAAATCCCGTCTTGTCAGGGCCAGCCGGGTTGACCCGAGATGGCTGGGGCCCATCCCGCTGGCAAGGCAGTGCCGGGGCGGGGCCGAATCGACGGACTTGGAGACGCCGGGGCCGAGTCGGGCCGGCCTGGGATGGCCTTGGCCGACTCGGCGGGACTGGAGACGCCGGGGCCGAGTTGGGCCGGCCGGGGATGGCATTGGCCGACTCGGCGGGACTGGAGACGCCGGGGCCGAGTCGGGCCGGCCTGGGATGGCCTTGGCCGACTCGGCGGGACTGGAGACGTCGGGGCCGAGTTGGGCCGGCCTGGGATGGCCTTGGCTGACTCGGCGGGACTGTAGACGTGGAGAAGGCGTCGGGGCCGACCTGCTTGGAGAGGTAGAGGCCGGCTAGGAAGATGCCGGGGCCGCCTGGGGGGGCCGGGCCGGGCCGCGGGCTGGGGGCCGGGCCGGGGCCGCCTAGCTTGGACACGCCGGGGCCGTCTGGGAAGTGCCGGGGGCCGACTCGCTTGGAGACGTAGAGGGCCGGCTAGGAAAATGCCGGGGCCGCCTGGGGGGTGCCGGGGGCCGACTCGCTTGGAGACGTAGAGGGCTGGCTAGGAAGATGCCGGGGCTGCCTGGGAGGTGTCGGGCCGCCTAGCTTGGACATGTCGGGGCCGGCTGGGAAGTGCCGAGGGCCAACTCACTTGGAGACGTAGAGGGCCGGCTAGGGAAATGCCGGGGCCGCCTGGGGGGTGTCGGGCTGCCTAGCTTGGACACGCCGGGGCCGGCTGGGAAGTGCCGGGGGCCGACTCGCTTGGAGACGTAGAGGGCCGGCTAGGAAGATGCGGGGCCGCCTGGGAGGTGCCGGGCCGCCTAGCTTGGACATGCCGGGGCCGGCTGGGAAGTGCAGGGGCCGCCGAGCTTGGAGACGCAGGGAACCGGCTAGGAAGATGCCGGGGCTGCCTGGGAGGTGTCGGGCCGCCTAGCTTGGACATGCTGGGGCCGGCTGGGAAGTGCTGGGGCCGCCTAGCTTAGAGGTGCCGGCCTTGGAGGACGTCGGTCTTGGAGCCGTCGGCGTTTGAGGCCGTCGGTCTTTGGAGCCGTCGGCCTTTGGGGCCGTCGGTCTTGGAGGTGCCGGCCTTTGAGGTGCCGGTCTTTGGGGCCGTCGGTCTTTGGAGCCGTCGACCTTTGGGGCCGTCGGTCTTGGGGATGCCGGCCTTGGAGGTGCCGGTCTTGGAGGCCGTCGTCTTTGGAGCCGTCGGCCTTTGGAGCCGTCGGCCTTTGGGGCCGTCGGTCTTGGGGTGCCGGCCTTGGAGGTGCCGGTCTTGGAGGTGCAGGCCTTTGAGGTGCCGGTCTTGGAGGTGCCGGCCTTTGGGGCCATCGGTCTTGGAGGTGTCGACATTGGAGGTGTCGGCCTTTGGGGCCGTCGGTCTTTGGAGCCGTCGGCCTTTGGAGGTGTCGGCCTTTGGGGCCGTCGGTCTTTGGAGCCGTCGGCCTTTGGGGCCGTTGGCCTTTAGAGGTGTCGGCCTTTGGGGCCATCGGTCTTTGGAGCCGTCGGCCTTTGGGGCCGTCGGTCTTTGGAGCCATCGGCCTTTGGAGGTGTCGGCCTTTGGGGCCGTCGGTCTTTGCAGCCGTCGGTCTTGGGGCCGTCGATCTTTGGAGCCGTCGGTCTTGGGGGTGCCGGCTTTGGAGGTGCCGGTCTTGGAGGTGTCGGCCTTTGGGGGCATCAGTCTTTGAAGCCGTCGGCCTTTGGGACCGTCGGTCTTTGGAGCCGTCGGTCTTGGGGCCGTCGATCTTTGGAGCCGTCGGCCTTTGGGGCCGTCGGTCTTGGGAGTGTCGGCCTTGGAGGTGCCGGTCTTAGAGGTGTCAGCCTTTGGGGCCGTCGGTCTTTGGAGCCGTTGGTCTTGGGGCCGTCAGTCTTTGGAGCCATCGGCCGTCGGGTGTCGGCCTTTGGGGCCGTCGATCTTGGGTGTTGGCCTTTGGGGCCGTCCAAAATTTTTTTTATTCTCCATGGGGTTAACTGGCTCCATCACTTACCATGTCAGGTAGATTATTT
Organism: Calamus simplicifolius; assembly: GCA_900491605.1. NCBI lineage: Eukaryota > Viridiplantae > Streptophyta > Magnoliopsida > Arecales > Arecaceae > Calamus > Calamus simplicifolius. Next base: position 18,472 of record UESW01001484.1, read on the forward strand.
AGTGCATACTTGAAATACATAATATATAATTATATTATATATACTTAAATTAAATAATAAATATAAATAATAATATAATATTAATTATATAGAGAGATAGTTTAACATAATATAATACTATAACATATTATATTAATATTATTAAATAATATTAAGTATTAATGTTAATATTAGTATGTTGTTTGTGCTTGCTAAAATTATGATGTCTGTCAAATATTTAGTGAATGCTTGAAATATATAATATAATATAATATATATATTATATTAATATTATTAATATATTAACATTAATAATAATAATGCTACGTGGAGTTCTAATACTATATGGTAACAACCAAATCCTGTACTACCCAAGTAGTAGCTCAGGTGGCTGGGGTTTTGGCTCGCTACCGTGATGACGTGGGTTCGAGTAATAATGTCGCGGTTGACTCGATTAAATCCAGAAATTTATCTTGGAACACACCTCATCTGATGTGGATGAGGGGCTACGGTCTCTTCTTGTTGTGCCCCATTCGATGTGGATAAAGGGCTAGGGTCTCTTCTTATTTTTTCGACTGGCCACTCGGCATTTGAGGGGCTAGGGTCTCTTCTTGTTTTTCCTCACTCGGCATTTGAGTTGGGGCCCAAAAAAAAAAACAAAAATCCTTGGATGGAGCAATCCCCTTCTTCCCTTTTTTTTTACCAAAAAAAAAAACAAAAAAAAAAATCCTCGGATGGGTTGGGGCTACTCGGCATTTGGATTAGGGCCAGGTTGACCTACTTATTCTCGGATGGAGCAATCCCTTCTTTCCTTTTTTATATCAAAAAAAAAAAAAAAAAAAATCCTCAATGGAGCAATCCCCTTCTTCCCTTTTTTTTTTTTGTACCAAAAAAAAAAAAAAAAAAAACAAAAAACAAAAAAACAACCAAACCCTGTATCTCTTTAGGGCTTAGCTTCCATAAATGCTAGCTCGCACTCGGGCAAAGCACATGGTATGTAATGTTCAAAAAGTATACTTATCTTTAATTACAATTCAAGCTTTGACTAAAATTATAATATATCATATATTAAGATTATTATTATATATCATATATTAAGATTATATTATTATAATAAATAATAATATAATTAAAATATTCAATCATACGACAGATGTTGAGGAAATAACTATTAAAATCCATTGAAACGAAATATATTGAAAATATAAATTAATATTCCTTAAATATGTTGGTTAGAGGCAAGATCAAAAAAAGCGATGTATTATCACTTGGTAAGTATAGAAAAAAAAAACATAAGTCACCCATTATAATACATTATTTTATATAATTTTGTGAGTCTAATTTTAATAATATGACTTGTGGCAAAAAATTTTATAAAAAATAATAATATGGTTTTCCTAAAATGGTTTTGTTGTGCATATAGTTTCATACTTGCTAGTTTCATACTTGCTGAATATTATAATGTTATATCGAACATTTTAGCATGGGTCCTTAAATACATAATATATATATATATATATATATATAATATAAAAAAATAATATATAATAATATGTTATATATGTAATATTATTAATAATAATATCAATTATATATATATATATATATATTATATTAATGTTATCAATATAATATGATATTTTTAATAAATAGCTGTGAGGCAGTAGGATAAGACTGCCAAGTGGCAAAAGCAGAGCCTTTCATCCTTCAGCGATCAACTTCCTTATAGATACGGCGTAGATTATCATCAGAATTTATTCAGATTTTTTTTTTTTTTTTTCGCCTTCAAATCTTCTACCTAGATGCGCGGCATCAACTGCGAATTTTTTTAGCCCGCCGCCCTTCGGGGATCTTTCCTAGCCAAGAGTTCTTTAGCTTTTAAAAGGGCTAAAAAACAAAGGTTTATTAAACGAATCATTAACTTCCGACAGCCCCAAGCTCTCGCACTCCCTCGCACTGCAGCCCAGATGGCTCCTCGGCCGCCCGTCCGGTGGACCAAATCCCGGCCCCCCAACCGCCGCCTCTGGCTCCTCCTCTCGCTTCCGCTCCTCGCCCTCGCCTCCCTCCACGCCGCCGCCGCCGTCCTCCGCCAGGCCAACGCCCTCGGCCGGCAGTGCGCCCCGGTCGCCGCTGACGAATATTCCTGCGCCCTCCCGCCGAATCTCCGCCCCCGGATCGCAATGGTGAGCTTCTCGGCGGAGGATAATGCCGGCGGCGGCGGGCGGCGGTCGTTCCGGGGGGTCATGGACGCGGTTGGGAGGAATAAACGGGCCTACGCAGAGGGGATGGGGTACGACTTCATCGACGCCAGGCGTCTGGTCGATCCCAGCCGTCCGCCCAACTGGAGCAAGATCCTCGCCGTCCGAGCGCACCTCCGCCGCTACGACTGGCTCTTCTGGAATGACGCCGTGAGTTTCTTTTGATGATTAATTACTTGACTACTAGTCAATTTAATTTAATTTAATTTAATTTAATTCTCTGTTTATTAGGACACGGTGGTGACGAATCCGGATATACCGTTGGTAAGAACCTCTGTTATTTTTAATCGACAGCATCAACTATTGACCGTAGGATCATCATCTTGCGGTGGTCTGTTTTGGTTTTGTTATAATTTTTTTGTTAATCTGATAGGGCTACTCCATTATTTGGATAGATGCACCTTCTTGTCTGAAGCTTTTAGTGTATTTGGAGAAGGGTGGATCAAAATGGAGGGTAGCTAAAGATTTTTTTAATTATTTTTTTAGGAAATTATTCTGAAAGCGGCGATTGGGTGCAGTTATCCCAAAGCTTCTCCTGACTTGGTGGTAACTGAGGATATCAACGGGGTAAATTCAGGTAATTCATACACACTATGATAGAATGAAGTGTTTGCATTAGTTGTTTAAAATAACATAGTCTCTGAGGTTATTAGTAATCCAAAACAACTTGTTGACTGGGAGAGATCACTGATATCTTTGGAATCTCAATTGGATTTCAAGATGATAATCCAAGAAAAATGGGAGAGAAAAGAAGGTCTCTGAGATCTTAAATTATTATTCACAATCTTTTGATGAGAAACCACCCAGTTGGATAATTAGATATCAATTTACTCATGGATTTGAATGCTTACTGATTTGCTCAAGAATATTTCTGTGGGTGCTCTGGAGACATTTTGTAACAAAAGCCACTTCACCTACTCCCCACCTGTCCCAGTACTCAAGCTGAGGGCAGTCTTGAAAGGTACGATATCTGCTATCATGGCCCTGGAAGTTAATCTTGTGTTGATGGGTATTCTTCCCTCATGGTGATTCACTAGGTTGATCATTAGTTCGCTATCAGTACTGGTCCCAGTTATTGCTAGGTCGATCATTACTCTTGTAATGAGCCTTGTTAATTTATGGCTTTTGGGGTTCCTATTTAGAAGACATATAGGCCTAGCCAAGCCCTCATTAACCTCAAAATACCTAGTATTATCTTTCTTCATACCACCTTTTGTTCCAAAAAGAGGAGGAAAAAAAGAATATCCTTCATGATGTAAAGAAGGCTGGTGGAAATGGCATTCTAATTGTGCTCCACCTCAAAAAAAAACCAAAGTCCAGTGACTTGATTAAAATTCCAAGTCTACAACACTCTAGTTGCAGGAATTTTTATAATTGGATTTGGATAGATGGGAAACTTTTATTAGTTTTTGAGAACGGTAGACTTTTAACCTGACCTAAATCCCTTCTTTTATTGAAGTAATATCCAGATTCTTTATAGGGCATTTGTAAAATAATGGTGGGGGCAGCATCAATGGAAATTGCTTAAAGAAACAAAGCCACCAACTTCAAACCTAGACCTTGATTAATGTAGAGAAGGGTTGCAACCACTGGACTTTGGTATATATATAGAGAATTCAATGCCGTGTTGATGGGTTTATGTGTCTCTCTTTCCTTGTACGCATGAACATGTTTCGTTTTCAGTGGTGTATCCCACTTTGCCTTTGCCTGTATCCTATGTTTTCCTTTTACAATGACAATTATAATCTTCTCAGTAACTCTCAGATACATGAAAAGGAAATGCATAGACTAAATCAATGCATGTAGTAAAATGCTTTCAATATGATTAATATATAGGATCACTGCTATCTGCTAGATATTCCTTTCGCATAGCCCTATTCTGAATCACATTGATCCATGAATAGCACCAATCTTCTCATTACTTATGGCATGCCAATTTTGAAAAATAAATAAAAGAAATATTCTATTTTAGAGCTTGGTCCCTTAATATTACTTTAGATTTTTGAAAAATATGGCAGAGAAGCCGAATCCTGCACTACTTCTAAGTGAACTCTTTTCTCACCAACCTTCTACTTCAATACCTGTGGTCTATAGAGTTATTTGAACAAAAAACAAAAAAATTACTCCAAAATTGCAAGCTTTCTTTTCTTAGAAGTAACAATCTATAACAGGCATAACTTTTCTTTTCTTATTCCCAACTCAAACGCAGTGTCTCTTCTTTTTCTTCTTCTTGAGTGCTTAATATTAACACTAAATCTCAGCCAAAATAAAAGTTGCGGTTGGGAAAGAATTATTAGAAAGAAAGCCATTCAGTGACTTCAATCTCACTTCTCTGCTGCTGGCTCTTGAAGGGGTCTTCTTCTTTCGGCGATCAGAGTGGAGTGAGAAATTTCTGGACTCATGGTGGAATCAGACATCGTTCGTGCGCTTTGGGTCGACGTTAAGCGGCGACAATGCTGCAATGAAGCATCTGATTGAAAGCCTTCCATCCGAGGAACTCCAAGACCATGTCCGCGTATCACCAATGCAGTGCCTCTTCAACTCCTACCCCTGGTTTCCCACATGGAAGAAAGCCTACCGTCTGATCTCCTCACCCTCAACAACTTGGAAAGGTCCTCACAAAGAAGTAGCCTCTTCTTTTCTTCATGGCATCAACTGTGGTGTTTTGATCTGATTTGAGCGATGCTGGTTGTTTTGTTTCAGGTGCCTACTCTGATGGGGACTTCATGGTGCACCTCGCGGGCTTGGATGAGAAAAAGAAATGGATAGCCAAGATATTGAGGGAATTGGGAGAAGCTGGAAGGTGATTAATATGGACAAGTCATAGAAGATAGCCAGCCTCCTTTGTGCTGAGAGCACTGGTCTCGGTTGGTTCAAATGCAAACCATTTCTTTCTTTATCCATTCATGGAGCAAGCGATCGATCCTATTGCATCCTCTTGTATAACTAACTACTTTGTATGACTGTAAGTCCCTACCATTACGTAATGCGAAAGCTAAGTCTATCTTTACGTCGTAACCCGATTAATTATATCTCGTTATTGGTGCCAAGTACTACTGAGCATATAATTTCACTTCTATGCTGATTTCATTCTTTTCTACAGAGAAAATAAAAGGATTAATTCATTTGAGAGTGAAAAACAATAATAATATTTATGATGCTACACAATTATTTTTTTTAAACAAAGGATAGCAAATTATACTTATTTTATGCCTCCTCTCGTATGCATTGCGGATGCAAAGCTCCATAACATCAAAAGTGAACGGCCTCAGCGTGTATGTCCTTCCACGTATGTGCATGCTAAGTGCCCATTTGGCCCTAAGCGATTGCAGCAACAAGCTTCGTACCATAACTACATATATTAGTGTCACGCAAAGGTGGATCCAAGAAGTGACAACCCATCGTATGTTAAACATGCAAGGTGTCCAATAATAGAAATGATTATAAGTCAAAAATCAATTACTATTATGCCATCAAAAGTACCAACCTTTCTTATTACAAATTTTAAATAGAAATATGTTCAAGATACAAGAAACATAAAATTTTTATCTAAGATAGACTGACAGAAACTTCAATCTATCCATGTCCTTCTTTATTTTTTGACTCTAAAAAATGTCAACAAGAGTTTAATAAGTTTACACTCAATAAATAAGCCTAACATAAAAATATATCATATAACTTTAAGAATATAATATGTCTTAATTTACTTATCTTCATATGTCAAAATTTTTATATCAAAACTTTCATATGTCAAAACTTTCATATCATCTTACTATCTGATATTACTTATATTCTTAAAATTCATTGAAATCACAACGCATATTATGACTTCATATTTCAGTTCTAAGTTTTCAAATTATCATATTGCATTTCATCTTATTACAAATGCACTACGGTCACAAAATATATCCACATATATCCCTGTAAAAGGCCTAAAACAGAACACCACATATAATCCCTATGAATGATGGTCAGAATAGAACACCATATATAATCTATGTGGATGAGGACAGAATAAAATACCACATTTAACCCTGTGGATGAGGGTATATCCTCTACATATATCCTCTGTAAAGATGGATCCCGGTATCAGAAATCATATCACATAATTATATCATAATGGACCGGATAACATATTTTCTTATTCAGAACTTATTTTCGTTTCTTATTCAAATGTTAACCATAATATTCTTTAGGTTAACCTAGCAGATGCATACATTCATATTGTATTATCTATGCTAATAATATTAAAATCTAATATTTTTACTAACTTATGGTTTGAACATGTATAAAACTATTTATTATCTAAGCAATATTAATTTATTATTATATTACTTTCACATATAATATTATTACTACTACTATTGTTATCATTATTTATTTATTTATTCATGATTATGATTTTTATTTATTTTATAAAATTAAGTAAAATTTATCTAAAATCTAAAAATATCATTATCAAGCTTTCAGATGAATAAAATAATATGTCAGAATTCATTTGAATAAATAGCAAATACAAAAACAATATCTAAACATATACAAATATTTTATTCAGAAATTGTATAATTTAATAATTTACTAAATTACTCATGATAAATGGCTTACTTACATTCCAATGCTAATCCAAGAATGCAAATTAGTTATTTGGACTCCTGGATACCTACAGTATAATTTTTTAATTTTTTATTTTCAAAATCAGGATGTCAGAGTGACTCCTAAACTCTACCCAATCTTAATTCTAGCCCAACTTTGGGCTTCAATATGTTCATGTTCATTAGTTTAAATAGAAAAACAAAATTTTTCAAGAATCTAAGATCAACACTGATTAAAAATTCATTTTTATTTTGTTGGGCTTGGCCCAATTTAAGGTCCAAAAATTTGGCCCAAACGGGTTGACTGAACTGGACCAAGCCCAGGCCCAGCCCAACCCCTTTGCTCTGTTTCGGCCCCTGGTTCACCCGAACCAGGGGGATGAAATTGGCAGCCAGTTTGGGTGAAACCGGCGGCCAAGGGCCGCCACCAACCCTCCCCTAGGGCCGCCTGGCCAACCGTCGATGACTAGCCTAGTGCTGGCTGCCGGAGGCTGCCATCATCGCATTTTTTTTTTCATAAATGCTTTGTTCCTAGATCCAAAATAGAGCCACCTTCTCCCGCTCCTCCTCCCTGAGCGGCAGCATGGCCAGCCTTCTATGGCCAGCCGAATCCCATCAGGACGACGCATGGACGCCAGTGGGGGCTGCCGCCCAAGATATGAGCCTGACAGGCCGGGAGGCATGCCTCCGGGCTCGAACCAAACATGGAAGCCGTTTCGCTCCCGCATAGGGGAGGGCCATCTGACGACCCTCTCCCACGCACTGTCGCCGCCCGACGACACTACCCTCTCACCCTCTCTTTCCCTCGTAGATCTAACATTAAATTACAACATAAAATAAAGGAAGAAAGATGGAAGATTACCTACTGTTGGTGAGAAGGAGACGATAGCGAGAAGGACAACTATGAACTAGAGGAAAGGAGAGGAAGGGTTTTTTTTCCTCCTCAAAACCCTCTAATCAGGTTGGTAACACCAACTTAATTGCGGGCGTTACACTCATCCCCCCTTAAAATAATTTCATCCTCAAAATTGCTATTAAATAATCACACCACATAACTAACATTCAGAGTACAAATATAAGCTCCCAAATTCCTTTGATGAAAAGACAATCATTAATTCACTCTACATTCATATACTTAAGTTACAAACATATATGGATATTTTCTTTTTATCTCTTCCTCAAGCTCCCAAGTAGCTTCCCGCTTGATATGATTGCTCCATTGCACTTTGACATAGGGAATGCTACGACGTTTGAAGACTTGATCCTTGCAGTCTATGATATGCATAGGATGTTCTTCATAGGTCAAATCTTTCTTAAACTAATTTGTTCAGTTCTATCACATGGATGGGGTCTAGAATATATTTCCTTAACATGAAAACATGGAACACATTATGTACCCCAGAGAGTGCTGGTGGCAAAGCCAAATTGTAGGCCACTGCTCCAACTCTGCTTAAGATTTCAAAAGGGCCTACGAAACGTAGACTCAACTTGCCTCTAATTCCAAATCTTATCACATCTTTGGTTGGTGATACTTTTAAAAATACATGACCTCCAACTTGAAACTCCAAATCTCTCATTCTGATATCAGCATAACTTTTCTGTCGGCTTTGAGCTATACAAAGCTGCTCTTTAATTAGCTGCACTTTTTCTACAGTCTATTATACCAGCTCAGGACCTAACAACTTTCTTTCTCCAACCTCATCCCAGCATAGAGGAGATCTACACTTTCTGCCATATAAAGCTTCAACTGTCTAGAAGCATAAGCTATCACCTTCCCATTCCGCATTAGAATACATCTCAATCCTTTCTGAGAAGCATTAGTGAACAAGGTGAACCCTTTAGATCCTGACGGAAGGGTAAGGATAGGGGCTGATACCAAACGTTGCTTGAGCTCCTGAAAACTTCTCTCACAATCCTCAGTCCATTCAAACTTTACTCGCTTTTGGGTTAAGCGAGTCAAGGGTAGAGCAATGCAAGAAAATCCTCAATGAACCTGCGATAGTACCCAACTAGCTTCAGAAAGCTCCTGATTTTAGATACATAAGAAGGTCGACTCGAGTTTACAACAGCCTCAATCTTCTTTGGATTCATAAATATGCCATCTCTCGATATCACAATAGCCTCCATCTCTTCGGATCCACAGATATGTCATCTCTTGATATCACATAACCCAAGAAAGACATTAGGCTCATCCAGAAGTCACATTTATGTAGCTTGGCATATAATTTATTCTTCCAAAGAGTCTACAAAACAATCCTCAAGTGGTCCTCATGCTCCTTCTGACTTCGCGAATATACTAGGATATCATCAATAAAGACCACTACAAACTAGTCTAAGTATGGCTTAAAGACCCTGTTCATCAGATCCATGAATACTGCTAGGGCATTTGTCAATCCAAACGATATTATCAAGAACTTATAATGGCCGTATCTAGTTCTGAATGAAGTCTTGGGCACATCCCTAGCCTTAATCATAAGCTGATGATACATGATTGGAGATCAATCTTTGAGAACACTTGAGCTCCTTGGAGTTGATCAAACAGATCATCAATCCTTGGAAAACGATACTTTTTCCGCATTGTCACCTTATTAATTTTTTGGTAATCAATGTAGAGCCGAAGACTGCCATCCCTTTCTTGACAAACAGCATTGGGTCACCCTAAGGAGAGACACTGGATCTGATGAATCCTCGATTCAAAAGCTCTTGTAACTGACTCTTCAGCTCCTTTAGTTTAGCTGGGGCCATGCGGTAAGGAGCTTTAGATATAGGTCCAGTGCTAGGAGCTAAATCAATAGTAAACTCAACCTCCCAATTTGGGGGCAATTCGGTTAATTCCTTCAAAAAAACATCAGGAAATTATCGAACCACTGGAATATCTCCTAGTTTAATTACATCCTGTTGAAGATCCTTGACCGCAATAAGAAACCCCTAATAACCTTTCTTCAAATATTTATCAGGCTGCAGCTGACACCAACACTAAGGCAAGGGTCTCCTGGCTTCTAATAAAACTGAATTCAGACTGATTATAAATTTTAAAAATCACCTCCTTCCTGAAACAGTCTACCGAAGCATGGTAGGAGGCCAACCAGTCTATCCCTAGAATTATATCAAAATTTTTCAATGGAAGGACTAGCAAATCAGCTTCTAAATCTTTATTCTCAATTTTCATCAGGCAAGATCTATATACTGAGTCTACCACTAGCAAATCCCCATTAGGAAGAGAAATATTCAACTATATATAGCTCTAGTGGAACAAGTGTCAAAGATTCATTCTTGATAGTGAAGTCTTTAGATATGAATGAGTGTGTAGTACCCGAATCTATTAAGGTGTGAGCCAAAAGAGTTGGCCACTTTCATCATACCTGATCATAAAAATTTGAACCTTTCTTAGATGTCATAAACTTTAATTATAATATTTATTTATCTTATCTATCATTTAAGATCAATGCACTACACAAGATATGAATGCTATAACTTATAAATCTTAAATTAATAGACATACTGTCACCACCGAGTTAGAGGCAACAACGTCTGATGTGTAAGAGTATAGACCCTTCCGTGAGTCCTGGACTATGTAGATTTCTCCCTTGATCCGAAGGAGGTTGTCGATCTTTCTTGAATGGACAAGTGGCAATTTTATGATCCAATTTCCCACAAATGAAGCATGCACTGATTACTTTGTGGCAATCCTTGCCTGGGTGGCTATTCCCACAATGAGGGCATTGGGCTTCGTTACCCTTCTGGCCAGAGGGAGCCTGCTTTGAACCTTCTTTCTTTGATTGTCCGAACCTTGACCAGAAAAGGGTCTCTTCCTCTTCATTTGCTGGTCCCTTTCCTGTTACACCTCATTCAAGTCTCTTTCTATCACCAGAGTTTTATTGACTACTACAGCATAGGAAGAAAGTTCAAAAGCATTCACAGCTTGCCTCAATCTGGCCCTTAATCCTTTAGTAAACCTATGGATCTTAGCCTCTTCAGTTGCTACCATAGTAGGGGCGAATCGGGTTAGTCTGGTAAACTCAGCTTCATAATGAGCTACATTCAGATTCTTCTATTCCAATTTGATGAATTCAGACTCCATTTGGCCCTGGATACTCTTGGGAAAATATTTGTTAAAAAAAATCTCCTTGAACTCATCCCAAGAAGGAATCCTACCATTTAACCTGCTCTCCTGTAGTAGCCACCAATCATAGGCCTCGCCTTGAAGAAGATAGGTGGCAAATCTAATTCTTCTTCCCCTTGGCTGCCATGAACATTAAATGTTTTCTATTTCTACTATCCATTTCTCAGCATCGGTAGGATTGGTGAAGCCGGTGAAAGGGGCAAGGGCTAACCCTTTAAATTTAGAAAAACTACTGGCCCCCCTTGCCAAGGCTGAGATTGATGATCTGACTGGACAGGCGGACTCTACAGGGCAGGCGGACCTTGCTGAGTAGGCTGACCTTGCTGAACATGTTGACTTTGCTGAGGGTGGCCTTGATGGATAGGTTAATGTTATTGGACAGGTTGCTCTTGCTGGATAGGCTAACCTTGCTGTGCAGGTTGACCTTGTTGTTGTTACTATTGCATGGTCTGCACCACTTGCACGACTCCAAAAAGAGCCCATAATATTTTAACCTAAAAGTTTGCTTAAGCATTTCCTGTTGGTTCTATAGAGTCAGATCCTCCAGAATTATTTGAACCATCGTGCTGGTTTGTTTGCTAGCCTGAGAGCTATCACCATTATGTTGACTCCTTGTACGATTAGCCATTCTATAATTTCTGCCATTCACAATTCAATCATTTCTTTGTATTTCACAAGTTAAATTATTAATCTCATGCTTTCATAACAATTTATTTACTGTTTACTAAGGGTCATTACCCTCTCTAGTCATCTAATATCTTGACTGAGACTAATCCTGAGTTTTATCCTTAAGGTCAAACCTGAGCTCTGCTACATTATAATTGTCACGCCCCGGATCCAAAGGTTGATCCAGGAAGTGGCAACCCGCCACATGTTAAACATGCAAGGCATCCAATAACAGAAATAATTATCAGTCAAAAGTCAATTACTATTATGCCATCAAAAGTACCAATATTCTTATTACAAATTCCAAATAGAAATATATCCAAGATACAAGAAACATAAAATTTTTATCTAAGATAGGCTAAAAGAAACTTCAATCTATCCATGTCTCTCTTTATTTCTTTGGCATTAAAAAATGTTAACAAGAGTTTAATGAGTTTACACTCAATAAGTAAGTCTAACATAAAAACATATATATAACTTTAAGAATATAATATGTCTTGATTTACTTATCTTCATATGTCAAAACTTTCAGATGTCAAAACTTTCATATCATCTTACTATCCGATGTTACTTATATTTTAAAATTCATTAAAATCACAAAGCATATTATGACTCAAGATTTTAGTTTTAAGTTTTTAAATTATCATATTATATTTCATCTTATTACAAATACACTACGATCATAAACTATGTCCACATATATCCCTGTGACAAAGCCATAATAGAACACCACATATAATCCCTGTGGATGAGGGCCAAAACAGAATACCATATTTAACCCTGTGGATGGGGGTATATCCTCCACATATATCCCCTATGGGGTGGGTCCCAGTATCAGAAATTATATCACATAATCATATCATAGTGGACCGCGGGTAACATATTTTCTTTATTCAGAACTTATTTTGTTTCTTATTCAAATGTTAACCATAATATTCTTTAGGTTAACATAACATATGCAGACATTCATATTGTATTATCTATACTAATAATATTAAAATTCAATATTTTTATTAACTTATGGTTTGAACAGGTATAATAATTATTTATTTTACATAAATAATATTAATTTATTATTATATTACTTTCTCATATAATATTATACTATTACTATTGTTATCATTATTTATTTATTTATTTTATAAAATTATGTAAAATTTATCTAAAATCTAAAAATATCATTATCAAGCTTTCAGATGAATAAAATAATATGTTAGAATTCATTTGAATGAAATAGCAGATACAAAAACAATATCTAAACATATACAAATATTTTATTTATAAATTACATAATTTAATAATTTACTAAATTACTTATGATAATTGGCTTACTTACATTCCAACGCTAATCTAGAATGCAAATCAGCTATTGGAACTCTTGGGTAGCTATAGCATAATTTTTCTAATTTTTTATTTCAAAATTAGGATGTGAGAGTGGCTCCTAAACTTTACCTAATCATAATTTTGGCCCAACTTCAGGTTTGAATATGTTTATGTTCATTAGTTTAAATGGGGAAACAAAAATTTCTCAAGAATCTAGATCAACACTAATTAAAACTCCACTCTTCTTTTGTTGGGCTCGATCCAATTTAAGGCCCAAAAATTTGGCCCAAATGGGTTGACTGAGCTGGACTGAGCCTAGGCCCAGCCCAATCCCTTTGCTCTGTTTCAGCCCTTGGTTCACCCAAACCAGGGGACTGAAACTGGCAGCCGTTTCGGGTGAAGCCGATGGCCAAGGGTCACCGCCAACCCTCCCCTGGGGTCACCTGGCCAACCATCGATGATCGGCCTAGTGCCGGCTGCCAGTGGCGGCCATCATCGCATTTTTTTTACAGATGCTCTATTTCCATATCCAAAATAGAGCCACCTTTTCCCGCTCCTTCCTGAGAGGCGGTACGACCAGCCTTCTCCGCAAGCCAAACCCTACCGAACGGCACGAATGCCAGCGGGGGCTGCTGCCCAAGATCGGGCCCGGCAAGCCGGTGGGCACGCCGCTAAGCCTGAACCAAACACGAAAGCCGTTTCGGCTCCCACATAGGGGATGGCCATTCGACGACCCTCTCCCACACACTATCACTGCTCGGCGGCATTCCTCTCACCCTCTGTTTTTAACATTAAATTAAAATATAAAATAATGAAGAAAGATGGAAGATTACCTGCAATCAGCCCGGTGAGAAGGGGACGATGGCAAGAAGGACAACTATGAACCAGAGGAAAAGAGAGGAAGTTTTTTTTTTCTTCAAACCCCTCTCAATCAGGTTGGTAACGCCAACTTAATTGCGAGCATTATATTGTAGTATCAAAGCCACATACCAGCCGAAAGTGCAAGAGCAAAGTAGTACATCCATGGAAACCACCTCTTGAGCTTGTGAGGGCTACCTCTAGATTTCTATCTGCTTGATGGATGTGCCTCCGGCGATGAGGACATCGCTTCTTTAAGGGGGTAGATTATGATGCCCCTTCCTTTTTAGTTCCACATCGGGTAATGTAGAAAGGGTTGAATAATTTATAACCAGTTAAGTAAGATGGAAGTACCAAGTAAATCCTTTTTGGACTGTGGTGGCCCAAGTTGGTGTGTCCATTTTGCTTTGAGGGTTTGCGGATCCGGATCGTAACAGTTACAATTACTTTATCATTAGTTTGTAATTGTAACTGTTGTAATTAGTTTTCGATAGAATTTATCATTCAACTGGGCTGTATTCCCAAATAGCTCAACTCGTCGTCAGTACCTCATGGTGCACCAGAGTCCAAGTCAGACGGGGCTCTCACCCTCCGAGCATCCCTTGATGGAGGACTTAATCTTGATTTTCATATTGAACTCTTCTTCATACTATAACTCAGGCGGTGTGGTTGCTCGATTTTCAAGCTACACTGATCTCAGTTCGCTCGCCGTTGTTAGAAAAATCCTCATAAGTTTCTTCTCCTTTGCTTATTGATATGCTCAGGCTTGGCGGGTAGCCTTAATTAACATAAGGTCATGTTCCGAGAGTGTCGTCTTCAGCCATACAGGGTCCAATGGCATAGCAACAAAATTGCGAGCACAACTAGCAGCCATTGTGTTCAGCCTCATCAGTGGCCCAAACTTTAGCATGATGCATGTGGTAGGAGGGTGAAGTGCTACTTGGCTAATGCCCGAGAAAATGTGCCCCTGATCAGATAGCCTTAAGTGCAACTTGTGTTCAAAGATTTGGTGGTTCATAGAATTCTGTAATTTTACACTATGTACTGGATTTTACTTCGTTCTTTATTGATACGAGAGCTAAGATATCCATTACCCAGCCCCAACCCTTTCAATTTTTTTTTTAAATTTAATTTCTAAACTATCCTTAAAATCATTGCCTTTTCCTTTTTTTGTACGCTCTGCTCTGGCAGCACCGTCCATCCCCTGCTTTCCTTTCTTTTCTGTTCATTCCGACGACCCTCCCTGTCCACTCCGATAACCCTCCTTCAGCTTTCTCTTTTCTATGTTCGCTTCGGTGGCTCTTCCTTCTGGGCATCGATCCTTCTTTCTGACTTTTCCTTGCCTCGGTGCTTGAAGGAATGGGGGGTGAGGGAGGAGGGGCTGCCGAAGCGGAGCATACGAAGAAGGAGGAAAAAGAGGGGAAGCTGAAAGGGCTGTCGAAGTGAACTGAAAGGGAAGAAAGGATCCATCGAAGCAAACGGAGAAGGAGGAAAGCCGAAGGAGCTGTCGGAGCGAATTGAAGGAAAAGAGGTTCCGCCGGAGCAAACGAAGAAGGAAGGAAAGCCGGAGGGAAGCTATTGGAGCGAACTAGGGGAATGGGCTATCGAAGCAAAATTGAAAAGGAGAGGAAAGCCGAAGGGACCTATGAAGCTTACGAAAAGATAGTAAAAGTTTAAGAATAATTTAAAAATTAAATTTTTTAAAAAAATTTAGATGATGTATTAAGTAATTTTTGCGGTGCAAACAGAAGCTTTCCATTACCAAGTGTCGTACTGTGTTGCTGCCGGCAGCGACAAGCCCTCTGCCACCATGCCTCCATGCTTGCGTTCCTTAGCACCCTTTTCGCACTTGGTCTGATAGTACTACTGCCCCATGCTGCGTTAGGGTGAAGTGATGCCATCATAGCGAGTCAGTGGAGTTGCCCACTGCCATCGCTTTGCCTTTGTTCTTGCATTTCTTAGCACCCATAGTACTAGGCCTGTTACTTTTACTGCCTTGTGCCATTCTAGAGGTGCGGCAATGGTGTCACAATGGGTCAGCCGGGCTTCTTGCTCCAATGCGGCACGTTCTTCTTGTATTTGTGGGTCTTTCTTGTTGGTTACAGCAATGATATTTGTTTGGCCATGATGTTTGTGGGTCTCATAGCTTTTACAAGATATCAAGGATATATTTGATATTTGAAAGCAATTTTATATTTTATTTTTATTTTCGTATATAATAAAAGATACATATGAAAACGTGTATATGGTAATTGAAAATGAAGATACATTTCAAAAATGAGATCGCTTTTTAAGAAACACAACTTTAAACTAACAAAAAAATGAAAATAATTTAAAGATGTTGCTATTTTTTTGTCAAAATAAAGAAGAATATAAAAAAAATAAACACTAAAAACTTAAAAATATAAAAAAAACAATATTCTCTCTAATTTATTTCATCTATCTTTTTAAAATAAGCATTAATAATTATTTTTATTTTTATTTATGAAACAAAGATTAAAAGGTGAAAAATAAAAAAATATTTTTGATAAATAAAAAACATTCTTAAAAATTAATGTAACCTAAAAAGCTAAATTGTATTATTTGGAGAAGGTCAATCAACGTACCAAATTAGTAGGCTAATTCACAAAACCACTTTATAGTTAACTTGTTCTTTTTCTTCGGATAGTTTTTTTTTTAGTTGATCAATCATACGATCAATTTTTTTTTAAAAAAATTATATATATATATCATAAGCGATAATTAATCTGTATATATGCAGCGTAAAAGAAAAATAAATATTTTTATTGCATATGCATACATGCAGATCAATCGCTGCATGCGAATTAATTAGCATGAACCGTATGCTATAGCATGAACCGTATGCTATGCACAAAAACGTTTTCAACCCCCTAATTAGGGCAGAGTAACCTCCATTTTAGAGCCCAGACGATTTGACGCAAGGAATACCCCGAAGATCCAAATGCTGTCGTATAACTCTTCTGGCTCAACCAACGATTTGGCTGCCACAGTAATATGATATCTATTAGAAGCTAATCATGCCCAAAGCTTTAACCCAACACGACACCCAATACAAGTCTAAATTACTTTGCTAAGATACGGACTAATTCGGCGATCCCAACCGCCGGTTGATTTCCTGTTCCCGGCCCCAGCCTTCCCCATTTAAACGCCTCCCCAGCGCCCAAATTCCCTCCAACGGCTCTCTCTGCGAGCGATCGAGCGAGCGATTTCTGTTACCTTAGAAGACCTAGAGCTTTGAAGGCGAGGAAATGGCGGAGATGGAGGAAGGCCTCCGAGACCCAGAGCAGCAAGAAGAGGAGCAGCCATGGGAGGAAAGGACCCTAAACCTTCTCCAAGACTCCAAGATCGATCAAGGTCCGAACTTTTCCCTTGTTTCCGCCCCTTTCTTTCTTCCCTCCCTCCCTTGATTCTTGATGACGTTCTGTCTTTTCCTTTGGATGAGTTTCCAGAGCTCTCCGGCTTGAAGGAGAGGAAAAAGGGGGGCAAGAAGCACAAAGTGAAGTGGATGAAGAGGCCAATGACCATGCCTCAAGCCATCCTCGAGTTCCTCGACGAGGATCTCAGGGAGAACGCTATCAGATACCTCAGCAACTACCTCGTCGAGGTCTCCGCTTCTTTTATAAGTTTTCTTTGGTTTCTTTATGGATTTTGGGTGCACGTGTTAATTGAGTTAGTCTTTTTCTCAATTAGCGCTGGATTCTTCGTTGTTGTCGTTTCAAATTTTCTAAATCTTTCCTGCATTTCTTTTGTGTTTTGTTCATCTAAGTTAAAGATCCTTTTCAGTTGCTTTCTAGGATGATAGTCGTTAGTGATTGGGTTTGGTAAATGGATTAAAGAAAATAATTTCGTTCCTCCTTATCTTATGTGTGCTTTTTTATTTTCTTTTTCGTTTTTGTTTAAACTTTGCCCTGAGTACTGGTTTGCGTACTTTTTGTTTCCTGAGTGAATCGTATTGGGGAAATTCGGTTTACCTCTTTTCTCAGTTCGTGGAGAAAGATTTCTCGTTTCAGGATATGGTATTCTTGCATTTTTTTTGGCTTCTTGGAATTTGCCATTTTGAATTTTCTGAATTTGGTTTTGTTTCTATTGTTTTGGGGTTCTTTTGTTTTTTGTTCCTCTAAAGCTAAAAGCTTTATAAGCTACTCTTGGGATTATGATAGTTATAAATTAGGCTTTTCTAAAGGATGAGTCAATGGATTTTCCCTGAGTTATGGTCATATAAATTTGATTCTCTTTATTGGATTGTTTCTCTTATGTACGCTCATGCTATTTTACTTTAGCATATTGTTGTTTCTTTTTAATTTTCTCATAGAGTTGGTATTGTTCCATTGTGTTTAAACGGTTTGATAGCTAGTAATTATGTTAATGGGAATGTTTAACTCACGTGGCTTCATTGGGTTTGCATTCTTGACTGCAGAAAAGGGAGGAAGATCCTGATAACTACTGTCGGGCTGGATTTTTGATGTTCAATTCCTGTTCTACAATGTCTGTCTTGTTGCAGGTTGTAATGGATTTCTTGGTTTTAAGATTCTGTCTAATGCTTTGTACATGGCTTGTTTAGTTTGATTTGAAGGTTTTTGAATTGATGAAATAGGAGATTGTCGGGTTTTACATGAAGATGACAGATGAAACTGTCAATGTGAGATCCATTAAACGTCTTGCCAATGTTCTTACACTTTTCCAGGTAAGTTTTCTTCTGTGTTTGTGAGGTTTACCTTATTGTTTCCATCATGGTTAATGTCATATGGAATAACTCTTGCTGTTCGCAGAGTGTTGCAGCTAACAGTGAAACAAGGCAGAAATTTGTTGACTGTAAGCCCCAACTTCTTTTGTATACCATGAATAATGGCCTCCTTGAAATGATTAGAACATTTACGTGACAAAATGCCATGGAAGGTATTGACTGAAGGTTCTTTTCTCATGATTAATGTTGTTGCGCAACTGCTTACCTAGAACCCTTTGCTTTTATATCTGGACAAACTTGTAAGGTACCATGTGAAAGCTATTACTGATCTGCATATATTTTTATTATTAGAATATCCAAGTGTTCTAATTTTTGTTTAAGTATTCTTTTTGAATGGTAAGACAACCGTTCTATTTGAATTGTAAGACATTGTTCCGGACCCCTTTTCTCAACACACGTGCAGGGAGAGGTTTCAGTTTTGAATCTGGAAGTTAGAATTCCCACTGTATTTCCTGTGGGAAAAAAAAAGAGTACAATTCCTGATCGTAAGCTCACAATATTTATGGGACACTGATTTCCTTAATTATAGAAGCTACTTTATCTTCCTTCTTTAATAATTGATTTATTCTCAGCTTTCATCAATTCGCGCATACTCAGTCTGCATAACTCTCTATATTTTTTGTGTGAAATTTCTGACACTGATAATTAATATCACTGATGAATAATAATTTATGTATTTTTGGCATGTTCAACTTATGGTCTACATTGTGATTGTTTACTTTCAATGTTTCAGCCTGTGTTCCAAACTTCTTGGTCCCCTTGATACTGTTTGAAAGCAAAATCGAAGTGTTTGACAATATTCGTGCGATTGCTCTCTCAGTTATTGGAATTCTATGCCAGGTATTTTGTCTTTTGATATGTTCACTGATGGTTCAATTCATGATACTGAGGCATGGAAATAATCATCTTGTTCAAAGGGTAGAGAGCCGAGTATCATCCAGTGGGCCATTGAGAGTGATATGGTAGAAACCTGCCATGCCATTGTAGAGACAGGAAGTGAGCTTACTAAAGTGGTAATTCTGATTTTTATGAATGAATTAAAAATTTTCTCATCTTCTTCCATATTTTATGCTGAATGTTCACTTTTAGTGTACCTTCTCCCATATTTGTCTATTATACTTTTATAAATTCAATCCATTATTTTTTTTTTAATGTACTCAGACTATACTTCATATGTACGTATGTATGTGTGTGTCCAAATAATCACTCATCATTTGTATCCTAGATCACAGATGACTAAGATAAAGTAAAAAGGAAGATACGGGATTCTGTTTTCTGCTGATGGAATGCATAATTCCAGCCACTATATATTGATTTAATCATTTATCTTAAATGATAACTTTATATCCAAATATTTCTATAAATTTAAACCTAGATTCCTATTGTGGAGCAGTTCTGTTTATCTTAAATTGTTAACTTCTTGATAGAACCATGATGTGCATATAAGAATCTACTCCTACAACTTCCTTCGATTTCCATCTTGGCCCACTTATGCTCCTTTTGCATTTTGTATATCTTATGTTCTCCAGTGTATTTGTGCACTGCATGATCTTAGTTTCATTTCATTCTGTAAATGCACTGAAATTTACAAGAGCAAGGACGTGGAAAACGTGCAGTGAAAGAAGTTGTAGGCTTTAAAGTAATGATTGGCAAAGAAGGAAATGTAAAAGTGTACTCGTATAGTTTTGGTTAAGGCTACATGTTATTATGATTATGTCATGCATAGCCTCTTTTTATTTGTTTATTTATTCCTTTGGCAATAAAAGTTGCGAAGGATATCAAGTTGAACTAGAAGGTCTCTCATTTTTGCCATTTTCTCCAAGCCAATTGGTGCCTCTTGTTTCCTTCCTCTGAGGGCAAGATTTATTCCAACTGCAGAAGCCTTGTAGCAGATTCCAGATCATTCCCTCTTCTTAAAATTTGAATTAGTTTCAGGTGCAGTTACTTGGAAGCAGATAGCTGTGAGGAAAACCGTGAGTCAAAAAGTCAATTGTTTAGTTCCAAGGAGTTGGTTGTCATTCATTTAATTCTCTGCTGTTTTTCTAGGCTTACTTAATGTTTTGCTAAGTTCCTAGAAGTTAAATTCTCTATGTAATTTCCTATATAAGCTTCTATATAAAGCTGTGTCTAGCATTTTTTAAATATACAGAAAATAGAAAGAAATCTAATTCTTCTCTACAAAAGGTGCAGCAGCACTCTATTACTTAAAAAACTTCAGAAAATCTACTTCTATCTCTATATTTCCAACAAATTTGGTATCAGAGCCATGTCGATCAGCAATTCCTCCTCTGCTGGAACCATGTTCAGTTATTCCCAAAGCCAAGTACCCATCTTTGAAGGAGAAAACTATGGGTACTGGGCTGATCAGATACGTTTCTTCTTCATTGCACGAGACTTGTGGGAGATTGTTGAAGAAGGATATGATGATTCTCCATCAGCAAGTGATGATTCATCCTCTACAAGCAGAAGTACAGAGACCTCATCTCAGGTTTCTGCTCAAAACAAACAAAAGATCAAGAATAATGCCCTTGCCTTGAGTTACCTCCATCAAGGAATCAGCAAGACCATCTATCCTTGCATTTTTGGCATTAGCAAAGCTAAAGATGCATGGGAAACTCTGAAGAAAGAATTTCAAGGGAACAATAAAGTTGTCTCTATTAGACTTCAGTCACTTTGGAAGAACTTTGATTGCTTGACAATGAAAGAATCAGAAAGCATCAAAGATTTTTTCTCCAGGGTTACTGAAATTGTAAATCAAATCAGAGCTTATGGCGATCAGATTGAAGAAAAGAGAATAGTAGAGAAGATTCTTAGAAGTCTGCCACCAAAATTTGATCATGCAGCTGCAGCAATCGAAGAATCAAAAGATCTCTCAATTCTGACCATGTATGACCTCTGTGGTTCCTTGGAATCACATGAGGAAAGAATGAAGAGATCCTCAGGTCAGTCCTTGGAGCAGGCCTTTCAATCAAAGGTCAATTTGGGACGAAAATTTCAACAGAAGAGGGAAAACTTCTAGCAACAAGATCAGTTTCAAAGGAGTCAAAATAACCAGCCTCGAGGGCATGGAAGAGACCGAGGCAGAGGCAGAAATACTCAACTTCAAAGAACCAGCTACCAGGGACAGAATTGCATCATATGCAGGAAGTCCAATCACACTTCAGATGAATGCTATTTAAGGTGTAAAAGGTGTAGGATTCCAAATCATTCAGACAGAGATTGCTGGCACAAGAAGAATGAAAATTCAGAAGTAAATTTCAGCAAAGAGAATGATGAAGAGCAAGTGTTTTTAACTTGTCTCAATGCTGAAAGCAGAAAGGACCAGGTGTGGTACCTTGACAACGGTTGTAGCAGCCATATGACAAATGACCGTGAGTTGTTTGTTAAAATTGATGAAGATTTCTTAAATTCTGTCATTCTTGGTGATGGAAAATCTGAAAGGGTTGAAGGAAAAGGAGTGATTGCAGTACAGTCCAGATCTGGTGAGCAAAAGTTCATTCATGATGTTCTTTACATCCCAACTCTTGCTCACAATCTCTTAAGTGTTGGGCAGCTGATTCAGAAAGATATCGGGTGTTTTTCGAAGAAAATAAGTGCAGAGTGATAGACAAGTAGAACCAGCTGATGGCGAAGGTTGAGATGACTCACAACAAAGTTTTTCCACTCTCCATCAACTATGCAAGTCCAGTAGCCTTAAGGGGTGAAATTTCAGACGAATCTCAACTATGGCATCTCAGATATGGCCATTTAAATCATAAGGAACTGCAGCTACTAAAGCAAAAGGATATGGTTCGTGGTCTTCCCCAAATACATCAAGTAGAAGGAGTTTGTGAAGGCTGTGTCTATGGGAAGATGCACCATCTTCCTTTCCCAAAGATTTCTTGGAGGGCCAAAGCTCCTTTGGAGCTTGTTCATGCGGATATATTTGGTCCCACAAGAACTCCATCACTTGGGAATAAAAGGTACTTCATACTTTTTTGTTGATGATTATACTAGAATGGTGTGGCTGTATTTTATTCAACAAAAATCAGATGCTTTTTCAAAATTTATGGAATTCAAAGCCCTTGCTGAAAGGCAAAGTGGGCTGAAAATGAAGACCTTAAGAACTGATCGTGGAGGTGAATTCATCTATCAACCATTCATGGATTATTGCAAGAAAGAAGGCATCCAAAGGCAATTAACCGTGAGTAGAAGCCCTCAGCAAAACGGAGTTGCTGAAAGAAAGAACAGAACCATTGTTGAGATGGCTCGGAGCATGTTAAAAGGGAAGGAGCTTCCTAATTCTCTTTGGGCTGAAGCTGTACATACTACTGTCTACATCTTAAACAGGTCTCCAACAAAATCAGTAAGGAACAGAACTCCCTATGAAGCTTGGAGTGGAAGAAAGCCAGAAGTTGGCCATCTAAAAGTGTTTGGTTATCCAGCCTACTCACTCAACAAGGCTCCAAATAAAGATAAGTTTGATCAGAAGGGAGAGAAGCTTCTGTTCGTTGGGTACAGCGATGAATCCAAGGGCTACAGGTTGCTGAATCCTATTAATAACAAGCTGACAGTGGCAAGAGATGTCATATTTGATGAAAAAGCAGTATGGCAGTGGAATTCCAGCAGCCAAAATTCATCAAATATTCAAGATTTGCTCCAGCTGAAGGATCAAGGACTGAATCAGCAGTTGAAATTCAGAATCCAGCAACTTCAGCTGCTGGAACTACAACTCAGAGCTCCAGTTCAGAATCTGAAAGTCCAGATAATGAAGGAACTTCATCTTCTTCACCTAGTCTAAGAAGATCTGAAAGAGTTAGAAGACCGCCAGAAAGGTATAGTGATTTTAGAAGCTATTTCTCCAATGAAAATGCAGATTTTGCTCTTTTCTCTTGTGAGCCACAAACTTTTGAAGAAGCTGTGAAGAATGAAAAATGGCAAAAGGCCATGGAAGAAGAACTGAATATGATTGATAAGAACAACACTTGGGATCTTGTAGATCCTCCCAAAGGCAAAGACATTATTGGTCTTAAATGGGTTTACAAGACCAAATACAATGAGGATGGTTCCATTCAAAAACACAAGGCCAGGTTAGTGGCCAAAGGCTATTCCCAACAGCCTGGAGTAGATTTCAACGAGACTTTTGCCCCAGTTGCAAGAATTGAGACAATCCGACTTGTTCTTGCAATTGCTGCCCAATTGGAGCTGAATGTGTATCAAATGGATGTCAAATCAGCTTTCCTTAATGGAGAACTGAAAGAGGAAGTTTATGTGGAGCAGCCACGTGGATATGAAGTCAAAGGCAAAGAAGAAAAGGTATACCGGCTGAACAAGGCATTATATGGCCTCAAACAAGCTCCACGAGCTTGGAATAGTAAGATTGATTCTTACTTTCAGAATTCAGGTTTTCAGAAAAGTCCTCATGAACCAGCACTTTATTTTATGAAGAATGAAGCTGATTTTATCATAGTCTGCTTATATGTTGATGATTTGATTTACTTTGGGAGCAATCATCATTTACTTGCTGATTTTAAGCACTCAATGATGAGGAACTTTGAGATGACAGACTTAGGGATCATGAAGTACTTCCTTGGGATGCAAATGAAGCAAGGAAGAGGGGAAATTTTCATTTCCTAAGAAAATATGCAGCTGACATCTTGAAGAAATTCTACATGAAGGATTGTAAGGCTGTAAGTACTCCTATGGCTTTAAATGAAAAATTGAGCTCTAATGATGGAGCTAAAAAGGTTGATGAAAATCAGTACAGGAGTCTAGTTGGATCCCTTATTTACTTGACTCATACTAGACCGGATATCACTCAAGCAGTTAGTATGTTGTCAAGATTCATGCACAGCCCAAGTGTGCTTCATTATGCAGCAGCAAAAAGGGTACTAAGGTACCTAAAAGGCTTATTGAAACTTGGTTTGAAGTATGGCAAAGACTCCGAGTTCACTTTGACTGGTTTCACCGATAGTGATTGGGCTGGATCTACTGATGATAGAAGAAGCACATCAGCCTATATTTTCTGCCTTGGAAATAACACCATTTCATGGTGTTCTAGAAAGCAAAACACTGTTGCTTTGTCATCTACAGAGGCTGAATATACTTCAGCAACAGAAGCTGCTTGTGAAGGAGTTTGGCTAAGGAAATTGCTCAAAGATTTAGGATTGAAGCAGGAGGGTCCTACAACTATTTATTGTGACAATATGTCTGTAATTGCTCTAACAAAAAACCCAGTTTTTCATGCCAGATCAAAGCATATCGAATTGAGACATCATTTTATTCGTGACCTTGTGCAGAAAGAAGAGATACAGCTGGAGTTCATCAGCACCAATGAACAACCAGCAGACATGCTCACAAAACCTGTTTCTACAGAGAAGTTTTTGAAGTTCAGAGACATGTTGGGACTCACTGTTTTAGAGGGGAATTTGTGAGGAAAACCGTGAGTCAAAAAGTCAATTGTTTAGTTCTAAGGAGTTGGTTGTCATTCATTTAATTCTCTGCTGTTTTTCTAGGCTTACTTAATGTTTTGCTAAGTTCCTAGAAGTTAAATTCTCTATGTAATTTTCTATATACAGCTTCTATATAAAGCTGTGTCTAGCATTTTTTAAATATACAGAAAATAGAAAGAAATCTAATTCTTCTCTACAAAAGGTGCAGCAGCACTCTATTACTTAAAAAAACTTCAGCAAATCTACTTCTATCTCTATATTTCCAACAATAGCTTGATCATATTTGTACTGGCAATGGTGTTAATACCATTTTAAAATGCACCAACATGCTGAAATTCCATTGCTGAATTTTTGGTGAATTAGAAATTGTGAGAATGATTCCACTTCAAAGTCTTTTAACCATTGAAACTGTAAATAAATCTGAAAGGTAGTTAAGACTTAAGAAGGTAAATGCTACAAAGAAAAGATAAATATGAGGGGATGGATAGTTGAGAAAGTAGATACTACAAACTATATGTATCTTTTTTGTTCCTAAGCAGCTGATATGTTAAGCCCTTAAAAAAAATCAGTAGTGATATAGAGTCATAAGCCATGGACTACTCTATTCAATGAATTCTGGTGAATGCATGCACCTATAAATAAATGGAAAGTTGTTGTTGTTGTTGTAGGGGATTATGGTGAAGAGGTGTTAAAACTGCAGATTTTGATTGTTTCAGATTGCAATGCACATCCTTGAAGCTATACTTCAAGATGGTTTTGGGATATCTTATGTCTGCAGTCCCGTTTGTGATCATCTTCTCAAAGGATTGATGGAGACATGGAACAAATTGGTATTCTACCAACTACCCAGTTGAAATGAACTTCGATTTTTTGGCACATTTTTCCTTTCTTTTTTTTTTTCCCTGAATATCTTTTGTTTATGAAGGTCACACTTCTGGCTGTTGACCAAGACTTTTCTCCCCGTCTCCTCTTCCATATCATCAGATGCTACATCATTCTTTGCAAACATGATAGGTAAATAACCTGGGCATTAGATTAATACTCCCAATAGTTATGTTTCTGCTTTCTTCCAAATCATTGGGAATTTATGTTTCCAGGGGTTATGCCATTGTGATGGACAGTCTCCCAGATGCTATCACAAATGGTTACTTTCTTGAAGTGACAGAGGTATTTTACCTTAATCTTGCATTACTATTCAGATAGGTATTCGTAAGGAAGTCAAAAAAGATGTCTGCTTTGCAAAACTGCAGGAGTTCCCAGTAATTGGGAATCTGATGCATCAGCTTCTCCTCAATACTGGTGAGATGGTGCCTAAAACTATGGAGCATGATCAGGTAAGCTTCTTACCATCTTCCCTCGAGTGTTACTTATAATAGTTTCCATTAGGTCAGAAGACTGACCTATATTCTGGAAGTTAAGAATTGTTTTATAATTCTTCCCTATCCTTTGGTTTTTCCTTTTTTTCCCCTCAACTATATCCTGCATTACAGAAATCAAAGGTAGCAAGTTTTAGCTAAATTGCAAAATAAAGTTCGGTCATTGGCTTTTTTCTCTAATCTAAACATTAGGTTTGAATATGTTATATCTAAATTGAAAGCCAATGAAAGATCTAGGCTATTATTAAATTAGACTCTTCAGCTATCCAGTGGCGTCTGAGAATATACTGATATGTATGCAGTGTACACTGATATCTGTTAGTATATATCATATCAAAATAAAGGGGTCCCTTATAACTCTAGCTGCCCAAAACTTGGTCTGTTTGCATTCCTAATCAAGTAAATGCATTAAACTCTAGCAACTACACACTTGCTAGAAGTTCTAAACAAATATAATTGTCTTGTTGAAGACCTGACTTCATACGCATTAAAGGCCACTAAAAGATTGCATCAATCCCAGGTCAAGGTAGATTTTTCTTCAAACCAAGAATTATTTGACAAAATTCATCGTATCCCTTCCCTCTAATTTGAAGTTTATACCTGCAGAATCTTGTTGCATACCATCAAATCTGTAGTCATCAGTCAGTTCAGTCTTTAATTGCTGAAAATGAAGTCTCATTTGACTAGTTTACTTTGATTCAGTAGAAGTTTCATCTCAAATTAAACATTTAATATTGCAGACATTATTCCAGTTCTCTGTTTAAAGGGCTCTCAAGATCTTGGATAAAGTTATAGAAGTCAAAAATGCTTTTGTTGTTGCTTATGTAGAAACCATATTGCGATGGAATGTCAATAAATTATGTTTTGATTAGAAGTTTACACTGAATATTGGGATTAGCATCATAGATTATACCTCCAATATAAGCAATAGAGTTAATTATATCCTTTTCCCTTTTCTTCCCTTTACTTCACGAGCATACGCCTCATGATAGATCTCAACCTCATTATAGAAATTTTGACAAGTTAAAACTCAACTTTAATTATGATGCATGGTTTCTTGATTTTGAAGAAAACTAATCTTATAAACGCCTTGTCTGGGTTTTTGCTATATGGGCTCCACAATAGGTTATAGAACTGAACATCATACCCTAATATGAAGTTTTAAAGTCTTTGAGTTGATTTTCCCTCTATCTGTATTAAGGGTATTAGAGTTTGTTTTGAGTTTAATAAGCTCAATAGGGACATGGTTCCTAATATACGTAGAACACGAATCTTAATCTATGTAGAACACTATAGATCCCTTCTTTATATAAGCATATGTAACCCTGGCTCCAGGATGAGTTCAGAGAGATGAAGATTTTTGGAGAGATGTTCTAATTGGATGTATGTAGGTCTAGAGTTTTATGAGATAGCCCGAAAGAGGAGACAATCTTTGTAATCTTCTTTTTTTGCATAGTGAAATTTTTGTCGTCTTTGCCCGTGTGAATGCAGGCCAATCTAATCAAACCACATTAAACTTTTATGTGTATATTTTTTTCTTCTTCATTTTCTCTTCTTTCTTGTTGATTTCTTCTTCGCTACGAACAAAAAGTGGTATCAGAGCTTCTATTGCGCGCAACAAATGATATTAGAGCCTAATTTTTGAGCGTATGTAGGGGAACCACTTGAGTGATAATATGGCACCAATTTGAGTCTTTGGCAGCTGCAGCACAGAATTAGGATTACATGAATCTTGAGATAGTGTGATCATGGAGTGCATGATCCAGGGCCTGGACTTGAGTGTGCTCTTTAGTGCCCTTGAATCCAGTCTGAGTGATTCTAGCTAGGTAGCAAAAGGTGGAGCGTTGCTCTAGGTGAAGATCAAAGGATTCATCTATTTTTCAGTGTCTCTTTAGCTCCTTATAATCAGAGTATTCCCTCTATTTTGGATGGACCTAAGTCCTCCTTATGTTGCATTGGTCATGTATCTTAGCGGACCAGACAACTAGCGCCAAGAGGTGTATTATGAGGTAAAGCCTAGATCCCTTGTAAACACACAGTTGCACAACTGCATTTGATCTGAGTTGGGCATGTTGGAGTATTGATTTCAAGGAAAGATTCAAGATATCGACCACGAAGTTCAAAATTGACAAGTTCAATGAAGCTAATGACTTCGGTATTGTCAGATTAAGATGCCTACCCTTTTAGTTCAATGAGGACTATGGGAAGCACTAGAAGGAAAGGAGAGACTACTAGTTGCTATGTTCATGGAGAGGACGGGTTGTTGACAAAGCATAGTATGATTCTATTATGTTTGGCAGATGAGGTTCTTAGAGAAGTTGTTGAGAAGAAGACATCTACTAGACTTTAGTTGAAGTTGGAGAATAGGTATATGACAAAATTTCTTACAAACTGGTTGTATTTGAATCATAGACTACCATCTATGAACGAAAGAAAATATATCAATAAAATGGTGCTTGAGTGCTTTGGTAGAACTAAGGTCCATCGAACCGTATCAATAGCATATACTAGTTAGTGATTGATTCAGTATGGTATTGGTGCTTTGGCAGACCATAAAATACATTTGAAGGACTTAATCTTGAAGTACTTGAAAGGCTTTATAGATGTGGGCTTGGTGTAAAGGAAGATCAAACCTGAAGATGTTGATATGATAACTAAGCTAGTTATAGGAGGCAAGTTCAAGCGATATTTGGACTTAGAGTCTATAAAGGTTGATATCCATTGAGGTATGGTAGCAAAGATAATGAAGAAGTTGCAAGATGGTTGATTTAGTAAACATTAAGTCAAGGTAGAGATTTGTTAGTGTTTTTATTGAGTTTAACAAGGTCGATAAACATATGTTTTTTAATATAGGTAGAATATAAATTCTAGTCTATGTAGGACATTGCAGATCCCTTCTCTATATAAGTATATGTAATCTTACCTCAAAGTGAGTCGAGAGAGATGAAAAGTTATGGAAAAGTATTCTAGTTTGGTGTACATGGGTTTAGGTCTTTGTGATAGAGAGCCTAAGAGAGAAGACAATCTTTGTAATCTCCTGTTTTTCTTCATGGTAGAATTTCTACGTCTTTGCTGGTATAAATGTAGGTCCAATCTAACTGAACCACATTAAATTTTCATGTATTATTTTCCTACATTTTTATTTTCTCTTTTTTCTTATTGATCTCTTTTCCCTTACGTACAATAAGTGGTATTAGAGATTTCTCTGCACATAACAAAGGGAACTATAGGACAAACTGCCTTCTAGTTTCTTTCATGGTTATCAACATCTCTTTCACAATGCTATCTATCATAATCTAGTATAGTCATCTCTATTTGTGTTCGTTCATACTTTTAAGTTGCGTGATTTGCGTCTTTACACCTCTAATATGATTGGCATCTAGCTCTGACAAAGTATAAATGGAGATTCTAGGGTTTTTTTTTTCTTAAAGTATCTTTAGTACTCATATAAATGATACCATTGGACAATATACCATGGTATCCTTGAATTGTCCACAGCAGTGTTATTTGTGACGAGGATTTAACAAAAATGACTAGAAGTTGGAGTTGCTTATCATTAGGAGGGTTGCATGGGGCAGCTGATGGTTCTTTTATTGGATGGTGTCAAGGCATCCTGAATGGTTTCATACTAGTCAATACCTGGCCGACAGAGATCATGCAATTCACTTCCAACCACATACACTGTGCTTAGTGTGTACCATAAGTTTGGATGCCTGTGTTATCCAAGCGAGTGCACTCATAGGCCAAAGAAGAATCGTCTGAAATTGCCAATTGGAAACTTCTGCTGTTCTCATTCTTGCTAGCAGGATTACCTGTAGGTAGTCAATTGTATCTGATATATAGATTGGACTCGCTAGCAGCAAAACTGAGTTTGAAAGATCCAAGATGAGACTTCTCCTACAAGTCCAACAATGTCAGATCATGGTTTGGAGCCCATGAGTATAGAAACACTAGCAGCAATCCTTTGTACAATTTAGTCTTACAGAAGGAACATCCTCTCCATCCTGCATAACCAAACCAAAAACCGATATGGACACAAAATAGCATCGATCATTCAGTCTGTATTTCTCTAGTGAGGTCTGAAAACTTTGAGCAAAATGCACTTTTACGGCCTAATCAATGTTTCAGTCTACACAGATTTCAGATGGTGATAGGGTAGGAACGTTTGAAGCAAACATTGTTGTTGCACTTGACCTCCTTGCCTCACAAAAGAGTGTCTGACTAAAAAACTATTGCTACGTTTGCCTGAATGGAAGCCACAATAACCAAATAGGCTAATTGATAAGCCAAATGACTGCAGCATTATACTAACTTATCTGTGAAGACCAAAGACCATCCTAATATGTTCATAAGATTACCCTAAATACTATTTTATAGTTTCAATAAATGGTATGACATGATTTACTATGATGCATCAGGGTTCATCCTCTAGGTTGTTTAATCAAACTTCTTCAGCATCCTTAATTGATGGAAGCAAGATTTTACAACTTGCCAAAGATTTTGATAATGACACTTCATAATGTCAGAAAGAAAAGGGCATACGTGCATCAAGCTCCGGAACCTTAACTTTTCTGCTTTTAGGGCTGAGTATGACTTGTTTTGGTTTATAATTCAACTTCCAAGTGTATCTGACAATTTAGCAACATTTCCTTAAATTCTGTTAAGGGAATTTATAGGTTTGATGATTATCTTTAAACAAAATGTTGAAGAAACTTACAGGCAATTGCTTGATATCATAAACGTATTTAGACCCTCACAATTTTGAATTGTTTTCCCAATATAACGTACAGATTTGGTTTTGTGAATTATACTATTAAATGAACTATATAGTTTTATCCCCAATTTGAGTTAATTGACATACTTTTTCTAAGTAGGTTCTTTTCCCTGTCCTGCAGCTATTTCTGTCCTTTTGACACGAACTTTCGGAATAGGATCGGCTCCGCAGGCCAGACTGTCAACTTATCCGTCAGAATTTTTCAACACCGGACCTCCACCCTCGATAAGCAGCAATCCAGAGGCTTGCAACCGATGCGATCTTCCGCCATGCTGTTCCATGTCTCCTTTTCCTTGTTTTTCCTACTTTGTTCCATGTAATCTTTCACTCTACCTTCTTCTTGTACATATAAAATTCCATTTTCTCAATGAAATCAGGGTGGGTTTCACACCCTCCTCTTTCTTTTGCCCATGCTGCTCCATCTCTGCTTTTCTACTTTGTTCCATGTAAGCTTTCACTTTATCTTCTTGTACATAATATCTTCTTGTTGTTTTTTATAATAAAGAAGGTCATTGAACTGGAGATATCATGATCTATGGAGTTTGTTCCTCTGGATAGAGGATAGATTTGATGTCCAACTACAGCAGGGTGGTCGTGCAATGGTTTTGCCCTGTTCCTTTCTCACCAAAGGAGCAGGCTGGAGGGGGAGGGAGGGAGTGAGTTGGAAACGTTTAGAAACTCGAGAGATAACGAAGGCCCCAAGCATCATCTGCCAAAGTTGCACGGCACCTCCGCTTCCACTGGAAGCACTCCTCGCTTAGTAAATTGGTTGTGCTCATTCCATGTGTTTTCCTCTATTTTCTTGTCAGACATGGCACAACCTGATTAATTGCTTATAAATCATTCCACATGGAGGCTTTAATAATTCTAACTACAGAAGAGAGCTTGATCATTGTGCGGATCTTTTACCCCGTGAATCTACAAACTAGTGAGGAATGGTTTAGTTTCAGGGGCAAGCCATGCATGTTTAATTGTGTCTAGGCCACTATTAAAGAAATAATGAAAAATAGAAATAATTACAATTTAAATCCTATAATTTTAGAAACGTTGTAACTTACATTTTTGCATTTAACAAGGTATCAACAAAAATAAAAATAAAAATCATAATGGTTTATCACCCATGTCATTCTAAACCCTTCGTTTATATATACTATTGGTGCCATTATTATAGAAGTGCATGCATTGCGTATGATAACTATTATCTTAAAATATTATTTAATTATTAAATATTTTATTAACAAATTATATAAAATATATCAAATTGCTGCTTATTAAATAATAAATCTTCAACATGATTACTTTTATAGACATATAGTTACCATATACAAGTGACATGTAGTTCCATAATAACGATGTTACTGGTATAGATGGATGGGTTTAAGTTGTAATTATCTTTTATATATATATATATATATATATATATATATAGCTACATTCGTGGATAGTTAAGCCTTAGATTCAGTCCCTTTTTCACACTTGGATTCATATAAATCTCATAGTCACTTCATCTTTTCTATCTTTTTAATTTTGAAATTAATCTGTGGATCCAAGAATGAAAAGAACGACTAGAGTTAAAACTTGGCTATTTGTGAATGTAGCAAGTCTCTCTCTCTCTCTCTCTCTCTCTCTCTCTCTCTCTCTCTATATATATATATATATATATATATATATATTAATTAGTGCATTTCACAGTGATATTGTATGAACAAAAGTAATTTGGAATGATTAACCATCTCTTATTTACAAAAACCAAATCCCAACGAGTTGAAAGAATCGGTAAATATGATCATCTTACGATGTTAATTAGATATGAATATTATAATGATCTAAATATTTGTAGTCTAATTTCGTTTGCCAAATTGCAAACAGTTCAGAATTCCTTTGAAAATGACAATTGGATAAAACTCAAGCAGCCACTAGCAAATAAAAGCATTAGTGTCAATAACCACAAAAGAAAGAAAATGAAAAAGAAGGCACAGTTAATGACAACAGAAGACAAATGATTCCAACATTGACAGTACAATTGGACACTTTCAGGAAATGGAATCAAGGGATGGGAGGGCATTTCTTAAGCATATTGGTTGGTAGAAATATAGGCCCTCCTAATTAGGGACATTGTGGTGCGTCTCCAACCCATAGGCTAACATTACCTCTTGTTTTTCTAAAGATAGTTCGCACAAAACCAGCTTTCAAGAAGGTTTTGTGGTCGATGGTTCGAATTTTTTTTTTTTTTTTTTACCTTGATGGATAAATTCATAATTGGAAAAATTATAGTTGTTTTGGGACGTATCTGGTAAGCATTCCAATTAGTGAGGAAATTATCAACTTATATGAAGCAAAAATGTCTTTACCTTAGAAGATGAATTGTGATCTTTGACTTTAGATTGTTCGCAAAACCACCAATAAAAAAGGTTTTAAGGCTTAGGAAATTTTCTTCCCTTGCTTCCAGTACATAGGCTCATTCATAGAAGTGACCTTTAATTTTTATTGGTGGCTAGCAAAATTATAGTTGTTAATTGGAGTCAATCAAGCTAGAGTGCCAACTAGTGCAATAGATAAAGTTATTGAGGGTTGGTAGCAATGACCTAGTTTTATCATGTCCTCACTTAATTGCAAAAGGAAAGTATGGCTCTCAAAATACAAAAGCGAGGGACACCCATATGCCTAGTAAAGTTGCAACGAACGGTCACTCGCTTGGTTAACATTCAAGATTTTTTAACTCAAAAACATCCAAGATTTTAGGTTTGAGTCTGGGATAATACAATATCAAGTAGTTTAGCCTAAATAGTTATCATGCCAATGGGTCTCCCTCTTTTTCTTATTAAAAAAATGTAAATATTATGAGTGAGCTTAGACTCAGATTTATTATCCTTGGTCATTGGAACATGACCACTAAAAATTAAGTATTTTTTTGACTATTAGTAATAAATGGATGATTAGATAATGAGGTGGCTTTACGACAAAACATTTATGAAATTTTACAATTGCAATATTAAGCAAATGCTAGATCATGACTTGAGGCACTTTGTTGCAATTTCCATCTTGCCCTATGAAAGTTTTGGTTTGTAAAGAGCTTTCACTTGACCTTGTGGTTTTTCATGTTACAATCCTAGACTTTATCTATAAAAAAAAGGTTAAACAAGTAATTATTATTTGGACTATTTGATCTTATATAAGTATGTAGGAACTTCTTAGCACATAACCGATGTAG
This sequence comes from Calamus simplicifolius, assembly GCA_900491605.1. Lineage (NCBI taxonomy): Eukaryota > Viridiplantae > Streptophyta > Magnoliopsida > Arecales > Arecaceae > Calamus > Calamus simplicifolius. Next base: position 52,828 of record UESW01001484.1, read on the forward strand.
GATGAAATACATAAAGTACACAACTAGCATCGATTTTCACATATTCCTCTCTTTTGAGCTTTACCATTCTCATCGGTCTAAAACCTAAATTTAATCAAATCCAACCACAAGCATATAATGTCTATCTATAATATTCTCTAATCCATACAGGTCATGAGTTGAATCGCTTCTAACACCATTTATAATAACCCAAAATTTCATCCAAATTATAAAAGTATCTAAAATCTACTAGCATAGCCAATATGAATTAAATACTTGCTAGTATCGGTTCTTGCATATTCTCTTTGTTTTAATCTTAGGCTCTCACATGCTTAGTGCATAGACTCTCTCTTCCTCTCTCTAACTATTGACTCTCTCTCTCTCTCCCTCTTTTCCTTATCTATATGGCATAATTTTTTTATCTTTCCTTGCGGATCTAATCCTCTTCTTTCTTTTTTTTTTAATTATGTGATAGTTAGCCTCTCCCCAAGGATTTGGTCCTCATCTCTTTCTCTCTCTCACCTTAATCTTGCCCCTCCTTCCTCTTACTCTATCTCTACTTGACTCTCCTCTCCTAAATAATGTTACCTCCTTCTCTCTCTTTCTCATCCAAGTAAATGACACCTCCCCCTGTCCCCCTTTTTTGCTTGTAGACCCCTCCTCTCCTCGTCCCCCTTATGCTTGCTAGACCACTCCCCTCCCCTCAATTAGCCTACTCTCAATTGGCCCTTGGGATCGACCAAGCTTTTTCCTTTTTTCTTCTTTTCTTCTTTCTCTTTAATTCGAATGCCTTTCCTTTGATTTCGACTACTTTTCTCCCTTTCTATTCTCTCCTCACCTCTTTTTCTCTTTTTGTCTTTAATATCACTATCAGTAGGATATTGTGCTATAGCACATTTAAAGTCCAAGCATGTTGTCTCTTTGGCTCTTTTTTTAAGGCCACTATCTTATATATATTAGAGTTTGAATAATTTTAATATTTTTATTGTTGACCCACTTATTGATTTTGATGATTAACAAAAGCCATGAGTATATTCCTTATGTTACTAATAAAATTGACAAGTGTTTCAGGAATTTAGAAAGGTTAAATATTCAAATGTTATATAAAAGGGCTTTGAATCAGTTTTTAATGGTATATGTCAAAGTTCAGAACTTGAAGCCGACACCCACAGTTATTAGAGCCGACTCCAAAGTATATCGGAATAGTTTGAAACTTTCGGCACAGTTTAAAGTCGACACCTGAAAATTTAGAGCCGACTCTAACTTGAGAACATAGACTATATTTTTTTGAAAATCTGCTAGAGCCGACACCTAGGAAATTAGAGCCGACTCCAGCTCACGATGTGTCGACACCACATAATCTCGGAGCTGACTCCACCATGAACTTTTTATTACTATTTTTGGAAACCTGACTTAGAGCCGACACCTGAAAAGTTGGAGCCGACTCCAACCTATCAGAGTCGATTTTCAAATCTATCAGAATCAGCTCAAACAGTCATATTTCTTTACCTACTCTTCAATGGCTCTATTTCTTTGCGTGAGGAACTAATCCAAGTACATTTCAATGGCTATCTTTCACCAAATCATGGATTAAGAGAGATTATAAAAAGAGGTTCCGACCGTTCAAAACAAAAAGAAAAAAATGAAAAGAAAAAGTGAGAAATCAAGAAGTTTTCAAAGAGAAAAATCTCTGTGTCCAAGCCCAACTGTTGAAAAGAGATAGAAGAGAAATTCAAAAGCCTTTTAAGATCAAATCTTTTAAGGATTTCTATCGATTTGAAGAAGAAAAGCAAGAGCCCTAAATCTTCAACCTTCTTTTCACCGAGCCTTGTTCAAGAATCTGAGTTCAAACTTTGATAGTTCATTCAGAAGAGAAGAGGAAAAGAATAAAAGCTTAACTTCAATAGCTCCAAATCAGGCTTTTCTATTCTCATTTACTTATATTGTTTATTTGCTCATTTGAGGAGCTTTTAATTTGCTGTAAACATATAATTAAGTTATTTGCTTTCTGATTCAATCAGGGGGATTGAATTAGTTGAGGTAGTTGACCTCGAGCAAGCTAAGATTAGCTTGTGTTAGGTTTTATGCTGGTGAATCTATGAAAACTGGCTGGGTTCGTTGTGACCCCGGTGTAAAGCAACAAGTTTGAGTTGTAATCTTGCAAAACAACTCAGCTGTAATCAGGGTGATTATAGTGTGGACCCAAGAGTTGCTTGGGAGTGGATGTAGGTGTAGCTAACACCGAACCACTATAAACCTTTTGTGTTTATCGTGCTTCTCTCTCTCTTTTATATTGTGTTCATCATTTATTGCATCACTTCACTTGTGCACATTTATCTTGAGAAATTGGTTTTAAGTATAAAATTTTTTAAAGAACCCAATTCACCCCCCCTCTTGGGTTTCCATCTAGGCCAACAATTGATATCAGAGCTAGCGCTCATTTCGGCTTGATCTAACAATCAAGAGCTAAAGATCCAAATGGTAGCTTAAGCTGGCTCTTCTTTTTCTGAAGGTCAATCCATAAACCGACCACCTTTGTTTAGTGGCACAAACTATTCATATTGAAAAGCAAGAATAAGGACTTTCATTCAGGCTTTAGACTATGAATTATGGAGTGTCATTATTAATGGTCCTAGCACTCCCACATACTTAGTAGACGGATCTATTGTTCCTAAGCCCAAAAGGGATTGGAATGGAAATGATAGAAAAATGGCTCAGCTTAATGCCAAGGCCATGAATGTCCTATACTGTTCTTTGGATGCAAATGAATTCAATAGAATATCCACTTGCATCTCAGCCAAAGAAATATTAAATAGGTTGGAAGTTACTCATGAGGGTACCAACCAAGTTAAAGAATCAAAAATTAACATTTTGGTGCACAAATAAACTTTTTAGCATGGATCAAAATGAATCAATTACATGCATGTATACTAGATTTACTGATATAGTAAATAGATTGAAAAGTCTTGGTAAGACCTATACTAACTCTGAATTAGTACAAAAAATCCTTAGGTCTCTTCCAAGAACATGGGAAGCCAAAGTGATAGCAATCCAAGAAGCCAAAGATATGAATGTTCTACCTTTGGAGGAGATACTTGGATCCCTTATGACCCATGAGCTTACAATGAAGCAACATCAAGAAGAAGATGTGAAAAAGAAAAGGACAGTTGCACTCAAAGCTACAGAAAATGAAAAGAGCAGCAGTGAAGAAGATGATGAGACTGCTCTCCTTGCAAAAAATTAAGAAAATTTATGCAAAGAAGGAGATCCTTCCATAAGAGAAAACCTGGTATTAAAATGGAAGGAGAAAAAGAAAAAGATAAGGAAAAGAAAGAGAACCCTTGATATGTTACGAATGCAAGAAACCAAGACATTTTAGATCTGAATGTCCTCAACTTAAGAAGGGATACAAAAAGAAGAAAAGGCTTATGTTGCAACTTGGAGCGATAGTGAGGAGTCTTCATCTGAAGATGATTAAAAAGAGGTTGCAAACATATGCTTCATGGCAAATGATGAGAATGAGATAAATTCTGAAACCCCTAATGATGATTTTACTTTTGACGAATTATATGATGCTTTTAATGAATTAGTTAGTGATTTCAAGATTTTAAGAACTAATAATAAAACTTTGAAAACTGAAAACTTAGATCTTCTCAAAAAGAAAATAAACTAGTTCTTGAAATTAAAAATTTAAAATCTGAAAAGAAAGACACACTAAAGGAAAAAGAATCAATTTCTCTTGAGAATCTTAATTTTAAGAAAGAAATTAAAAATATGAATATTGTTGATAGATTTATAAATAGCTCAAAAAAGCTTAATTTACTTTTGAACAATCAAAGAGCTATTTTTGACAAAGCTGGTTTAGGATATAGACCACATATGAAACAAAAATGTGTCAACAATTTCTTCATAAAGAAACCAATCAAAAATGATATTTCATGTTACCATTGTAGCAAAAAGTGACATAAATCTTATGAATGTAATTACAAAATCTTATAAGAATTTAAATAAAAAAGGTAAGAAAATATGGGTTCCAAAAGGAATGGTGTTTATTGTCTCATGAAGGACCAAAGAAGGCTTGGGTACCTAAACAAAAGATATGATTGCCTTGCAGAAGTGTCTTGCGGCCAAAGGATCAAAAAGAAAATGATATCTTGATAGCAGCTGCTCAAGACACATGACGGGTGACAATGAGCAATTCATCACCCTTGAAGATAAAAGAGGAGGAGTTGTAACTTTTGAAGATAATGGCAAAGGCCAAATCATGGGCTTTGGTAAAATTCAAATCACTCCATCCACTTTTATTGAAAATGTTCTATATGTAGATGGATTAAAGCATAATTTAATTAGTATTAGCCAACTTTGTGATAAAGATTTCAAAGTTTTCTTTGAAGCTTCTATTTGCACTGTATCAAATTCCATTGACAATAGCATTATATTTATTAGAAATAGAAATGACAATGTATACTTAATTGATTTAAACAATTTGTCTACAAGTAACCATTGCTTAATTGCTGATAATACTAAGGTAAATGAGATTGGATGGCTATGGCATCGTAGACTAGGCCATGCAAGCACACACTTAATTTTTAAATTGCTTAGAATGGATTTAGTTAAAGGACTTCCAAAATTAGATTTTGAAAATAATAGAATTTGTGATGCATGTCAATTTAAAAAATAAACTAAAAATTCTTTCAAATATAAAAATATTATTTCCACCACTAGGCCACTCGAGCTACTACATATGGACCTTTTTGGACCTACTAGAACCACTAGTCTAGGAGGAAAGAAATATGGTCTTGTGATAGTAGATGATTATTCTAGATTTACTTGGATATTATTTTTAGCTCACAAAGATGAGACTTTCTCTATATTTCTAAAATTCTTTAAGAAAGTCATAAATGAGAAAAACACCACCATAGTGTCTCTTAGAAGTGATCATGGAACTGAATTTGAAAATCAATTATTTAAAAAATTTTGCATTAAAAATGATATTTATCATAACTTTTCTGCACCTAGAACACCTCAACAGAATGGAGTTGTAGAAAGAAAAATGGAACTCTAGAAGACATGGCCTGTACCATGCTATGTGAAAGCAAACTCTCAAAGTATTTCTGGGCAGAAGTTATAAACACAGCATGTTACATTCTAAATAGAGCCTTAATTAGATCAGTCCTTAAGAAAACTCCCTATGAATTATGGCATAATAGGAAACCCAACATTAGTTACTTTCATACATTTGGTTGTCGATGTTTCATTCATAATAATGGTAAAGACAATCTTAGAAAGTTTGACGCAAAATCTGATGAAGGTATCTTCTTAGGATATTTCACTTATAGCAAAGCTTATAGAGTATTTAATAAGAAGTATTTAATTGTAGAAGAGTCAATTCATGTAGTATTTGATGAATCTTTAGCATCAAGTTTTGAAAAGATAGATGATGAGGAAGATACAAATTTGCTTGAAAGAGATATTGAAAAATTGAATGTAGAAGTATCTTCAGATCATGAATCAAAAGCTTAGGATGATGACTCACCTAAGGATGATAGGATTGATACTATTCATAATGATGTAGATCTACCTAGAGATTGGAGATATGCTTATGGTCATCCAAAGGACTTAATCATAGGCAATCCATCTCAAGGTGTAAGAACTAGATCGTCAATGAGAAATATCAATAATCATCTTGCATTTGTATCTCATATAGAACCTAAGACAATTGAGGAAGCTGAAAAAGATAGTAATTGAATGTTAGCTATGCAAGAGAAATTAAATCAATTTACTAGGAATAAAGTATGAACCCTAGTTGATAGACCCAAAGATTATTCTGTAATAGGATCTAAATGGGCATTTAGAAATAAATTAGATAAAAATGGCATTGTAATTAGAAATAAAGCTAGATTAGTTACAAAAGGATATAATCAGAGGAAGGAATTCATTTTAATGAAACTTTTGCACCTGTTGTTAGATTAGAGGTAATTAGATTATTACTTGCATTTGCATGTCATATGAACATTAACTTATTTCAAATGAATATGAAAAGTGCATTTTTAAATGACTTTATAAATGAGAAAGTTTTTGTTAAACAACCACCTGGTTTTGAAGATTATGAATTTTCAAATCATGTTTTTAAACTACAAAAAATACTTTATGGTTTAAAACAAGCACCTAGAGCTTGGTATGATAGATTAAGTAAATTTCTAATTGAAAATAATTTTTCTAAAGAAAATATTGATAAAACCCTATTTTTGAAAAGAAAAGACAAAGACTTATTGGTAGTACAAATCTACGTAGATGACATTGTATTCGGTGCTACTAACAATCTTCTGTGTCAAGATTTTACAAAATTAATGCAGGGTGAATTTGAGATGAGCATGATGGGAGAACTTAACTTCTTCTTTGGACTTCAAATCAAACAAGAAAGAGAAAAAATTTTCATCAACCAAACAAAGTACAATAAAGAAATTCTCAAGAAGTTTGGTATGGAATCAGTTAAACCTGTTGTAACTCATATGAGTCCTTCATGCAAACTCGATAAAGATGAAGATGGTAAGTAAATAGATCAAAAATATTATAGAGTATGATTGGTTCTCTACTTTACTTAACAGCAAGTAGACCTGATATTATGTTTGCTATATTCTTATGTGCTAGATTTCAGTCTCAACCTAAAGAATCTTACTTAATAGCTATAAAAGAATTTTAAGATACTTAAGTGGAACTAAAAATGTAGGATTATGGTATTCTAGAGATTCAACATTAAATTTGATTGCATATTCTGATTCTGATTTTGCTGATTTTAAATTAGATAGAAAAAGTATAAGTGGTGCATGCCAATTTTTAGGTAGTAATTTAATCTCTTGGTTTAGCAAAAAGTAAAATTCAGTTGCATTATCAACTGCTAAAGCTGAATATGTTGCAGCTGAAGTTGCTGTGCTCAAATTCTTTGGATTAAGCGATAACTTGAAGATTATGGTATAACACCTGATAAAACTCCAATTAGATGTGACAACACTAGTGCAATAAATCTAACTAAAAACCCTATTCAACACTTAAGAACTAAACACATTGAAATAAGACATCATTTCATTAGAGAACATGTAGCTAATAATGATGTTTGTCTTGATTATGTATGTACTGATGAACAATTAGCTGACATATTTACAAAACCTTTAAGTGAAGAGAGATTTTGTTATCTTAAAGGAGAATTAGGAATCTGTGATCCATCAGAATGATTTTAAATCTCCTAGGAATGACTATCTAAATTCAATCATTTTCTTGAAAACATTCTTGTGATTATAAGAAAAATTTATCTAGATATTTGAACTTCTTGATTCACCACATTCTAAGAAAGATTTATCCAAAATTTGATGATTTCTTGATAAGTTTTAGATTCTTTGAAACTCTCATTTTTCACTGAAACTGTCTTGGAGCCGACACCACTGTTGTTGGAGTCGACTCTAATTTTGATTGCTCTCTGTCTGTGATTTTGGAGCCGACGCCTGCCTTTGCGGAGCCGACTCTATTTCGGTGCTGAATGTGTTAGCGACTTGGAGTCGATACCTTAATTTGCGGGAGCCGACACCTTGTGGTCCAGTTTTGACTTTATTAGGGTAGAGTCGACACCTCTTCATTTCTATTCGACTTCAATCTTTTTCAAAACCTTCTCCACTCATCCTAAAACCCAGAATCTCTCAAATTCATCCTCTCTTAGCATTCAATGGCACCGAAACATTGTGCATCAGCCTTTGGAGTGATAATGACGATGGGAAGAAGAACGGCGAGGCATCCGGTGAGACAGCCTTCACCTAGCTCGACTTCTACGTCACATCCTCAACTCCAAGTGCAATTCCTAGTCCATCCTCTCGCCAGATAGAACTCCTAGCTGGGAAGGTTATCACCATGGGAAGAAAAGTTGATTTTAGTTTCTTTGAAGCGAAAGGATTCGCATTAGGAAGGCAACTCAAGGAAATGGGTTGGGAAAAGGTATGTTCTTTGGATGCCCTACCTACCCAGCTCTAGTGAAGGATTTTTATCATAATTTAACAAGAGAAGATGGAGGTATAATTAGTTATGTTAGAGGAACAAGAATTCATTTGACTTTGAAAATTTTAGAAAATTTATTGGAAATTCCGGTTGTTGGTTTGATTGCTAACTCTCACAGTGAGAAAGGTGATGCTCTGTCTAGGATTCTTGGTAGAGATATGATATTTTTGAGGAAGTTAGAGCAAATCAATTACCCTTAGAACTGAGGCTTTTATATAATCTGCAGTAGAATTCCATTTCCTAAAACTGAAAGATTCAAATATGTATCTGAGAGAGACATTGTTGTTATGGACTGTGTTGTTACTGGTCAGCCCATTAACCTAGCTGGTATGATGATTGGATACATGGCCGAGGCAGGTAGTAAGAAAAAATCTACATTGCCTTATGGAATAATTTTAACTATGGCATTTTAAAGTCAAGGTGTGAACATTCTGGATAATGAGCCTATGAAGAATCTAAGGTATACGGACTACTATAATAGGGCTACTCTACACCGTATGGGATTCTTGAAAGTTAATGGCCATTGGGAGAGAAAAGGGCATGTGGATGATAGGGCAACTGAGGTTGAGACTACAGCCCCTGGTCCCTCAGAGGTAGGACCATCAGTAAGGCACTCTTCACCAGGATCTAGCAGTTCAGCACCCCCAGCAGCACCGGCACTAGCCCCTACAACTCAAGTATCCTCTGGATTTTCTAAGAGACAGTTAGAACAGCTTAAAGCATTATTTGTAGATCATGAAATCAAGATTAAGAATGAAGTTGAAAATCAACTCTTGGAGATAAGACAGCTTTATTATTCATTGGAAGAAAAAGTTAGTGGGATTGAGTCATCACTAAGCACATCTTCAGATGCCTTGAAGACTGACTTAAAGCTGATATTTGATAAAATTAAGGACATAGGAGGTGACTCAGACACCTACTCTAGATATAATGCTGAACTTCAAGAGAAGGTTACATCTGCTGCTTTATTGGTTGAGAAGATGCTAAATAATTTCATGAAGATTCAAGAAAATGGAATGGGACAGATCTTAGCTAAACTTAAGAAAATCTTGAGATGATTCATTTCCAAGCCAATTCAACACTTATCCAATTCAGTCAATTTCAAGCTTTCTTTAGAATTTTAGTTTGTAATTAGGACAAATGATGTATTTTGTAGTGACTGAATAAATGTTATATGAATGATGTAATGATGTAATGTTGTTTGACATTTTGTACTTAATGAATATTATATAAAGTCAATCTTGATTCTTGAATTTTGAATTTTGAGTTATTCAATTTGTGCATTAATTTTGATTTAAGCAATATCTACCTCTTCTTAACCTTTTTGTTGATAACAAAAAAGAGGAAGAAAGAGTGTATGTATATGCATGGAATTTAAATAAACTTAAAATAGCTACAATATGCACATTCATAGAGAGAGCTACCTCATTCAGGGGGAGCTTAACTATGATTTTACTTATTTTGACAATTATGCATTAATTGATTATGCATATACTCAATATTTTTTTCATAATCAAAAAGGAGAAGATTGTTGACCCACTTATTGATTTTGATGATTAATAAAAGCCATGAGTATATTCCTTATTTTACTAATAAAATTAACAAGTGTTTCAAAAATTTAGAAAGGTTAAATATTCAAATGTTATATAAAAAGGGCTTTAAATCAGTTTTTAATGGTATATGTCAAAGTTCAGAACTTGGAGCCGACACCCATAGTTATTAGAGCCGACTCCAAAGCGTATCAGACAGTTTGAAACTTTCGGCACGGTTTAGAGTCGACACATAAAATTTAGAGTTGACACATGAAAATTTAGAGCCAACTCTAACCTAAGAACATATACTATGTTTTTTCAGAATTCTGCTAGAGCTGACACCCAGAAAATTAGAGCCGACTCCAGCTCGTGATGTGTCGACACCACAGAATCTCAGAGCCGACTACACGATAAACTTTTTATTACTATTTTTGAAAATCCGACTTAGAGCTGACACCTGAAAAGTTGGAGCCGACTCCAATATGTCAGAGTCAATTTTTAAATCTGTTAGAATCAGCTCCAACAGTCATATTTCTTCACCTAATCTTCAACGACTCTATTTCTTTGCGTGAGGAACTAATCCAAGTATATTTCAACGGCTATCTTTTACCAAATCATGATTAAGAGAGATTATAAAAAGGGGTTCCTACCATTCAAAACAGAAAGAAGAAAACGAAAAGAGAAAGAGAAAATCAAGAAGTTTTCAAAGAGAAAAATCTCTATGTTCAAGCCCAACTGTTGAAAAGAGATAGAAGAGAAATCCAAAAGCCTTTCAAGATCAAATCCGAAGGATTTCCATCGATTTGAGAAAGAAAAGCAAGAGCCCTAAATCTTCAACCTTTTCTTCATCGAGCCTTGTTCAAGAATCTGAGTTCAAACTTTGATAGTTCATTCAGAAGAGAAGAGGAAAAGAAGAAAAGAAGAAAAGCTCAACTTCAAATAGCTCTAAATTAGGCTTTTTCTATTCTCATTTTATTTATATTGTTTATTTGCTCATTTGAGGAGCTTTTAATTTGCTGTAAACATATAATTGATTATTTGCTTTCTGATTCAATCAAGGGGATTGAATCAGTTGAGGTAGTTGATCTTGGGCAAGCTAAGATTAGCTTATGTTAGGTTTTGTGCTGGTGAACCTGTGAAAATCGGCTGGGTTCGTTGTGACCCCAGTATAAAACAACAAGTTCGAGTTGTGATCTTGCAAAACAACTCAGCTGTAATCAGGATGATTATAGTGTGGACCCAAGAGTTGCTTGGGAGTGGATGTAGGTGTAGCTAACACCGAACTATTATAAACCTTTTGTGTTTGTCATGCTTATCTCTCTCTTTTATATGTGTTCATCATTTATTGCATCACTTCACGTGTGCACATTTATCTTGAGAAATTAGTTTTGAGTGTAGATTTTTTTAAAGAACCCAATTCAACCCCCCTCTTGGGTTGCCATCTGGGCCAACATTTATGTTGAGTGCTGTAAATTTTAATTTTTAATTAAACATCATAAACTACGATAGATGAAAGTATGAGAATTTCTTAACTTTCGTATTCTTTCTTTTTGTTGTATCTTCCTATGTTGTCATGGAATCTTTAACCCATGGTGGCTTTGCTTTCCTTTTTATCTATATGTGTGGAAGAGATTTGCGGTCATAATACAGGGGAAGCTATAAAGGCAAGTATTATATATCAAAAACCCCTTGCATGGAGCACTTGAATCCAATTTTCTCATACCTTATTCACTCTAAATAATTCAAGAGTTAGTTTTTGTGAAGATTAAAGCCCAATCTATATAGATATTATTATTAGGTCCTTGTCAATGTGATGTGTGATGCCTGATCTAGCTATTCAGTATCAAGAAATGAGGATTTTACTCTTATTCTTTGTATGAATAGGTGGCCTCTATTTTGACGCTATACTATGGTGCCAGTAGGGGTACTACTTGAGATGCTGCAACATTATACTTGCTAACCATCGATAACCTTCTTAGGATGCTAGCCTTGACAACCTTCTATCATCGATATGATCAAGTGAAGGATAGAGTAATACTTCTTTTTCTCTCTTTGCACCCTTACTAGCAAGGTCAAGGTCATCTCTCTCCCCCTCCTTTCTTTGTCATCTCCTGACTCAACCTCTCTCTCTCTCTCTCTCTCTCTCTCTCTCTCTCCTCTCTCCCTCTCTCAATCTCTCACACTATGTGCAACTATTGAAGAGGGGATAGCATAGGGTTGTCCTTGATCGCTGCTTACCCCCTCCTCATTCTCTCTCTTTTTCACTATCTCTCTCTTCCTCTCCTTTCTTCTCTATTTTTCTCTTATTCCCTCTTTTTTCTTAGTTCCTTTGGTCAAGCTATTGAAAATAATAGCAATATTTGGCCATCATCAATTTCAATTGGGTACTCAACTTCCTCCATCAAGCTCCCTTTAATTGTACACTCCCCCACTCTCTCCCACTCGTCTCTCCTCTCTTTCTATGCAGCTTGCTTGTGGATATGCAGGATGATCACTCTCCCTCTCTCTTGCTCCCTTTCCTTCTCCCTTATCTCTTTAGGATGCCTGGACATGGCAGGGCCAAGGAATGTCATCCTTTGTTTTATTGCCCGCCCTTAAGGGATACTCTTCATTTCTTTCGTTCTTTCAAATTTCTCTTCTCTATCTTTCTCTCTAACTCTTTAACTATTAAGCAAGGTCAAATTAAGAACTTGCATCTCTCACCCATATCATGACTCCAGCTGAGGGCCATTTCCTACATTTACCTTAGTTCTCCTGTCTAGCCCAACCTCTATGACAAGGATCACTATTTAGGGTCTGTGGTACATACCCGTGATCTCCTTTTCATCCTAAACTATCTCTTTAATGAGTGTTGGCTTAACTTTGTATCTTTCTTATGAATCTTTTACATGTTCTTATGAATCCTTTATATACTTTCTTATTGATGACATTTATATTGAATGTACTATATTTGATATTACATAGCACAGTATGTCATAGCATGGCATAAATGAATTTTGAATTATTTATTGATTTACATACATTATTAGTATGATATAGCATGACATGACTCATGTTTTGAAGAAACTATACACATATGTCTAGCCAAATGTGTATGCCATAAAAGTGAGTTATGAAAAACTAAGGCTAGGATGAGAAATTAGTTTCATAGAAAATTAATTAAGAAACTAGAAATTATTTATTAGTTATTTAATTAGCATTGCAAAAAGAAAGGTCTATACTCTATAGTAGCAATCAAAATAGTGGCAATGCGTACAACAAATTATTAGCAAAATCTTTATCAATGATTGATAATCTATGGCAGGTGTCGCAAAAAGCTATAGTCACAATTTAAGTGACTACTGATATCGGTAACTTTATGGCTATGGTTTTGAGTTATCCTATAATGATAGTTTGTAATTATTATTATAACTTATTGTAATGGTTATAAGCATCACTATGCATACATATTTAAGTATAACAATAATAAATAATATCTTTAGTGATAGTTAGGCAACCAATGGTATTGCTATTATAGTAGCGATCAAAATCATGGTAACAAATACAACAAATTGTTAGCAAAATCTATATCAAGGGTTGATAATTTATGGTAACAGATGATGTCGCTACAAGCTATAGCCATAGTTTTGTAGTGAGAAAGTTTATTTTTAAGTGTTATTATACCAAATATTAATTTTAGCAACACTATTCGTTAGGTTACCAAGAATATTAGGTAAGACTAGGACCAAGTTGATGGTTTTGATTTTTTATGCTATTGGTAAAGGTAAGGATGGGTCTTGACCATGCTCTCCGTCTGGTCTGTGCTTTAAGATTCCCGCTAGTTCTCTTTCGTTCTTGATTCTTCGGTAAGGTACAACTTCTTCCTCGATCGTCGCTGGAGCTCTTGTTCCTCGCTTCGTTCCGCTTCATTTGATGGCTTCTGATTCTGCTAAGGATCGTCCGAAGTCTTCTCGGACGGAGCCAGCTCATAACTTCTCCTGGGTTTCATCGTCTCCAACGCCGGCAGAGGTGGCGAACCTGGAGATTCTCTTCCTAGATGTTGTCCAAGTTCCCTGCTCGACTCTGGATGAAGAAATTGAGAGCTGGAAGAAGATGGCCATCCTGGTGCGAACGTTCCAGCACTGGGTTCCTCCTGATGTCCTTCTTCGTGAATTTCGTCGTGCGGGAGTCCCTGGCGAGATTTAATTTGTTAGCTTGGCCCATCATTGCCATATTGTCAAATTTTTCGATCCTTCTGCAAAAAGAATGGTTCTCGAGCAACCTTGGATCGTTAACGGCCAGCCGCTGGCATCTGAGGCTTGGAGAGCTGATTTCTTTCCAGCATCGAACTCTGTTTCTTCGGCTCTGGTATGGATTCAGCTGCCTAATCTTTCTTTGGAATACTGATCGGAACCTATCCTCCGCTCCGTCACTGCCCTGGCCGGTTGTTTTCTCTTTGCTGACCCTCCGACGACGGCGAGAAGCAGAGCTGGATTTGCTCGTGTCTGTGTCAGAGCTGATCTCTCCCGTCCGCTGTGGCCGGGTGTTCGGATGAGGGGGTCTCTTGCTCCTTTCTGGCAATCATTCGTCTATGAGCACATTGAAGGGATCTGCTGCTTCTGTGGCTCATTGCATCTCCGGGGTCCCTGCAATCTTGGGCAACAGGCTGATTCTTCGTCGAATTCATCTATCCCCTGTTTCGGCCCGTGGATGGTGGCTATTTGCCGTCGCGGGGGGGCTCCGCTGGCTGGGAAGTCGTCGGTTCCATCTCCGGATTTTGCTCCTTCGTCTCCTGCTGCTCCGTCCGCTAAGGACCCAGGCCCCTCTTCATCCTCTCCGGCTCATGCCCCGACTGTGGCCTTCTCTGCTATTGGTTCGGGTCAAGCCAGGGATGAATGGAATGTTCCGCTCAAATCTGCTCGCCGGTGCCTCTCCAAGCTTGGGAAATCCATGGAGTCCATCGCACTGCCCTTGGCTCAGCAGGATGCAAGGCGTGCCGGTTCCTCTGCTACAGTAACGGGAAAGAAACTTAAGAAGCCTCTGCGTGCCGGTTTCTCTCAGGCTGAGGCTGAATGTGTCTCTGGAGTTCAGACTCAGCCCAAGTCCCCTCCTTCCAATCTGAATGTTCAGTCAAATAATCCGTTTGCTGTTCTTGGGTCTGACACTCCGATTGGCTGTCGGGATGCTAACCCAGTTCCTTTGAAGAGGGCAAGACCGGAAGAGTCTCAAATCCATCGACTCTCCCCGAAATCGGGTAATAGAAAAGGAAAAACCAAGGAGAAAAAGCTTCCCTTCCTACCTGCCAGCTTACTGTTCAGGATCCAGTGACCCTCGCTCCCTTGTCTGTGATGCCTCCTGAGGGCCGGACTAATGCTCATGCAGTTATTCCCCAGTTATCTTCAATGGTAGAAAGCAGTCATGAGGCTACAGTCTCCACTCTTAAGGCGGCCATTCTGGGTTAGGGAGTGGATCCCTCGCTCCCTGTTGCTGGTCCCCGGATGCTTCAAGGTGAGAGTGTTAGGGAGACTGTATCTTTAGAGGGGCTTTCTAATGTTGCTATGGCAGAGGCCTCGACTGGGGCCCAGACCCCTACTATTATTAAATGAAGATTCTGTTTTGGAATGTCAGGGGGGCTCGAAAACCATCTTTTCGAGCCTCTTTTGCTAGATTGATGCAGCTTCATCAATTTGATATTTGTGTTCTTCTGGAAACCCGACTATCGGGTGTCAGCTTGACGTCTTTCAGGAGACAGATTGATCAAGCCTGGTCTTCTTATGCTGTGGAGTCTGCGGGCCTCTTGGGAGGTATATTAGCTCTATGGCGCAATCCCTCTATCAGGGTTGATGCTTTTCATCAGCGTAATCAACTGGTGTCTCTGGTTGTCTCCGAGGGCAGCGCCGACCCCATTCTTTTATCAGGAGTCTATGCTAGTACCGATTTTCGAGAGAGGAGGGTCTTATGGGCTGAACTCCTCGCTCTTCTGGCGCACGGCCTTCCTTAGTTGCCGGTGATTTTAACTGTATCATTGGGGCTAATGAAAAGAAAGGAGGAAGACAGGTTGGTGACTCAGTTGAGATTTCTGAGTTCAGGTCCTTCATCTCATCCGCTGGATTGCTTGACTTGGGATTTTTGGGTACCCAATTCACTTGGTGCAACAATCGTCAAGGCTCTGCCCGGGTGTGGGAGAGATTGGACAGAGCTATGGCCTCTGCCCATTGGCTCCGAATGTTCCTTCGTCATCTGTTACTCATCTTCCCAGGATTGCCTCTGACCATTGCCCCATTATGGTCTCCACTGAAGCTAACTCTCAGTCTCAAAGGCAGTTCCGGTTTGAGAAATTCTGGTCTTCTTATTCAGCGGCTCGCTCTATCATTTCTCAGGTCTGGCACTTACCGGTTAGAGGCAATGCCATTTACAAACTATCCAGGAGGCTGGAGCTTGTCAGGCGCAGGCTGTCTAGATGGAACAGAGAGGAGGTGGGGAATATCTTGAGGCAAGTTGAGAGGGTCGAAGCTGACATTGTTTACCTTCAGTCCAGTGAAGATAGGGATGGTTATCTATCTGATGATGACCTTTTCGCTCTTCGTGCTAAGCTTGCTATCCATCATTCTCTTCTTCAACAGCAGGAGACCTACTGGAGGCAGCGGTCTAGGGCCCTGTGGATACAGGAGGGAGACCGTAACACTAGATTTTTTCACCAGACTACCTTGAGGCGTCGGGCAGCTAATCGGATTCGGTGCTTGATAGAAGAGGATGGGGGCTCTCAGGAGGACATTCACGTTATTCGTGATCGTCTGTTTAGTTCTTTCGGTCCAGATGGACTGAGCATTCGGCTGAGGGGGATT
The DNA here is from genome assembly GCA_900491605.1 of Calamus simplicifolius. Lineage (NCBI taxonomy): Eukaryota > Viridiplantae > Streptophyta > Magnoliopsida > Arecales > Arecaceae > Calamus > Calamus simplicifolius. Next base: position 69,206 of record UESW01001484.1, read on the forward strand.
CTGTTCAAAAGGTTTCTTCGTTGAAGCAGGTTTCTATTCAGGAGAATGTCAGTCTTGTCAGACCTTTTACTGTGGAGAAGATCCGGCTGGCTCTTTGGGATCTTGGATCTATTAAGGCCCCGGGGCTTGATGGCTTCCCGCCTTTTTTTCTTTCAGCACTATTGGACTATTGTTGGTCCGGAAGTAGTTCAGGCTATTCAGATTGTCTTCCAGTCAAAATCCATGCCTGCTGAATGGAATAGGACCCTCATCACTCTTGTGCCCAAGCGCCCTAATGCTTCTGCCCCCCAGCACTATCGGCCCATTAGTTTGTGCACTACCTTATATAAGATTTGTGCTCGCTTACTAGTCAATCGCCTGAGGGTGATCATTCCCCGTCTTGTCTCTGATGAGCAAGGGGCTTTTATCAAGGGGCGTTGTATTTCGAACAATGTCATTATAGCCCAAGAATTCATGTCTGATCTTCAGAAAGCTCCTGCTAGACGGTGTCTGATGGCTATTAAGCTAGATATGGAGCGTGCCTATGATAGGGTGTGTTGGGATTTTTTGCATCGCACTCTGCTTGAATTTGGTTTTGGCAAACTCTTTATAGAATGGATTATGGCCTGCATCCGGTCACCTTCATTCTCCCTGATTATCAATGGAAGTCATTCTGATTTCTTCCATTCTACTGTTGGGCTTCGACAGGGGTGCCCGTTATCCCTATTTCTGTTCATATTGGCTGCTGATGATTTCTCTCATGCGTTACATCAGGCACAGGAGGATTGTCGTATCACCCCCTTCATGGCTAGCCCTCTCGGCCCTTCGGTTTCGCATCTTCTCTATGCGGATGATTGTATCTTGTTGGGTCAGGCTACTGTTCGGAATGCGACCATCTTTGATTCTATTATTCAGAGCTATTGCCAGGTTTCTGGTCAAAAGGTTAATCTTCATAAGTCTATGATTTGCTTTAGCCCTAAGACCAGAAGTCATGTTCGGGAAAGCATTCTCCATACATTGGGTATAAATAGTCAGGCTGATCGCCTTCTGTACCTTGGAATCCCTATCACCGAAAGACGGCCCCGCAGCACAGATTATGCTGATATTGAGCGATGGATCCACGATCGCATTGATGGTTGGCACATCACTTCATTATCTATGATGGTGAGGGTTATCCTTATACGATCGGTTCTGACGTCCCTACCTCTGCACCTCCTCTCCAACACTGCTATTCTGTACATTTGCCTGAGAAGGATAGAGCGGTGCTTTCGGGATTTTTTGTGGGCTTTCGGGCAGGATGGTCATGGGACTCATCTTTTGTCATGGGATATAGTCTGTTTGCCTATTCATGAAGGTGGCTTGGGTATTCATTCTCTGACTGTTTCGGAGAGAGGTACTGCTTGCTCGCCATGCGTCGCGGTTCTTACTTGATCCACACTGCTTCTGGAGCTCCTTTATGCGGGCTCGATACGGTGACTGGACCCCATCTCTGGATGATCAGCCCCTTCATCGGCACTCCTCCTTTTGGAAGGAGGTGTATTGCCATGCTCCGACTATTTTGACCAACACCTCGTGGTTGTTAGGTGATGCCTCTATAGTTGATGTTATCCAGGACAAGTGGATTGCTGACCTTTCCCTCTCTCTTTGGCCTACTTTCTCCAGCATCGATATTCCTAGTAGTATGAGGGTCAAGGATTTGATTTCTCAGGATTCCTCTGGTTGGCATATGAATATTGTTACTCAACTCTTTGGTCAGGAATTAGCTCGACGAATCCTTGCTATTCTGCTTATTTGGGGGAATGTTACTGATACCAGATTATGGCGCAGATCTTCCCTTCCTTGGGCGCCTTCCAGAGACTTGATGAGTATTTATAGACCTTCTTCACATCGTACGATGGATGCTGGTTGGGTATGGAAGCTCCCTATTCATCCCAGGGTTCAGCTTTTTGTTTGGAAGCTACTATGGGATTGTATTCCAACTTGCTCCTTCCTTGCTAATAGGGGCCTTCATATTCAGTCTATTTGCCCCTTGTGCCATCAGGAGGAGGATACTATCGATCATGTTATATTTAACTGCCCCAGAGTTAGGGGAATCTAGCGGAGTGTGGGTTATGATTGTCGTGCTGATGCTGTGGGCTCTCTGAGATCTATGTTTTTGCATATTCTTCGGTAGGGTAGACAGTGCCAGACTGGCTTATGGGCTGCCACTACTTACCATATCTGGCTATCATGGAATCTTCTCATCTTCACTGATGAATCTTCTCCTTCCTTCAGGGTTGTTCGGAAAGCTAGGCTATTATCGGTTGATTTCTCTTCTCGTTAGAATGCTCCTGTGTTTGGCAGCCCTGGCCACTGGGGATCCTCTGCTGCTGCGGCAGCGGACCGGCATACGGTCTTCATCTCCTGGGAGCCCCCCCTTCAGGATTTGTCAAACTTAATTTTGACGGCAGTGTTCACGGCAGGCTTTCTGGTTCTGCGTTCCTTATTCGTGGGCCTGCTGGTGATTTATTGGCAGCTGGTGGTTTTGGTAGTCTTGACCTATCAGTTCCTCTTGCTGAACTTTATGCTGCTTGGACCGGCATTCTTTATGCTATTAGATCCTTGCATGCTCTTAATCTGATTATTGAGGGCGATTCTCTTACAGTTATCCGATGGATCCAGAAGGATAACTTTTCTCAAGCTCCTGTTAACCCCTTGATCCTTGATATATGGGCCACCTTGCGAGATATTGATAGAGTCCAAATCCGTCATGTTTATCGCGAAGCCAACTCTGCGGCCGATTGGATAGCGATGGAGGTGGCTCATCATGGTGGTTATAGGATTTGGTCACAGAGTGACCCCTATCCTTCTGTACTTAATCAAATTTTGCATTCTGACTTATCTGGGCTGACTCGCATTAGAGTGGTGTGATCGTCCACTTGTACCAAAAAAAAAAAAAAAAGTAAGGATGTTCATGACCACCTACATAATTTTTATGTTTTACATATGTGTATCATATGCTACTTGTTAAAACAAATAATAGATAAACATCCTTACTACATGATCAGATATTTGTACTTTACATATTATGTGTTACAGATTAACATAAAAAATTTATAAAATTTTTGTGCACAATTGCCTATTTGATATGGATATATAGTTTTATTATGTTTTGATGAATATGATGCAACTTAAATTACAATGGATGGACATGTCATGACTAAATATACCATATAGTAAATGAAATAATTGAAAGATTTAAAATTATGACATTTGGACTAGTTGTGATATTATGTATGGCCTTACCATGGGCAGTCCAAATGTTATGAATGATATTGACTGATTCAACCTACGCTAATAATAAAGATAATTCATTATTGAAATAAATTGTTAAAATTAGGGATATATGATACAAGAGAATTGAAATTGTTAGATATTGATACATGATAATTTTGCTAAAATACTATCTACTTTGGTATGAAACATTTAACCGTGGCATAGTATTATAAATTTTATTTTAGCAATAAATAGATTGTTAACAACTTAGTAATAGTATTTAGTATTATTAATTATTCCCATAGTTATAAGCTTATAGTTTATCTATCTTGCTAATTTCTATGAGTGGAATAATTCTTACCGAGCTATTAGTTTACATTATTATTGTTGCATTTATTTCAAAGTTACAGTACGTCTAACTATAGGATTATGATTTGGGTCAAAGGGATTTTTTGGTAAGAGTGTTAACTAGTTTTCTATATGTGATGCTAGATACATCTAAACTTGTTATTTTGAACATATAAAATTATGAATAAAATATTTTGTTATTTTATATATTAATTAGTTTTTGTTATTAATCTAGAATTGAAGGCGTTACCTACGCCTTGAGAAAATACGGTCAGGTGATATGACTGCCCCAGATTGACGACACTATGGATGGCTTTTACTTTTTTTTCTTTATTTCCATTTTTTTTCCCTCGTAGTGCTATTATTTTGCGAGAGCTCATGCGGCAAATCACATGCGATAGCGTCGCTTGGCTGACAAAAGAGTGAGATGCAACTCGAAGATGAATGACCAGGGAGAGAGCTATTAATGACTGTTTTTTCAATGTTCATTTAAAAGCCACAGTGTGTGAGCTGACCTGACTGATGGAATGTTTTTAATGTTGCAGAAATGACACCTAAACCAATCATGAGGCTTGGGGCTCTGCTCAAGTCCTGCATGGCCCATCAAACAAAAATTCCCCAAGCCAATCAGGAGGCCAGATAACTTGAAAGAACCCTAGAAAAACCCTAGCAGGATTTCATGTCATGCTCCTTTACAAAGGTGGTAAGCTTCCTCTAGCTTTGAGGGGACTTCGGTGCAAGGGATACTAGAGATGGTTTTAAATCTTAACCCTTTTAGATGGAGTGAGTGCAAAGCAAACCGTAAACTCTGCTAGGAAGCATCTGCAACTTTGGCCATGCATTCCCATTAAAGGTGGCCTGGAATTAGCAAACAATGCGTGCATGCAATTGGGTATCCTTGTCTTCCAAATCCAAGGCCAGTGTTTGATGGGATCTCTTTGTCTCTCTTGGGTCATTTCTAAAGAAAAGAAGTTTTTTTTTTTGAAGGAATCTAAAGAAAAGAAGTTGCCTGTTATGCACTTCGAAGTCAAAAGTTTTAGCCATGGCTGGGAACGCTGCTCTTGGGGAATCTAAGCTGTACCCCGTATCCAGTGTTCTTTTGCGCTCCAAATCACCAGCAGTAGACTGACACTATCCATAAGTGAATGACCATAGGCTACAGAGACAAAATATATTGCCCAGTGGACTTATCAACAAAGTCTAATAATCCAGGCTAGCACGAAGTAATTTGGATTTTGAGCCTTTATGATGGTTCAATTTAAAAGGCCTAGCCTAGAAGAACAATTAAACTTTTCTCCTTTTTCAAAAAGGGGAAAAAATAAGAAAAAGGTTGATGTTTAAGTAAAACTACTGTGAAGGTTCTAGCTAGTCTACTGGCAAAGTTTCTTGGTATTTGGTATTAGAAACAAGAGATCAAGTGCTGTCTTCGTTAAGGTTAAGGAGAGAGGGGAGTGCAAAATCGGAGAGAGCAACACCCCATGTGATGCCCAGAATTGTCACTGGCCTCTTTCACTTTCTACCTGGTGCATTATTGAACCAAAGGACCAAGTTGGTCAGCTAGAATGTACTTCTCTACACTTGTCAATGGCTGCATTGATCTCCTTCATCCTAAGATTCTGCTCAGACTGCAAGAAAGGGAGACATTAAATTCTTGGATCATGAAGGGAGCACCAAAAAGATTTCAAAATGGAGGAAAGATGTTTCCCAAGTCGCAAAGGCTATCATCCACTGTATAAAAGGATGGGAAAGCTTTGTATGCATAATCTGCTGTGGATAAATATTAAAAAAAAGGGGGAGAAAGTAATGGAGTAAACAAATATGGTTAATGTGCAGTTTGGCTGCTTGTAGGTCTAGTTGCTAGCATATATGGGCGATCTTTGAGCTTTCCTTTCAATGTCAGTGCAAATTTACATGTAACTCCGATTGTTAATTAGCAACAACACTAGCTACCACCCCCATCATCCAAGGGTAACAAAGAAATCACCCAAACATAGTTAATGTGAATTGCCATGAAGTAACAGAAGTCTGGCCCTTGGAACAATGAGAGAAGTCTAAGCAAGAAAACTAGAGGGAAAATCCTAAGAACAAAACCAATAATAGCTTGGGCAAAGTCCCGAAACTCTCATTGTGGAAGTCTTGTCATCAAACCAATGCCTTGTTCCCATGGTGCCCCTGCCATCCAGTGCCCATTCCTCTCACGTGCAGGCGCAGGAGCACTCAAGGAAGAGTTGAAACAAGGTGCTAACAGAAATGGCAAAGGGCATAAGTTGGCAGGGTCCCGGAGTGCTACATTTGATAAGCCTTCCCCAATTATAGCAACAGATATTTGCAGGAGGTACAGCGAATGGGATTTTCAGTTTCAGGGTTGCAACTTGATGGGCACTTCTGCGACCCCATTACTTTCTCGTCAGATGAAATAATAATGCTGACAAGTGAAACCAAAGAAAAGTAAAAGGAAGAAAGACATGGTAGAGATGGAAAGAGAGAACAAGAGAGACTCCAAGTTCATGTTATGATTACACTGCTCAGGTGAGTGAGTACTCAGTACTTGCCTTCTTCTTTGACTACATATTTCCAAGGTGCTATGAAGTGAAGTGCCTTTTTATCTGGTTCAATAAGGCTTGGGCTAGCTCTTGTGACCTTTGTAGGTTGGACTGAGCCAAAGGGATCCATGGATAGATGTGGTGGAAGCTCTAGAGATGCCAACAACAACAGCAGCAGCAGCAGCAACAAGGTTACGAAGCCATGGAGTCATAGCCAAGTAGGAAAAGGGGACACTGTTTGTAGTGGCTTGATAGGAGGCTTCTCATGGCCTCCAAGGTCATATTCTTGTAGCTTTTGCAATAGAGAATTCAGGTCAGCTCAGGCTCTTGGGGCCACATGAATGTCCATAGAAGGGATAGAGCTAGGCTGAGGCAGTCTCCACCATGGGAACCCCCACATTCTAACCATAACCCTAACCCTAATGCGACTATTACCTCCATCCCCAACCTTAATGCTTCACCGCCTTCCAGTGCTAGTGATACTAAGCTTTCTCCAAAGACTTGCAGATTCCCCTCTCTTCTCTCTCCTCTCACGCATTTCTCTTCCTCATCATCTTCGACCTCCTCAGCCAAACTGCTGAGCTCGAGAGGTGGAGATTTGAAGGGCATGGAGACAGTGAAGGCCTTTTCTGGGGTGGAAGAGTTGAGAGATCTCACGGAGGAAGGCACAGCCGATGTGTTGAGAGAAGGAAGAGAGGTCGTGAGACTGGATTTGGAGATTGGAATGTGTGGTGATTCAGTGGAAGATGATTTGGATTTGGAGCTTCGACTTTGGTACACTTAAAAAGTGTATAACTATATACTATTGCATTTGATTATTATCTCTTTTTATTCCTTTTCCCAGCTGCTAGTCTATATGTAGTAGAAGAATGATGATCACTATAACTAGATGAAATGTTTCTGTTTAAGGTGAGAGCTCTACCATCTTGTAGAGAAATTAGATGGATTCATCTAGAGTGTGTGAGAAATCATGTATGGTTCAGGAAACCGTGGTTGCACTTCTGAATGGAATGATGCTCTTGGCAATATGATTTTGTTGCTATTCTTGACTCTTATCTACTTCACTATGTGGAATTTTATGATTTAATTATGCAACATATATCATAAATCCTCTTTGTTTTGGGACTCTCTTGTAGTTTCTCTCAAGGAAAGGAGGACCATTGCTGGAGTGATTCTTGAACTTCAAAAATAAAGATTAAGGAAAAACTAATATTCTTGGTTTACCGATTCCTTTTTCTTCCCTCCAGCTTTAGCTTCTAGTGTAGAAGAATGAACCAAATCTTATTATTTGATTCCATTAAGATTGCAGTATATTTGTAGTCCTAACCATTCAAGCACAAGAGAGTTCACTGATTTTCGTTACACATATTTATTGCATTATTTCACATTTTTGTCATTGATGCATTTAAAAGCGTTAGGTGCCCTGATGATAATGTGAATGAGATCACCATTCATCATACTAAATGGTGATCATAGAACTTACTACGGAATTAAATTTTGTAGATTGAGGTTGCTCATGCAAAGAAAAGGTCTATGTATATGAGCTTATTGTGATATAACTCACCTCTTAAAAATTGGAACGAAACTGAAGGTTGATCTTGTCACTAGTATTTCTTTTCAGTAGGAAGGCTTGATTTATCTTGAAGGCATTGGTCCATTATTTTGGACAAAAAATATAAAGCACATAAATCCAATTCAGTCAATTTCTATTCTAATACACTTCACTCAGACGAAGATTTCTTTTTTAATTACAATTTTCTATTGATTATTGCACATATGATAAACGGTAAGCCCACCATTTGCAACATAATCAGAATGATCTTGGCTCCTAATTCTGTAAGAATATTGAAACTAAGCAAGCTTGTGAGTGTCTTGGATGGATAAATCCCTTGACAGGCCTGCAAGATTTAATTCCATAAAAAAAATAGCATGGCATTTCATTTTAAGATTGCAAAGGCAAATTTTCCGGATAGCATACTTCTAAATTAATGGACTTGAACTCGGCATTATCTCTGACAAACATCTATTTAGATTAACTATGAAAATTAAAGAACATTGTTGCACTTTTGGCATGTTTAGCTCAGTACTCAATGTTCAAGTTTGACCATCATGCTTGCATCCTCCATCATCAGCACTCTGCAAAAGCATGCTTGGGTGTGACCAATAGTGCCACACTGATGGTTTCCCTTGAGATTCTTTTTTTCATGTTAGTTTGTTTTCTTCCCACAATCACTCAGGCTCAAAATCTCTGCATGTCTGCAAACTGACGCAAGCCCAAGTCCTTGCTCTACACATAAGTGAAAACTTTGAAGGTCACTAATTTGGTCATTCACAAAAATCTTTCTTCTTATCTAGAAGTTGAAGACTGCAAACTCGCTTAAAAAAGTATGTCCGATTAAATATAAATTTGGATAGTCCTGTTAGATCTTTGAAATCGAAAACAGATTAATTACTAATATAACAAAATATGATACTTTATTTTTTCTTGTTTTATGGTATTCGAGTCATTTCACTTTAAAGATATTCCTGTGAATCTTATGAATATGAACCTATCTCGATCTACGTCTTCTCTCTTTCAAACAATCTTGTGAATTTCGTTGGTTATATAAAATTATTCAAACAAGCTATGAAGAGGGAGTTTTACACGATAGCCCACTGAAGATGCAAGAAATTCTTGAAGAAAGGCATCATGGTAGAGGTGTCGACTAGACCGGATCAAGTCACTTTGGATTAGATCATTTTCAAATTTGAGCCACTTTTGGATCAGGTTATGAAAGTTAAACTCAACCCTAAATGATCGGTTCAGAATCTAACTCATGGGTCATTTTAGGTTGATCTTTTTTTTTTTTGAAAATACAATACAATACACGGTTTTTTTTTCTTGTCTTTTTTTAAGTAATTTATTAAGGAATAATTTAATCCTTTCATTTTCTTCTTTTATTCAATTGTTACTCTAATAACTAAAGCAAATGAACATAAAATATTATAGCATGATTAGCTAGGTACTAATAAAAAATAATTATCAAATTATAAAATATTAAAATAATATAATTAAGAAATAGTATATAAAAGTGTACTTTTAAAATTAAACAAAAATCAATCTCAAATTATCAATATAATTATAAAATAAAATGAGTGAATGCTGGAAATATGCTAATCCTATAATAAAAAAGATCAAAGTCCTACCTATTTTCACTTTTTCATCTCATCCTATTAATGTCAATCCTTCAAGACCACCCAATTTATTTTAAAAAAGCACCTCTAATTCTATTATTTATTGAGTCCTATTATCATCAACTACATTATTTGTCAAAGAATATAAAATATTAAAATATTAACTAGATAAATAATATTTTTAATAATTTATAAAATTAAATATTATATATTTTTTAGTGAATATTATTTTTAAATTATTTTGAGTTTGGATAAAAATAATAAAACCTCACTTCTATTTTTTTTCAGGTAGAATCATTTTCTAAGCTGTTGGTTTGCCAATAAAATTAAGTTATAAAAAAATTATTCCTTGTAGATTCAACGTACTCTTCCTCCTCCCTCTCTTTCGCTCTCTCTCTCTCTCTCTCTCTCTCTCTCACCCTTTATGTGTGTGAAGTCATGATCTTTCTTGGTCCTGGTTTTCTCTTGGCATGCGTTTCCCAATGTCTGATATGTTTTGGTTTCATTATATTTATGTATTCTGCGGCTTTGTGGGCAGCGTTGGGCGAGTCGGGGACATGATGGCCATTTCCATTAGAGGGAGGGGGGAGGGATAGCAGTGTCAGTCCGAGATAAAAAGCGAAGCGTAAAGCGGATTGGACATCGCTCCGCGGCTATCACGGCCTTTGCAATAAAAGCACGGAGATCATCAGTGGTTGAAGTAGGAGCCAGATTTTGTTCCCAGCTCATGAATGATGACCACGTCACTCCATTGAAGAAAGTTTGGAAGTTTTGAAATTGAATGACAAGGGAGTTGTTGAACCAGCGCCCTTATATTCTAAAACAGTTTCATATAAAGGCAATGCCATAGCAAACTATTGCCAAAATTTTTCGCAGTTCTATATATATATTAAGGAGCTTCTATTTGCACAGTAAAATTTGCTTAGTAAATCTTTTAAATATTTTTTTAAAAAATTAATTTTTAAATTATTCTTAAAATTTTCATCCTTGCCTCCTTCCTCAAACTTTCCCCTCCTTTCCCATTCGCTTCGGTAGCCTACTCAGCTTTTCTCTCCTTCCTCGTTAGCTTTAGCAGACTCTCTTTCGGTTTGCTTCGGCACCCCCCAGCTTTCTTCCTTCCCTATTCGCTTCGGCAGACCCCCTCTCCCCCTTCAGTTCGCTCCGATAGCCCCTTCCCCCGGCTTCCTCCCCTTCCCCCCATTCGCTCTGACAGATCCTCCCCCTTAGTTTGTTTCGACAAACCCCCCCGGCTTCCTCTTCTTTTCTCGTTCGTTTCAGCGCCCTCCCTCCCTTTGAGCATTAGGGCAAGAAAAAGTCAAAAAGAGGGGTCAGTGCCCAGGAAAGAAGGCCGTCAAAGCGAACAGGGGAGAGGAGAAAGCCGAAGGGGGTTATTGGAGCGAACGCCGGGGGTAGGGTCTTCGGAGCGAACGGGGATGGAGGGGAAGCCAGGGGGGCTGTCAGAGCGAAGTGTATGAAGGGGGAGGGGAGGAGACAGTTTAAGAATAATTTAAAAATTAATTTTTTTAAAAAATATTTAGAGGATGTATTGAGCAATTTTTGTGGTGCAAATAGAAGCTTCCTGTATATTATATATCTCTAACATCATCTTTTTTCTATTGTTTTTTTTTGGGTACAGACGGGAAATTACACAATTCTCGTACGAGTCAGCCCAAATACATCCGAGTACAAAATTTGCTGCAATAAAGAAGGACAGGGGTCACCCGGCTTTCACATCCACGATACAGCATATTGAACCACTGAAGTAGCCACCCAGTCCGCCGTCGAATTGGCTTCACGATAAATATGGCGGATCTGGGCGCAGTCAATCTCCCACAGGATAGTCTAAATGTCCGTAAGAATCGAATTCGCAGGGCCAGGAGGGCAATTCTCTTTCTGCAGCCAAGAGATGACTGACACGGAATTACCCTCAATCAAAAGCCTCTTAGCATGAAGAGTCCGAGCAGCATAAAAGATACATGCCTAAGCTGCATAAAGCTCGGATATAGGGACAGAAGAGTCAAGAGTACCAAAACCTCCAGCAGCCAACAAGTCACCATGATGACCACGGATGACAAAAGCAGAACCAGCATCTCTATCACAGACACTTCCATCAAAGTTGATTTTGACGAACTCTGGAGGGGGGCTTTAAGGAGATGAAAACCGTATGCCGATTCGCTGCCGAAGCAGCAGGGGATCCCCATAGGCCAGAGGCGACAGAACCAACACGAGCACAGTCCACCACCAAAGATCTAATCTTCCTCACAATCCTAAGAGCAGAAATGGAATCATCTGTGAAAATAAGCTGGTTCCTCGACAGCCAAATTTGATAAGCCATGGCAGCCCAAAGACCATTCTTCTGTTGAGAATTCCTACGGAGATCAAGAAGGAAAGAGGATCGAGGGGAGCCCAAGACATCCATCCTATAGGAATAACCCACCATATGCCATATCCGTCTAGCTCTAGGGCAGATAAAGATAGCATGCTCTGTAGACTCTTCCTTCAGCCTACACAAGGGATAAATGGCTGGATAGCCAGACCCCTCCGAGAGAGAAGGACATAGGTTGGAAGATAATCCCACAGAAGCTTCTAAATAAAAAGCTGAATCCTGAGAAGAGTGGGGAGCTTCCAAATCCACGCTGCATCCTTCGATCGCTGGGACATAGGTCTAAAAATCTTCATCAAATCCCTGATAGGAGCCCTGGAGAGACAGGACCTCTGCCAGAGTCTAGAGTTAGATAAACGGCTAGGAGTAAGAGGCATGGAGAGGATCCGCCTAGAAAGCTCTACTCCAAAGAATCGGGTCACTGAGGGGATATGCCAAGCAGGGGGATCTAATGAAATCAAATCCTTGACCCTTAAGCTGGAAGGGGCCTCAATACTAATAAACGAGGGCCACCGAGAGAAAGGAAGCTCAGATATCCAGGTATCCAGACTAACATCAATCGATGAACCATTTCTATCATCTAAGTGATCTTACCCAGAATAGCCTGGCTAAACCGACAAACTTCCCTCCAAAAAGAGGAACAACCCCGAGGAGGACAGATGTGCAAGGCAGACGTCCAGTCACCATATCTAGCACGCATCAAAGTGCTCCAGAGACAATGCGGCTTCAGAAGGAATCTCGATGCATGTCTAGCAAGAAGGGCATCCCTTCTAACAATCAGAGACTGAATCCCGAGACCACCTTCTTGGATAGGCATACAAACCGTGTCCCAGGATAAAAGATGAATACCATGACCTTCTTGCATAGAAGCCCATAGAAAATCTCTAAAGCATCTCTCAATCCTATTGAGGCAAGTAATCGGAATAGCAGCATTCGACATAAGGTACATGGGAAGAGAGGAAAGAACCGAGCGTATAATGATGACCCTAGCCATCATCGATAGGCCAGTGACCTACCACCCCTCAATCCACTAATGAACCCTCCTCTCCAGCTCATAATAGTCAGAGCACCAGGGACATCTCCCTAATATAGGGATCCCAAAATACATAAACCTGTCAGTTTGAGTAGTGATACCCGACAGATTGATAATGGCATTCTTAGTGGTCCTAGAGGTCTTCGGGCTGAAACATATAGAAGACTTAATAAAGTTAACCTTCTGTCCTGAAGCCTGACAATAGTGCTGAATGATAGAATAGAATGCAACCGCATTATCAATGAAAGCCTGACCCAGGAGAATATAATCATCAGCGAAAAGAAGATGAGAGACCAAAGGGCCCTCTGATCCAGCCCTAAATGGAACAATCCGGCTATCTAGCTGAGCCTGATGGAAAGCACATGAAAGATCATCCACAGCCAGGATAAACAACAAAGGGGATAAAGGGAATCCCTATCGAAGCCCAACAGTGGAGTGAAAGAACTCAGTCGGACTCCCATTGATGATCAAAGAAAAATAAGGCTTCTGTATGCAAGCCATAATCCACTCAATAAACAACCCATCAAATCCAAACTCCTTAAGAGAGCGGTGCAAGAAGGTCCAACTCAGTCTATCATAAGCTCTCTCCATATCAAGCTTAACAGCCATAAGACAACGACTGGCCAGAGCTCTCTGGGAATCATGCATAAACTCTTGGGCAATAAGGACGTTATCCGAAATAGAATGCCCTCTAATAAACGCCCCCTGTTCAACAGAAATGAGGCGAGGAATCACCGAACTGAGACGGCGAGCTAAAAGGTGAGCACAGACCTTATACAAAGTAGTGCAAAGACTTATGGGCCGAAAGTGCTACGGTAGGGACGCATCTGAGAGCTTGGGCACCAAAGTAATAAAGGTCTGATTCCATTCGACAGGAATGTGTTTAGATTGGAAAACAGTCTGAATAGCCTGAACCACCTCCTGCCCAACAATATCCCAATAGTGACGGTAGAAGAAAGATAGGAAACCATCAGGCCCAAAGGCCTTATCCGGACCCAGCTCCCAAAGGGCCTCTCTAATCTCATCCGCTGTAATAGACTTGACAAGCAAGAAGTTATCCTGGGAAGAAACCTTCCTAGAGTCAGGAACCTGAATAACCGGAGCCCCATCACCAGTGGATTCCGCCCATCTAGACTGAAAGAAGTGAAGAAGAAGATCCCTGATAGAATGCATATCCTCCTGGCTATGCCTCTCATCATCAACTAACCTCCTATTAGCAGCATGCCACTTCAGAGTTGCTTGATGGAAGAATCTGGTATTACGGTCCCCATCACAAATCCACTGAAACCTGGACCTCTGCCACCAATACACCTCCTGCTGCCGAAGGAGAGAGTGATGACGAGCAAGTTTTTCCCGGAGAGAAGAGAGGTCCGAGTCCACCAGAAAACCATCCTGATCTTCCTTAGTCTGCTAGACCCTAATATCATTTTCAACTTGTTCGACCTGTCTGACCATATCCCCCAACTCCGTCCTGTTCCATCTGGACAGTCTGTGTCTGGCCATCTTAAGATGGCGAGATAAGCGATAAACAACATTGCCCCTGACTGGAAGATGCCAGATCTGAGAAATGATAGTACGAGTAGCAGAGTGGGTTGACCAAAATTGCTCAAATCTAAACTGCTTACACAGGTGCTGATCAACCTCCGTAGATATCAAAATAGGGCAATGGTCAGAAGCAATTCGAGGAAGGTGAGTGACAGTAACCGCAAGGTGCATATGAAGCCACTGAAATGTAGCCAATGCTCTGTCCATTCTCTCCCAAACCCGAGCAGACCCCTGATGATTATTGCACCAGGTAAATTGGGGTTCAGAATACCCCAGATCCAGCAAGTCGGAAGAAGCAATGAAGTTTCTAAATTCATTGATATCAGCAGAGCCAGTAACCCATCTGCGCCCTCGTTTTTCATTAGCCTCAATGATACAGTTTAAATCCCCAGCAATAATAGAAGGAAGACCTTGAGCAAGGAGGGAATGCAGTTTAGACCAAAGAACGCTTCTCTCCCGATAGTCCGTACTGGCATAGACAGCCGATAGGAGCCAAGGGTCAGAAATACCTTTAGAGACAACAAGGCCAATATGCTGATTGCACTGATGAAAAGCATCAATTCGAACAGCAGAGACACGCCAAATAGCCAAAATTTTACCCGACAGACCATCGGCCTCCACCGCATAAGAGGATCATGAACGGGCAATCTACTTATGAAACCTGGCCAGACTAACACCCGATAACCTAGTTTCCAAAAGGATACATATATCAAAATGATATAATTGTAACAATCTACCAAAAGAGGATCGAAATGAAGGCTTTCGAGCTCCTCTCACATTCCAAATTAAAATCTTCATTTACAAACTGGGGGAACTGGGACCTCTCCCTAGTCCTCCAATATAATACTATCAGTAAGACCCCCTTTCATCAAGATGCCTTCCTCAGACATCTATAATGAACAGGCTTGCGGACCTTCCGAATCAAAACCAGGCTTATCAATCTGGGAAGTCTGCGCCGAGGACAAGGAATCTAAACCCAGACCCATAGTATCAATAGCATCAATCCCCACAGGTGACCCAGCAGCCTTATCTAAGAGTGACCTCGCCAGCTCCTGGCCACCTTTCTTGCGACAAGGGGAGAGAGCGAACCGATCTGAAGACAAGATTTTCGCCCCCCCAATCTTAGACAAAGGCGACTTGCCTTTCCCCTTCCCCTTTATTGAATTGGAAAAAGACCTAGGAGACAGAGAAACCTCTGATCTAGCTCGCTTCAGGGGCCCAGGAAAAGCACCCCTACAATCCAATTGGCCATCTGCACCCGAGTTCAGACCAAGGGTGGCAAAAGGATTTTTGGACACAACTGAATTATTTAGACTAAGCTATCGGGTGCCAGCCTCCATAGTTAGTAACAGATCCTTCTTAAGTGCCTTAGAAACGTTACACTCCTCTTGAACTGGCAAACCCTCCGTGCTAGGAGACCCCAGTCCCGAATTCATCCCAAAAAAGCTCGACTCATTCGCAGGAGCGATCACCAAAATCTTAGATGAGGAAGACCTCTGGTGAGCCATCTTCACCGGAGCACCCAGCCATCAGACGATCCCCCCTTACCCGAGCGAGGCCCGACCTTTACATTCTGTGAACTAGAACCATGGCCAGGGACAAACAAAGATACCTTGATCTGAGGCTTCCCCCTCTCGACTGACTGAGGACCAGAGACGACCCTCCGCTGCCTGACAACTGCAAGCCACGGCCCGAAAGCAGAGAAGGAAGCTGTGTCTGCCTCTTTCGACCTTGCCGGAACATAGCACGAACCTCCCAAGTGCAACGATCCACAGCTTATACAAATCCCCTGCATATTTTCATATGCAAATTGCTGCCAGAACGGCTGATTGAACCCTTGTACTCAGATACCTGGCCGAAGAGGGAAACAGAGATCCACTCGGAGACAGACCCTTGCAAAAGCACCCCTGTTCTTCGCCAGAGTAGCAGCATCGGCACACCGGAATTCTCTTGCCGGTGCCAGAATAGACTTGAGGAAGTCCTCCTTCCAAAACTCCAGTGGGAGGTTCAGCAACCTTACCCACAACAATGCCGACGGGATTGAATCCTTAGCCGGAGTGAACTCCGATCGCCATGCCTCAATCCCAATCACTTGGCCGTTGATCACCCACGGGCGCTGCAGCGCCAGGTCACAAGCTTCCGACGATTCAAATCAGAAGATATGGCATCGAAATGCCATACTAATGGGGACAATTTCTCCAAGGACTCCAGCGCGCCTAAATTTCCTGAGATAGGCCTCAGTCGGAACCCACTTGTGGTAGGAGCGGGCAAGAACGGCCCTCTTCTACCACCCAAACATTTTAGCTTCAAGATCCACCTCCGGCACAGCCACCACCTCAGGATACAAAGCCTCCAGCCGCGCCACCTCTGTCGGTGAGGGAGATGGAGTAACCTAGAGAAACTCAGAATCTGTGACCCTCCTTCCAGGAAACCGGCCTTCGGCAGTCGCATTCGACGCCATAGGGGACGAAGGGACGACCGAAGGAAAGACCGGAGAAAAGGCAAAGAAAAGGCAACGAAGAACGCCGGGAGATCGAGAAAGAAGAGTTAGAAGCACTAATCTTAAAGCATGGCTCTTCGTAGAACCAGAGAGCTATAAAGCATGATTTTTAAAGCACTGCTCCACAAGAATTCCCAAGGTTTTTTTTTAGTTGTTATAGATTCATGAAATGGAAAACGTATTCATTTTAAGTTTTTGTTTATCTAGATCATTTCTTTAGTAGATGATGCAAACTTGAACTAAGCCAAAGACTTTATACGAAGAATACTAGTCGTCAATCAATTTGGGTATTGATGATGCCAGCATTTTATTGCTGTCTCCATATTTGAGTCAGAGCTTGTCATATCTCATTAAGCTTTTCGGGTTGATTTATTCATAGTTTTGCTTAAAAACAATTTCAGAAGTAACTTCAATTAAGCGTCACGCATCAGCTCTCTGGATTTATATTTTTATGCTACTAAATTAACGGATTTATTTGCTCAAAAAATTTAAATTATAAAAAATTTCTTAATCATCTATATTGCTATTGTTGCCGCTGGGATCCGTCCTCCGACTCGGGCGCGGTCGATCTCCAGAGAAGAGGGGGTGGACCTGCACAAAAAGTCCTCACGCGAGAGGCGTTGGGGTTAGCCCTCTGCGGAAGACCCTCCGACGCTCAAGTCAGTGGAGAAGAAATCAGCGATCAACCAGATAATGGAAAGATGGATCTCTCCGGAAGACCTCTCCGGGGACGGCCAATCGAGAGCTCCAGAGGGCAAGAGCACCAACGACCCGCCGGAGAGGGCAGTGAGGGTGAGAGCGCACGTATGAGTGTGCCAAAAAGATGCGCGTGTCTGCGTAAGGAGATGCGTACCTGAGGGAATCTGAGAGCGGCCAATTTATAGACTGTCACCTGGACCTTGAGCGTCTTCTGGAAGGTTCAGAGGTTGCTAGGATACGGAAGTGGATAGAATCAGGCCGCTGTGGGGCCATGAAATCCGTATCCTGTTTGTTAAGGGATCGACGGCTGGGAGAGCACCTTGATGTCTCGAGATCCGGTCGAGTAGACCTGGGGTAGTTATGATAGGCTCTAGGCCACGTCTCGACATGATTCCTTGTCTAGGATATCCTTCTGGTAAGCCTGGGCTCTCCCGCGTCAGGTTCCACAGAGGTAGGTATTAGGTTGTGGATCGCTTGATGAAGCCGGGTCATAGAGGCTGGGGGGGGGGGGGGGGGAGCGAGCTACGAGAGCTCGGAAAGGAGCCGAGCTAGGGAAGCTCGGAAGGGCCGAGCTAGGGAAGCCCGGAAGGGCCGAGCTATGGAAGCCCGGGAGGGCCGAGCTAGGGAAGCCCGGAAGGGCCGAGCTATGGAAGCCCGGGAAGGAGCCGAGCTAGGGAAGCCCGGAAGGGCCGAGCTATGGAAGCCCGGGAAGGAGCCGAGCTAAAGAAGCCCGGAAGGGCCGAGCTATGGAAGCCCGGGAGGGCCGAGCTAGGGAAGAGGTCGGCCTTAGCCGCCTCGCACGGATATTAATGCAATGTCGATTTTACCCCCCAACACATGCCCTTCACTCCCTAGTTCGAAGCGTAGGTTCGGGCATAGGGAGTACAAGTTCAAATGGCGCATCTCGGATGGGACGTCTTGGTTTAGACAGCTCGTGCAATGATGCCCTAATTAATGCGACAGGGCCGTGCTGCCTTCGGGGCTAAGGCTCCTTCGAAAGTGATGGTTGGGATTACGCCACGTCGTGAATCCCGATCGATCGGGCGTTTGTCGAGGTGATTTCGGACGCCTCGGGTGAGACGCCCGATCTCCTCAAGGCGGCTACCTTAGTGGGGAAGCAAGGCGATGGACGTACTATATATATATATGTGCACGTTCGCAGCTTCCTCTCGTCTTGTTTTTTGAAAAGTTTGGCCTTTCGTCTTCCTCGACTCTCGTCGTTCCGCCTGGTATTTCTGCCCTCAATCGAGATGGCGATGAGCCCCGACGATGTGGTTTCGAAGATTGCAGCCGAGGATTTGGGGAGGATCCACCAATGGTATGGCATGCCCTCAGATGTTATTTTGCGGGTGCCGGAGCCCGAGGATAGAGTTACTCGGGATTTAGAGTCTGGGGTTTTTGTCTATGAAGATAGTTTGAAGGCGGGTCTCCATTTTCCTCTCCACCCCTTGGTGAAGGAAATCATGACCCACTATAATATCTGCCCGTCGATGGTGGCTCCAAATAGCTGGCGGAGCATCGTCGGATTTATCTCGATGTGCCACCAGATTTAAATCGTCGCTACTCTCCCCCTTTTCCGCACCTGCTACCACTTGATTCCTGGAAGGAAATCAGAGTGGCCTTACATCGGACCCCGGAGATCTTTCAACGTCATTGCGGATAAGCCATCTTCCATCAAGGGGTGGAAGAGTCGGTTCGTTATCGCGGAGGGAAACATCGGTTCCGGCTTCCCTTGGAGATGGGGGGATTTTGTGAGGGATGCGGAGACGCATCCGGTTTTGTCGGCACAGGAGGAGAGGGACTTGGACGTCCTTCGTAATGGATAGGTGTTTTTGGCCAACGACTTGC
>UESW01001484.1:88520-324318 GCA_900491605.1 Calamus simplicifolius
CGGAGGGGGCCCTCTTCGCAGCCGGGCTCAGCCCCCTGGACCCGCAAGGTGAGTCTCTTTCGTGTGTTTTTCTCGATTAATGTGCTTGGACCTGAGTATGTGTGTTCTGGTTTGACAGCCAAGGTCGGCGTTGTCGAACCTCTCCAAGAGGAAGAGAGGAAAACGCCCAGGGGAAGGTAGCGGCGCGGATAGTGGCCGGCCCGAAAAAAGGGCTCATACTTCCGCAAGAAGCCCGCCGGACGCCGGGGCAGTCACGGCAGAAGCGCCGGGGGCGAAGGAGGGCCCGGGGAGAGAGGTTATGGCCTCCGACCCTCTCGTGTTAGAGATCTCGGACAGCTCGGACGAGGCTCCGTTGGCTCGTCCGACCGCGTCCCCCCTGAAAGAGGAACCAGCGGGATTTGGCGGAGGCGGTCATCGCCGAGGAGCCTACTGTCCCCGCGGGATCGCCGTCGGCTCCGACAGGAGAGGAAGAGGTGGCAGCCGCAGCCGGGAGGTTCAGGGGGAGCCTTCTCTCGGTCTCTCCGCAGGGGAGTCCGGTAGCAGTGAGGCAGGTCAGACTGAGGCCTCGGGGGAGCCTGCGGAGGAGATGCAAGTGGTAGAACAGGCCGAGACCTCGGGGGGCCGTGGCGGAGACACAGATGGTGGTAACCGAGGAAGGGCGTCGAAGGAGGAGACGCGGCAAGGCGGGAGCTCCGCATTGGGAGCTTCTTCGAAAAAGGTTTTGGGGAGGCTGGCGCTTGGGCTAGCCGAATTATCTGAAGAAACCCAAGCCAGGGCCTTGGTAGAGGAGGCTGGGAGGTTGAAGGCCTCTCAGACGGGGGCCGCCCAGGCGGTCCCTCAGGCGGGGTTGGCCAACCCAGCAGCTCGGGTGCTGATATTGAGGAGGCATTTTCCGCCATGATGAGGTCGGCCCTGTATCCGGGCGCGGATCCTTCGGCGGACAAGTTTGCCGATTTGGAGTTGGTGATGCTGCGTTCGGTCAGCAAGGCGTGGCCGAGAGTATCCATCTCCTTCCCGACATCGACAACACAACCCTGATGAGGATGACTCGGGCCTATGCCTCGCGGGTGAGTTACTTTCTTGTGCGGTAGATGTTTCCCGATTGACCCCATCGTGGGTTTTTATTCATTTTTGTCTCGCAGAGCGTTTTGCTTTCCCGGGCGATATGCTGGCGCTTGAGTTTGGCGACAGGGGCCAGCATTCAGGCCAGGAGGATAATGCCGAGCTCCAATCACGACTAAAAGTGTCTGAGAAAAGAGCTTATGGATATGACTGATAGGAGCTTGAAGGGAATAAGGGCGGCACACCAGGTCGCTCTGGCCGAGGTGTCCAAGCAGAAGCGCAGGGTGGAGGAGTTGCAGGAACTCCTGGCGAAGAACGACATGCGTGCCTGGAGCTGGCCAGAATCGAGTCGAAACATTCCGCGGAGGTGAAGGCGATGCAAGAGAACATAGCGAGAGTATGGGTCGGCTGGGGAAGGAAGCTGCCGACGAGAGGAAGCGTTTGATAGGATGCTTGGCGAGGTGGAGGAGCGACTGAAGCGCCGCGACAGCGAAATTGCTCATTTGAAGGAGGGCGCTAAATGGCAACAAGGGTGATAGCTCGAGTGAACAACGAGCTAACCCAAGCCCAGGAGGAATCGGAGCCAAGCAGTCGAAGATCAACAATCTGCAAGAGAGAGTTGAGCTGGTCGGGGCTGATAGGACAAGAGCCAGGAGTGAGGCTGAGGAGTTGGCCAAGAGGTTGGCCAGACGAGAGGAGGAGGTACGATCTCATTCTTCTCCCCATTTTTAGCTTTTTCCACTGGTTTCTTGTGATGCCGACTTATTTCGGCTTTCTCAGATGGCGGAGTTGGGGCTGGAGGTTCGGGCTCTTCAAGGCGAGCTTGTGTCCAGCCGCAACAAGAGCTCAGAATTCGAGACGCGGGCCGGCGAGTTCGAGGAGCAAAATATCATTCTGCGGGCCCAAGTCGCAGAGGCTGAGAAACAGGCCGCCGAGGCCAACATGCAGCTCGCCATACTTAAGGGGAGGCAAGACGCTATCAGTGTAGACGCGTTCCATCATGGGATGGAGGAGTGCAAACAGAGGATACTCAGTGGGCACCCGGAATGGGACCTTTCTTTCCTGAGTGCTGAAGATCCCGACGATGGCGAGTCTGAAGAAGAAGATGAAGATGAATATGTTGATGTTTCTGACGCCGAACTTGGTGCCGCCCCCGGTCCCAGCGAAGCTGCAGCTTCTGAGGGACGGTCGCAAGCTGCCGCTGAGGGGGCAAAAGTATTGGAGAAGGGCGAGTCTAGTCACACTTTCGCAGATGTAACTGAGGGCCCTTCTAAAGCCGATGCGGCTCCCGGTCCTTAGGAGTCGTTCTTTTATTCCGCCTTTAAGACATTGGTCTGACGTTTCTTAATAACTGAAGTTCCCGTTTCCACTTAAGTGCTTTCCTTGCATGACCCTGTTGTCGTTTCCGCCTCGATTGTGAACGACCTATGGCTCCTTGAGGCTCTTAGGTCATCCTTATCTCGAGATCGAAGGAAACGCACCGGCTAAGGCCGGTGGGCAAACCAGGTCGGCTTGGGCCGATGGGCAAGATAGGTCGGCTGGGGCCGACAAAGTAGGTCGGCTGGTGCTGACAAACAAAGCAGGTCGACTGGTGCCGACAGACAAAATAGGTCGACTGGGGTCGACAGACAAAAGGTCGCTGGGGCCACAGCGAAATAGGTCGGCCGGGCTGATGGGCAGAATAGGCCGGCTGGGGCCGACAGCAAGATAGGTCGGCTGGGGCCGATAGACAAAGTAGGTCGGCTGGGGCCGACAGGCGAAATAGGTCGGCCGGGGCCGATGGGCAGAATAGGCCGGCTGGGGCCGATAGGCAAGATAGGTCGGCTGGGGCCGACGGGCAAAAAGGTCTTCGTGCTTTCCGCTATTCTATCAATTGTCCTGCTGTTCCGCAGGTGATTCGATTTTTATTTCATCAGAATGGATGATACGGCGTAGTGGGGGGGGCATAAAGCTGCATCAGAGCTTTCCGGAAGGTGCTCTTTTCCCATGCAGATCACTTCGTCGCACGCAATCGCTTACCATTGGAGGACATCACTTTCGAAGGACGATATTCTGAATCCGCCAGTTTTTGAAGCGTCAGCGAACGATTTCCTGCATTTAATGACCGTGATTCGGGATCAGGAAGGGATCTCCGTACACGTCACAACTAAGGCGGTGGGCTTGGCGCGCAGTGGGGTGCTGCGTTCATCCTGAGGGGCCACGTGGAGGCATGGGCCAAGTGCTTGAAACTCAGGACTTTTAGCTCTGATAGCTCATCCCGGGTCTTTTCTGCCTATAAAAAGGGGAGAAAGGGGTCATGTTTGGCTATCCCCAAAGTGTATTTTCCCTTAGAACTTCCATTATGCCCATTTCTCTGCTGCTACGAGTGGGGGGATCAAGCTTTCCTCTCATGGGCTCCTTGCCGCCGGATAGCTGGGGCGACTGGGGAGCTGCCGAAGAATGGCTCGCCCTTAGGGGATGGGTCCCGGAGATCATATGGAGAGCGCACAAGGAGGGCGCGGGGATCACACGGAGAGCGCTTAATAACTCTTCCAGTGTGACCCTTGTGGTTCCCCTTCGGGGACGCACGGTAGGAAGTGCACGCGGGTCTCCCATGGGTTGCGTGAACTTCGCCTCCTCCCCTGGTTCGGATTCCGGGTTCAGCCGCCTGGGGAACCTTTCGTCACCTGGGAAGGGGGTGAAGAAACCTCGCCCGCTGACTCGTTGTCCTTGAGACTTGGGAAGGCGCGGCGGCATGCACTCGGTTTGGGAGAGTGTTCCGATGCCAGGGTCCGCTGGCCTCCTGCTTGTTCGCCGAGGGGTTCCTCGGTTGGATGGTCTGGGATGGCCATCCAGATATCTCGGTTGGGCCACCGAGATATCGCTACCACTTGAAGCCAGTCGCAACTATTGGTCCATGTCGATCGGCTATTATCAGCCCGAACTGACTGGATGCGACTCGTTGGCTCGACGATCGGATGCTGGAGCGTCATAGATTGGCCAGGTCTGCTCTGGAGCAGTTGCCCGAGTTTTGTATTTGCCTTTATTTTATGCATTTTAATGTTCTTGTAACGCCTGTGAGGCATTTGTAACTGATCTTGATCGGCAATAAAGAGAGTTATGTTCCATTTTTTGATCTCTATCTTTTCTTGTGCCGAACTTGTAGTCATTGTTGTTTGTGGGGTACAAAGGCGTCCCGCTCGTCCCTAGACGAGGATCTCACGCCGTCCGAACTAATCGAGGTTCGTGTGTGGCGGTTCATAGATCATTCGGCGAAACATGCTCCTTGCTTTGGTCGGAAGCCTGGTATTTTCGTGCTTCGCTTTTGCCGGAGCCCGATTTATCGTGGGTCGGCCTTGGCCGAAGTTCAGGGAACCTGTCGTTCGGGTCGGCCGAGTTTCGAAGGTATTTGTCTTGGCCCTGCCAAGGATCGGAGATTTTGTCACTCGGCCCTGCCGAGGCTCGGAGATGTTGTCACTCGGCCCTGCCGAGGTTTGGAGATAAGCGACTTGGCCCCGCCAAGGTTCGGAGATCATTGACTTGGCCCTGCCAAGGTTCGAAGATTTGTTACTCGGCCCTGCCGAGGTTCGGAGAAATATTTGACTTGGCCCTGCCAAGGTTCGGAGATTTGTTGCTCGGCCCTGCCAAGGTTCGGAGAAATATTTTACTTGGCCCTGCCAAGGTTCGGAGATTTGTTGCTCGGCCCTGTCGAGGTTCGGAGAAATATTTTACTTGGCCCTGCCAAGGTTCGGAGATTTGTGCTCAAGGGAGCGACTCAATTGTCATTGTGGGCCACAGCGTTAAGTCCATGTGGTGCTTGATAAGGGGGCGCCAGAGCGAACGGGCAATATACTGTCGCACTTTTATTGGTGATGCCACTCTTCCCGAGGGGACAGGTATTGGCCGAATGCCGGACTTCTGCGTTTTCCGAAAAAGAGGCCAGCATTAAGAGGCTCGGGGAAGTGCCGAATGTATTTATTGCGGGGGCCGACAGATCGGAAAATGTTTGCTTGGGGAACTCCCGAACAACCTGCTCGCGCTTACCGATCTCGCTCGGGATGGGGCGTGACACTTCGGATTTCACAAACGTTGAAATGGCGACGCGTGGTAAGTTCTTATAGGTCGGTGGTTACGGTGCGACCGATAGAGATACCTGCTTGACGAGTATAAATATGACCGGGAGGCATTGGTTTCGTCTATCCCTCGGTTCAAGTTCAAAAAAATGGCCTCCCCAGGGCGATCATCAGTCGGGTCGCGTTCCTCGCTCGACAGCCTGCCGCGGTCAGGGGAGGCGTACCTCCGTTACTGTTGACGGAGAGGGCCTAGCGTCGGCCTTTGCGAGTAATCAGCGGCTCGCGAGGACCGCCGAAGAATTCTTGGATGTGTCGGTCAGGGAGGCGGAGGCCTCACGCCGGTTGATGGACCGGCAGAGGGAGGAAATTACGTCCCTTCGTCAGTAGGTGGCTGACCTGACGGAGCGCCTGGAGGAGCTGCTAGCCTCCGGGAGTGACTCCGAATTCTGATCTAGGGCCTCCCCTCTTGTTTTTGTTTTTTACTGCCTCTTTGTAGTCCCCCTCTTTTTATGAATGAAAGATGGATCTTATTTTTGAAGTCCCTTTCTTTAAGAGTTTATGGCCTTGACTCGGGTGATGAATCAGGGTGTTGGCATGGCCCCGTCGTTTTTGCGCTTTGATATAGGCTCTTTGAACGACGGGTTATAGGGGTGTCACCCAAAAGGTTTTCTGTAGCAGAGAGGGAAATCTCCTAGCTCTGCTTGGGGCCTTTGGCCTACTACGTGGGGCTCGATGGCCTCAAGAGGGGGTTTGCCAATGGTGGCTTCTTCTTGCACGTCGACGGTTTTTGTTTAACGCGCTCGTTTTTAAACCGGACGAAGTCCTTCGGGGACTATTTGGGGGCCGTTCGGCTTTGGTCGAGGCCTGTATACTTAGGCTTTTTCGCTGGGGTTTTTAGCCCGAATGACTTTTACCTGGCCTTACCATGGCTCGGAGGATTCGTTGCTCGGCCCTGCCGAGGTTCGGAAATATTTTACTTGGCCCTGCCAAGGTTCGGAGATTTGTTGCTCGGCCCTGCCGAGGTTCGGAGAAATATTTTACTTGGCCCTGCCAAGGTTCGGAGATTTTGTTGCTCGGCCCTGCCGAGGTTCGGAGAATATTTTACTTGGCCCTGCCAAGGTTCGGAGATTTTGTTGCTCGGCCCTGCCGAGGTTCGAGAAATATTTTACTTGGCCCTGCCAAGGTTCGGAGATTTGTTGCTCGGCCCTGCCGAGGTTCGAAGAAATATTTTACTTGACCCTGCCAAGGTTCGGAGATTTGTTGCTCGGCCCTGCCGAGGTTCGGAGAATATTTTACTTGGCCCTGCCAAGGTTCGGAGATTTGTTGCTCGGCCCTGCCGAGGTTCGGAGAATATTTTACTTGGCCCTGCCAAGGTTTGGAGATTTTGTTGCTCGGCCCTGCCGAGGTTCGGAGAAATATTTTACTTGGCCCTGCCAAGGTTCGGAGATTTGTTGCTCGGCCCTGCCGAGGTTCGGAGAAATATTTTACTTGGCCCTGCCAAGGTTCGGAGATTTGTTGCTCGGCCCTGCCGAGGTTCGGAGAATATTTTACTTGGCCCTGCCAAGGTTCGGAGATTTGTTGCTCGGCCCTGCCGAGGTTCGGAGAATATTTTACTTGGCCCTGCCAAGGTTCGGAGATTTTGTTGCTCGGCCCTGCCGAGGTTCGGAGAAATATTTACTTGGCCCTGCCAAGGTTCGGAGATTTGTTGCTCGGCCCTGCCGAGGTTCGGAGAATATTTTACTTGGCCCTGCCAAGGTTCGGAGATTTTGTTGCTCGGCCCTGCCGAGGTTCGAAGAATATTTTACTTGGCCCTGCCAAGGTTCGAGATTTTGTTGCTCGGCCCTGCCGAGGTTCGGAGAAATATTTTACTTGGCCCTGCCAAGGTTCGGAGATTTGTTGCTCGGCCCTGCCGAGGTTCGGAGAAATATTTTATTTGGCCCTGCCAAGGTTCGGAGATTTGTTGCTCGGCCCTGCCGAGGTTCGGAAATATTTTACTTGGCCCTGCCAAGGTTCGGAGATTTTGTTGCTCGGCCCTGTCGAGGTTCGGAGAATATTTTACTTGGCCCTGCCAAGGTTCGGAGATTTTGTTGCTCGGCCCTGCCGAGGTTCGGAGAAATATTTTACTTGGCCCTGCCAAGGTTCGGAGTTTGTTGCTCGGCCCTGCCGAGGTTCGGAGAAATATTTTACTTGGCCCTGCCAAGGTTCGGAGATTTGTTGCTCGGCCCTGCCGAGGTTCGGAGAAATATTTTACTTGGCCCTGCCAAGGTTCGGAGATTTGTTGCTCGGCCCTGCCAGGTTCGGAGAATATTTTACTTGGCCCTGCCAAGGTTCGGAGATTTTGTTGCTCGGCCCTGCCGAGGTTCGGAGAATATTTTACTTGGCCCTGCCAAGGTTCGGAGATTTTGTTGCTCGGCCCTGCCGAGGTTCGGAGAAATATTTTACTTGGCCCTGCCAAGGTTCGGAGA
Organism: Calamus simplicifolius; assembly: GCA_900491605.1. Taxonomy (NCBI): domain Eukaryota; kingdom Viridiplantae; phylum Streptophyta; class Magnoliopsida; order Arecales; family Arecaceae; genus Calamus; species Calamus simplicifolius. The sequence continues at coordinate 96,100 of UESW01001484.1, forward strand.
TTTGTTGCTCGGCCCTGCCGAGGTTCGGAGAATATTTACTTGGCCCTGCCAAGGTTCGGAGATTCCTGTTCAAACAGAGAGCTCGGTTGTGCCGAGGATTGGTAAGCAGTATCTGTTTCTTCTTGCGATTTATAGCAATATAGTGCATAATGATTCACGCTACAGGTTTTGAGGAAGCAGATAAGCAGGAATGTGTAGTGAGGCATGCGAGGGTGAATTCAGGGAGGACATACCCTATTGATAATATTTGCGAAGGTTGTCCGCGTTCCAAGTCCGGGGAATGAACTTTCCATTCAGATCCTGCAGCTTGTAGGTTCCTGGTCCAATAATCTCCGCCACCTGGTATGGGCCCTCCCAGTTTGGCGCCAGCTTTCCTTGCTCCAGCGGTTTGGAAACAGAAGCCTTTCGGAGGACAAGGTCACCAGGCATGAAAGCTTTTCCTTTGACCCTGGAGGCGTGATAACGGGCCACCCTTTGCTGATAGGCAGCCGTTCTGATCCGGGCCTTCTCTCTGATTTCTTCTATTAGGTCGAGGTTGGTGCGGAGTTGTTCGTTGCTAGTTTCCTCTGAGTAGCTCTCCACCCGCAATGATGGGAGGCCGACTTCCACAGGGATAACGGCCTCTGTATCGAAAGCCATTCTGAAAGGGGTCTCGCCTGTTGGGGCTCTTGGGGTTGTGCGGTAGGCCCATAAGACATGGTGTAGTTCATCTGCCCACCTGCCTTGGGCTCTGGAGAGACGAGCTTTAATTCCCTGGAGGAGGGTTCTGTTGGTCACCTCGGCCGCCCCGTTGGCTTGGGGGTGCCCGACCGAAGTGAGGTGATGACTGATCCCGTGCTCCTCGCAGAACTGGCAAAATTTGGAGTTATCGAACTGCTTGCCGTTATCGGTGATTATAGTATGGGGGAGGCCGAATCGGCAGATGATGGACCTCCACACAAAGTCTCGGGCCCGTGCCTCGGTAATTTGTGCGACCGCTTCTGCTTCGACCCATTTGGTGAAGTAGTCGATGGCGACAAATAAGAATTTCCGCTGCCCTGTTGCAAGCGGGAATGGGCCGAGGATGTCCATCCCCCATTTGGCAAAGGGCCAAGCGAAGGATATAGAAACGAGCTCGGCGGAAGGGAGTCTTTGATATTTGAATGTCTTTGGCAGGGGTCGCAGGCACGGACCAGATAGTCTGCGTCTTTCTGCATGGTCGGCCAGTAATAGCCTTGTCGCAGCACTTTATGGCAGAGGGACCAGCTTCCCAGATGGTTGCCGCAAATCCCTTCATGTACCTCGCGCAGAGCGTAGTCCGCTTCTGATGGGCGAAGGCACCTAAGCAGCGGCATGGAAAATGACCGCTTATACAGTTGGTTGTCAATCAACACATAGTGGATGGCCTGCAGCTTCAGCTTCCTAGCCTCTCTTCGGTCGGACGGAAGCGATCCTTCTTTGAGATATTTGAGATAGGGTCGAACCAGGATGGTTCGGCCTCAACTTGCATCACGCGGTCGGCTTCCGCGATGCTCGGCTTTTCCAGAGTCTCCAGGTGGAATTTTTGCTCGGCATCCATTGTCTCCGTGGTTGCCAGACGGGAGAGTAGATCGGCACGGGCGTTCTCGAATCTGGGAATCCGAATAATTTCAAATTCGGAAAAATGGGGAAGCAAGTTACGCACCTCCTGGAGATATCGAATCATATTTGGTTCCCGAGCTTCGAACTCTCCCCGAACATGGCCGCTACCAGCTGAGAGTCGGTGAAGGCGTTGAGCTTTTCCACCTTCAGATTGCGGGCGATCCGGAGACCAGCTAACAGAGCTTCGTACTCGCTTCGTTGTTGGAAGCCGGGAAGGAGAATCGGACGCCATACTCGAAGGTCATCCCCTCAGGACTAGTGAGAACTAAACCTGCGCCGGAGTGATGGGCATTGGACGACCCGTCGACGTGGAGAAGCCACCGGGCTCCAGACTTTGGCTCTTCCAGAGAGTCTGGGGTAGAACCGTCCTCCGGGATGGTACACTCGAGGAGGAAGTCGGCCAGTACTTGAGCTTTGATGGCTGGGCGGGGCTGAAAATGTATGTCATGCTCGCTTAGCTCGATGGCCCATTTGGTCATTCTCCCCGATGTTTCCGGACGATGGACCACCGCCCTGATAGGTTGGTCAGTCAGGACCGTTACAGCATGTGCTTGAAAGTACGGCCGCAGCTTTTGAACCGAGGTGATCAAGGCCAACACCATCTTTTCAATCCTGCTGTACCTCGTCTCCGCATCGCGGAGCAGCCTGCTCACATAGTAGATCGGCTTCTGGATCTTGCCTTCTTCTTTGACTAGCACCGAACAAACCGCGCTCTCGAAACAGCCAGGTACAAGAATAGGGTCTCTCCTGGGGTCGGACTACTGAGAAGCGGAGGCGAGCCGAGGTACTTCTTGAGTTCTTGAAATGATTTCTGGCACTCGGGAGTCCACTGGAAGTTTTTGGCCGATCGAAGAGTTTTGAAGAAGGGGAGGCATCTCTCGGCCGACCGCGCCACAAAGCGGTTAAGGGCCGCTATCCTCCCGGTTAGGCGCTGGACCTCTTTAACAGATGCTGGGGGCGCCATTTGTTGGAGGGCTTGAATCTTCTGGGGGTTAGCTTCGATACCTCGCTGGGAGACCATGAAGCCGAGGAACTTCCCCGAGTTGACGCCGAAGGCGCACTTGGTCGGGTTGAGTTTCATCCCATATTTGCGCAACGTTGCAAAGCTCTCCGAGAGGTCCTCGACATGCTGTGACGCCTCCTTGCTTTTAACCAGCATGTCGTCCACATACACCTCCATGTTCCGGCCGATTTGCTCCTTGAACACCTTGTTGACCAGCCGCTGGTAGGTCGCCCCTGCATTCTTAAGACCAAAAGGCATAACTCGGTAACAGTAGGTACCTCGATCGGTTATGAAGGCGGTCTTTTCTTCATCTTCAGGGGCCATTCGGATCTGATTGTAGCCGGAATAGGCGTCCATGAATGACAGCATTTGGTGGCCTGAGGTGGCGTCCACGAGCTGATCGATCCGAGGGAGGGGGAAGCTGTCCTTTGGGCAGGCTTTGTTGAGGTCGGTGAAGTCGATGCAGATCCTCCATTTGCCGTTCGACTTTTTCACCATGACGACATTTGACAGCCAGTTCAGGTAATTCACCTCTCGGACGAAGTTGGCCTTTATGAGTTTGTCGACCTCTTCTTCAATGGCCTTTTGCCGCTCTGGGGCGAAGCTTCTTTTCTTCTGCTTAACAGGCCTGTGCCTCTCGTCCACATTGAGATGGTGGACGAGGACCTCGGGGTTGATTCCCGGCATGTCGGAGGCGGTCCAGGCGAAGATGTCGGCATTGCTTTGGAGGAACTGATCAACCTGTGCCGAGACTCTCCTTTGAGTAGCGACCCGATCCTTGTGGTTCGGTCGGGCTGAGCTTCGTCCAACGGTACTTCCTCCAATTCCTCTACCGGTTCTCCCCGTTTCGGCGAAGTCCTCGCGAGCGTCTAACCCGTCAACTTCGGGCATCCTAGACTGGAGGCTCGTAACGAAACATTGCCGAGCCATGGCTTGACTTCCCCGAACCACGCCAACTCCTTGCTCGGTAGGGAACTTCATAGACAGATGCGGGATGGAGACCACTGCCTTGAGAGACATTAAACCAGGCCTGCCGAATATGGCGTTATATGGGGACCTGAGGTCGGTCACCAGAAAATCGGTCTGAACAATGGCTACAAGGGGCCAGGTTCCCGCGCGGACCGTCAGGGTGACGATTCCTTCCGGGACGATGACGTCGCCGGTGAATCCCATCAAGGCGGAATCCACGGCTCGAAGATTTTCCATGAGCAGTTTCATCCTGGTAAACACACCGAGGTACAAAACGTTTACCGAGCTTCCACTATCAACAAGGATTCGGCTTACATCATAATTGTTCAAATTAAGGGATACAACTAATGCGTCATCGTGGGGGAGTTGTACTCCCAGGAGATCGTCGTCGGAGAAGGAGAGTTCGCCCATCCGTGCCTTCTTTGGCACTATCCATCTCTGCCCCTCTGGGGCTCGATCCGCCGGCCTCTTCAATCATATTAATACGACCGACCACGGGCGGATTGGGTGGAGGAGGAAGTTGTGGGAGCTCGGGCTGGCGGTCACCTCCTTGCTGTTGCGGCTCGGTGCCCTCCTAAACTGATCTAGCCGTCCCCGCCGAATCAACCTCTCTATTTCATTCTTCAGCTGCCAACATTCTTCAGTGTCATGACCATGCTCCCTATGGTAGCGGCAGTATTTGGCGGGATCTCTTCGGGTCGGGTTCCCTCGGAGAGGTACCGGCCGGGGAAGTTGACGCTCTATCTCCATGAGGATCTGCGCCCGGGGCACAGTCAGCGGAGTATAGCGATCGAATCGCCTGGGAGGACTCCGGGAGCGATTCCTTGGCGGCAGTGGAGGGACTCTTTGGCGGCGAGGCGGACTTGGTCGACGGACGGGACGGTGTCTGTCGGGGACTTTGGGCTCTTGCTTCTTCTTCGCTTGCTCAGCGCGGGCCACTCTCCGACTCCTCGACCCTAGCGTACTTGTCCGCAAGGGCCATCATATCAGATAGACATGGGGGGTAGCTGACCTCCATTGCCAGATAGAAGTCGCTCTCCTTCGAAACTCCCCCGCCAGGGCGGACATAGCCACCTCATGATTAAGGTGGTCCACCTCTAACATGGCCTTGTTGAAACGGCCAAGGTAATTCCTCAAGGACTCCCCCTCTCTCTGCTTAACTTCGGAGAGGGAGTCGGATCTTCGTCGATGGCGGCGGCTGCTGACGAACTGGCCAATAAAAAGGTGGCTCAGCTCGTCGAATGAATCAATGGAACCCGGTTTCAAGGCGTTGAACCAGGTTCGGGCGGATCCTCTGAGGGTGGATGGGAAGGCTCGGCAGAGGACCGCATCAGATGCTCCGTGGAACATCATTATTGACCGGAAGCTACTGAGATGGTCGTCCGGATCAGTGGAGCCGTGATAGGGTTCGACGGCTGGCAGTTTGACGTGGGAGGGAATCACTTCCTCCATGATCCCCTTAGAGAAAGGGATGCCCTGCTCCGCCTTGGGCTGGGGCAGATGGGTGCTTGGCGGCGTCCAGCTCCTGACGCATCTCCTGGATCTGACGGCGGATCTCCTCTTCACCGGTTAGAGGAGGAGCTGGGCGGAGAATCGCAAGGATGGCGTGGAATCATGGTGGGATGTCGCCGGGGAGAGGGAGCGGGCTCGCCGAGATCTGGGAGGATCTCTATCATAACCGGCTCGCGGGGCTGGTTTGTCCCCCCTGGGGCGATGTGGGGGATCCGCTGACCCATGCGGATCAGAGGAGGAGGTCGCCGGCGAAGAAGAAATCGCCGTCTCTTTCTGAGGATGCGAAGCAGGAGGAGCTACAAGGCGCTCTTGTACCAGGTGGGTAAGGGCCTGGACCTATTGGACCAGTGTAGCGAACTGGTCTTGGGTCACCGGGATGGCAGGCGACGGGGTTTCGACCGGTGGAGGTTGCGGCGCTGTAGCGCCAGTCGGATCAGGCCTCTGAGAAGCGACCTGATCTTGGGCTTCAGAGGCTGCTCTTCTCCGGTTGGCCATTGAGGAGGTTCTTCTCCGGATCTAGATCCTTGTCTCCTTTCTTCAAGTTTTAATGGGACTTGAGGCCCTTCCTCTAGCGCCAATCTGTTGCCGCTGAAATCCGTCCTCCGACTCAGGCGCGGTCGATCTCCAGGAAGAGGGGGGGCGGACCTGCAAAAGAAGTCCACACGCGAGGGACGCTGGGGGTGGTCCTCCGCGGAGACCCTCCGACGCTCAAGTCAGTGGAGAAGAAATCGGCGATCAACCAGACAGTGGGGAGGTGGATCTCTCCGGGAAGACCTCTCCGGGGGCGGCCAATCGGAAGCTCCAGAGGGCAGGAGCGCCGACGAGCTGCTGGAGAGAGGAGTGGGGTGCGCGCGTAAGAGGCGCGTGCTTGTGCCCAAGGAGAGAGAGTGCGTCCAGAGTTGCGTACCTGAGGGAATCTGCGATTATGATATTTATAGACTGTCACCTGGGTCTTGAGCGTCTTCTGGAAGGTTCGGAGGTTGTTAAGATATGGAGGCGGGCAGAATCAGGCCGTTGTGGGGCCGTTAGAATCCATATCCCGTTTGTTCTGGTATCGACGGCTGGGAGAGCTCCTTGATGTCTCGAGATCTGGTTGAGTAGGCCTGGGGCGGTTATGATAGGCTTTAGGTCACGTCCCGACATGATTTCTTTTCTAGGATGCCGTTCTGGTAGGCTCGGGCTCTCCCACGTCAGGTTCCGCGGAGGTAGATGTTAGGTTGTGGATCGCTCGAAGAAGCCGAGCTACGGAAGCCCGAAAGGGCCGAGCTACGGAAGCCCGGAGGGGCCGAGCTACGGAAGCCCGGAGACGGAAGCCCGAGGGGACGAGCTACGGAAGCCCGAAGGGGCCGAGCTACGGAAGCCCAGAGCCGAGCTAAGGAAGCCCGGAGGGGCCGAGCTACGGAAGCCCGGAAGGGCCGAGCTACGGAAGTCCGGAGGGGCTGAGCTACGGAAGCCCGGAGGGGCCGAGCTACGGAAGCCCGGAGGAGACAAAGGGAGAAGGTTAGCCTTAGCCGCCTCGCATGAATATTAATGCAATGACGATTTTACCCCCAACAAGTTCAGTTAGTAATTGCCTTTCAAAAGTTAATTGCTTAAACAAGCTAAATAAAGGAGCTATTGAGCTCAACCGTTGCTTTCATAGTCAAAATAAAAATTATAGGGTCATGTATATATATATATATTTGTCAATCAAACTAAATTTTATTTTTATTTTTTTTCTTCCTTAAATACTTGGTCTTCTGCTATCTCCTCCAACAGATGTTTTTAATGAGAATAAAAGCTTAATATTATATTAAGATGTTATTAGGATATTTTAGATTTGTATGGATTAATTATATTACTTATATTTATGAATATGGGATTGCTTATTTATCAATTAATATTTTAAGCTTTTTCTTTTATTTACATAACTCATTGACTAAAAAATTGATAAAAAAATAATATATTGTTGGCCCAGATGGCAACCCAAGAGGGGGGGTGAATTGGATTCTTTAAAAAATTAACCTTTTAAAACGATTGGCTTTGGAATACACAAGATTAAGTGCAGAATAAATATTAACCACAAACAAAGAGATAGAGAGAGAGATCAAATCACGGCAAACACAAGGATTTTATAGTGGTTCGGTGTATCCAACACCTACGTCCACTCCCAAGTACCACTTGGGTCCACACTATAATCTACTAGATTACAGCCGAGTTGTTTTACAAGCTCACAACTCAAAACTATTGTTTCCCACGGGATCACAACGAACCCAGCTGGTTTTTCGGGCTCACCAGCACAAAACCCAAACTCAAGCTAATCTAGCTTGACCCGAGGTATACTACCTCCACTAATTCAATCCCCCTGATTGAACTAGCAAAAACAAATGAGAATAGAGTTTACAATAACAAACAGCTCCTCAAATGAGCAAATATTCAATATAAATAAACAAGGTTAGAAAAGCCTGTTTGAAGCAGAGTGATTTGAGCTTTTCTTCTTTTCTTGTTTTCCTCTTCTCCTTTGAGATGTTGAATCAGGCCTCAGCTCGGATTCTTCACAAAGATTGCAGATGAGAAGTTGGGAAAAACATGGCTTTTGGCTCTCTTTTTCTTCTTTTGGAAAATCCTCCGATTTTGAATTTGAATGCCTTGGATTTCTCTTTGAGCTTTCTGGAGTTGATGGATTTGAACTTTGACTCTTTCCTCTTTGATTTCTTGCTCAAGACTTCTCAGATTTTTCAAGTTATTTTCTCTCTATTTTTCCCTCCTTTTTTTCAAACGGACGGACTCCCCTTTTATAGATTCTTCTTTAATCCAAGATTAGGTGAAAAACTAGCCGTTATTTCTGTCCTTGGATTCCTCCTACACACAAGAAAAGTATGTTAGAGATTAGGTGAGAAAATATTACCGTTGGAGGCCGTTCTGACATTTTGAAAATCCGTTCCTGATAGGTTGGAGTCGGCTCCAACTTTTCAGGTGTCGGCTCCAAGTCGAGTATCCAAAAATAGAAAGTAAAAGTTCGTTGAGGAGTCGCTCCGAAAAAGGTAAGTGTCGGCTCGTCGCATTAGGGAGTCGGCTCCGGAAAACTGTAAGTGTCGGCTCCAGAGTAGTCCAAAAACATGCTTTCTGTTCCCGCATTGGAGTCGGCTCCAGACACTGTAAGTGTCGGCTCAAAACTCTGGGTGTCGGCTCCGAAACACTGGGTGTCAGCTCCAGACCGTGCCAAAAATCAGGAAAGCATCTGATCGCCATGGGGTCGGCTCCAGACCTTCTAGGTGTCGACTCCAGGCTCTGAATTTTGAAACATACCTTTGGCATTTGATTCAAAACACGTTTCTTATACCTTTTGATTAATCAAACATTTTTAAGCCCTGAAACACTTGTTAAATTTATTAGTAATAAAATGAATATACTCATATCTTTTTATTAATCATCAAAATCAATAATTGGGTCAACAATCTCCCCCTTTTTGATGATTATAAAAACATTGAGTATATGCATGAGTAAACAATAGGATTCTCAAATCAAAATTTTTAAATATTTAATCCTCACATATAAGCTCCCCCTGAATGAGATAGCTCCCCCTATGAAGTTCAATTTAACAATTGTTCTTCCTTTTAACAGAAAATTTTAATGGTTGATACCAATTTTAATTGCCTCTCTTATGTGCAGTTAATTAGATACCAATAAATTAAGCTTAATTGAGCTTACTTGATCCAATGCATATACAAAAGCTAAATATTTCTCCCCTCTTTTTGTTTTACATTCAATGCATATACGATTAGGAAATGCTTACATAACTCTCCCCATTTTTTGTAATCAACAAAAAGATCAAGAAGGGTTAAGTAAAATGACAAAATTGATAGATTTTTCAAGGATCAAAAGATATTCATTAAGTATAAGATAAGTTCATTACATCAAAAGTCAAATATTACAACATGAAACTCTACTATATCAAACATCAAGCTATACATCATTACATTAAAGCTTCAAGATAAATCAATATCAAACTAGACTAATTATCAAAGACACTTCATTACAAGATAATCAAAAATGAGTTCTAAAAAGTCTTTGCAATTCTTCTACAATCCTTGCCATCCCTTCACTTTGAGTCCTAACAAATTCTTTTAGTCTTTTATCAACAAATGCACATGCAGTCATAATCTTGTCCTGAAGCTCAGCATTGCATTTGGAGTAAGTTTCTGAGTCTCCACCAATATCCTTAAGCTCTTCAAATATGTTCTTGAGATCATTCTTTAAGGATTCAGCAGAGGAACCAAGGGTAGACTCAATCATTCTAATGCGATCATCCAAAGAGTAAAGGGTTTCTTTCAAATTCATAAATTGGCTATCAAACTATGTCTTCATTTCTTCTTTTTGAGCAGCAAATAAACTCTTGAGTTGCTCTAACTTAATATCTGAAAATCTGACAGATGACATAGGTGGCGGTACAGGAACTGGAGCAGGAGCAGGAGCAGGAGGTGGTGAAGATCTGCTAGGCTCTGGTGAAGGATGCCTCGCTGATGGACCAACCTCAGATGGTGCAGAAGTCATAATATCAGTGGCTCTCTCATCCAGATGACCTTTCTCTCCCATTGACCATTAACCTTCACAAAGCCCATCCGGTGCACAGTAGCCAAGCTATAGTAATCAGTGTGTCTAAGGTTCTTTGATGGCTCATTATCAGAAATTGCAATACCTTGACTTCTAAACACCATAGTCAAAATCATACCATAGGGCAGTGAAGATCTCCTTTTGCCCCCAGCCTCAGCCATGTAGAAAATCATCATCCCAGCAAGGTTAATAGGCTGACCAATTAGAACACTGTCATAAAAACAATGTCTCGCTCTGAGACATACTCAAATCGGCCAGTCTTAGGGAATAAGATCCTACTATAGATGTTGTGAAGTAATCTAAGCTCCAAGGGCAACTGATTAGCCCTAACTTCTTCAAATTCAGACACTTCTCTTCCTAACATCCTTGATAATGCATCAGACCTCTCACTATGAATGTCAGCAACTAATCCAATGACAGGGATGCTCAGAAGATGTCCTAAACTCTGAAAGGTAAGGTGAACTCTCTTCCCTCTAACAGAACTGATAATCCCACCGTCTTCCCTTGATAAATTGAAATAGAATTCCTTAACTAGGGCCGGATAAGTGGGAACATCCAACGAACAGACCTTGTCCCAGCCAAGCTCTTTGATTTGTCTTCCAATAGAAAATCCCTCGGACTCAAAGAAATCAAAATCAACCTTTCTACCCATAGTAATAACTCTCCCGGCTAAAGTATCTACCTATGGAGATGAGGGACCAGGATTATCTGAATGGGTTGAGGAAGAATCATCGCTTGGAGATGGCTCGCGGACGGGACGCCGAACTGTATGCTTCCCGGTGGTTACGGGAGCTCCAAGAACCGATCCTCTCCTCTTAGGAGCCATAGAAATCCTTGGAAATGTTCGATTTGAGGAGAATTTGGCTTGGGGAGGTTTTGAGAGAGTTTGGAGAGAGTTCGAAAAGGGATTGGAAACGATAGAAATGACGGAGGTGTCGACTCTGCCCTAATAAAGTCAACTTGGGACCACCAGGTGTCGACTTCCGTAAAGTCGGGTGTCGACTCCAAGTCACTAACACAGTTAGCGCTCGAACTGGAGTCGGCTCCACTTATACGGGTGTTGGCTCCAAGGTCAAGGACCGAGAGCGACACAGAAGAGGTGTCGACTCCTCAAATTGAGGTGTCGACTCCACTGACAGTTTCAGAGAAAAATAGATGAGTTTCAAACATCCGAAACTTGTCAAAATAGGGTCAATAAATTTTTGAAAAAATCTTTGGAATATGAAGAGTCAAATTGCATAAATGACTAGATAAATTGTCCTTAAAATATGAAAGGAATCTCAGGAAATTAATAGAGATCTAGATAGTCATTCCTTAAGGGTTTTAAAATCATTCCAAAGCGTCACAAATCCCTAATTCACCCTGCATTAACTTAGCAAATTCTTGACACAAGAGATTGTTAGTAGCACCGAATACAATATCATCAACATATATTTGTACTATTAATAAATCTTTATCTTTTCTTTTCAAAAATAGTGTTTTATCAATATTTCCTCTAGTAAAATCATTTTCAATCAGAAATTTGCTTAATCTATCATACCAAGCTCTAGGAGATTGCTTTAAACCATATAGTGCTTTGTGCAATTTAAAAACATGATTTGGAAATTCATGATCTTCAAAATCAGATGGTTGTTCAACAAAAACTTCCTCATTTATAAATCCATTTAAAAATGCACTTTTAACATCCATTTGAAATAAATTGATATGCATATGACATGCAAATGCGAGTAATAATCTAATTGCTTCTAATCTAGCTACAGGTGCAAAAGTTTCATCAAAATCAATTCCTTCTTCTTGATTATATCCTTTTGCGACTAATCTAGCTTTGTTTCTAATTACTATGCCATTTTCATCTAATTTATTTCTAAATACCCATTTTGATTATATGACTGAATGATCTTTAGGTCTATCAACTAAGGACCAGACTTTATTTCTAGTAAATTGATTTAATTCATCTTGCATAGCAACATCCAATTATTGTCTTTTTCAGCCTCTTCAATGGTTTTAGGTTCAATTTGAGATACAAATGCAAGATGATTATTGATGTTTCTCATTGATGATCTAGTTCTTACTCCTTGAGATGGATCACCTATAATCAATTCTTTTGGATGACCATAGGCATATCTCCAATCTCTAGGAAGATCTACATCATTATGATTTGCATCAACAACATCAACACTAGGAGAATCATCATCTTTAGCTCTTTGTTCATGATCTGAAGATACATCAATATTTAATTTTTTAATATCTCTTTCCAATATGTTTGTATCTTCCTCATCATCAAACTTTTCCGAACTCGATGCTAAAGATTCATCAAAAACTACATGAATAGATTCTTCTACAATTAAGTTTCTCTTGTTAAACACTCTGTAGGCTTTGCTAGATGTTGAATATCCTAAGAATATGCCTTCATCTGATTTTGCATCAAATTTTCCTAGATTATCTTTACCATTATTATGAATGAAACATTTACAACCAAATGCATGAAAATAACTAATGTTTGGTTTTCTATTGTTCCATAGTTCATAAGGAGTTTTCTTAAGGATTGGCCTAATTAAAGCTCTATTAAGAATGTAACATGCCGTGTTTATAGCTTCCGCCCAGAAGTACTTTGGTAGATTGCTTTCACATAGCATGGTACGGGCCGTCTTCTAAAGTTCTATTTTTTCTTTCTACAACTCTATTTTGTTGTGGTATTCTAGGTGCAGAGAAATTATGATGGATGCCATTTTCAATGCAAAAGTTTTCGAATAAATGATTTTCGAATTCAATGCCATGATCACTTCTAAGAGACACTATGGTGTTGTTTTTCTCATTTGTGACCTTCTTGAAGAATTTCAAAAATATTGGAAAGGTCTCATCTTTATGAGCTAAAAACAATACCCAAGTGTATCTAGAATAATCATCTACAATCACAAGACCATATTTCTTTCCTCCTAGACTAGTGGTTCTAGTAGGTCCAAATAGATCCATGTGAAGTAGTTCAAGTGGCCTAGAAGTGGAAATAATGTTTTTAGTTTTGAAAGAGTTTATAGTTTATTTTCCAAATTGACATGCATCACAGATTTTGTTATTTTCAAAATCTAGTTGTGGAAGGCCTTTTACTAAATCCATTCTAATTAATTTTGAAATTAGGTGTGTGCTTGCATGACCTAATCTACGATGCCATAACCATCCAATCTCATTCATATTAGCATTATTAGCAACTAAGCAATGATTACTAGTAAACAAATTGTCTAAATCAATCAAGTATACATTGCCATTTCTATTTCCAATAAATACAATGCTATTACCAATGGGATTAGAAACAGTGCAAATAGAAGCTTCAAATGATACTTTGAAACCTTTATCACACAATTGGCTAATACTAATTAGATTATACTTTAAACCATTAACATATAAGACATTTTCAATAAATGTGGAAAGAGTTATTTGAATTTTACCAAATCCCATGATCTGGCCTTTGCTATTGTCACCAAACGTAACAACTCCTCCCTTTTTGCTTTCAAGGGTGATGAATGATCCTTGTCACCCGTCATGTGTCTTGAGCAGCCACTATCGAGATACCACTTTCGCTTTGATCTTTTGGCCGCAAGACACTCCTGCAAAAATGATCAAGTCTTATATTTAGGTACCCAAGCCTTCTTGGGTCCTTCATGGTTAGTAGCAATAAAGATTGTTCCTTTTGGAACCCATATTTTTCTTCCTTTACTACTTAAATTCTTGTTACTATTTCTTGCATTACATTCATAGGATTTATGGCCTTTCTTGTTGCAATTGTAACATGTAACATCATTTGTTTTCTTAACAAAGAAATTGTTTATAAATTTTTGTTTCATGTTTGGTCTATATCCTAATCCAGCTCTATCAAAAACAGCTCGTTGATTACTTAATAATAAATTAATTTTTTCAGAACTATATGTAATTTATCAACTATATTTTTATATTTATCAACTTCCTTCTTTAATATATCATTTTCATTAGAAATTGATCCTTTTTCTTCAATCAAAGTTTCATTTTCTGATTTCAATTTTTCAACTTCATGAATTAGTTTATCCTTTTCTTTGGCAAGATTTAAACTATCATTTTTTAAAGATTTGTTCTTCTTTTTCAGAACTTTAAAATCACTTACTAACTCATTAAATGCATCATATAATTTTCAAAAGTAAATCATCATAAGGTGTTTCAGAACTTACCTCAATGTCGTCGTTTGCCATAAAGCAAATGTTGGCAACTTCCTTTTGTTCCTCCTCAGAAGAGGATTCTTCACTATCACTCCATATTGCAACATAAGCCTTCTTCTTCTTCTTGTAGACTTTCTTCAATTAAGGACAGTCATATCTGAAATGCCCCAGTTTTTTGCACTCATAACATATCAAGGGCTCTTTTTCTTTTTCTTTGTCCTTCTCTTTCTCTTTTTCTCCTTCCATTTTTGTTCCAGACTTTTTCTTGTGGAAGGGTCTCCTTCTTTGCATGAATTTTTTAAATTTTCTAGCAAGGAGTGCAGTCTCCTCATCATCATCACCATCACTGCAGCTTTCCTCACTTTCTGCAGCCTTGAGAGCAATAGTTTTCTTCTTCTTGACTTTCTCCTCTTGATGTTGCTTCATAGTCAGCTCATGAGTCATCAAGGATCCAAGTAGCTCCTCCAAAAGTAAAATGTTTAAGTCCTTGGCTTCTTGGATAGCAGTCACCTTCGCTTCCCATGATCTTGGAAGTGACCTAAGAATTTTACGCACAAGTTCAGAATTAGTATAAGTCTTACCAAGACTTTTCAACCCATTTACAATATCAGTGAATCTTGTGTACATGCATGTAATAGTTTCAGTTTGTTCCATGCTAAATAGTTCATATTTATGCACCAAAATATTAATTTTTAATTCTTTTACTTGATTAGTACCCTCATGGGTAACTTCTAATCTATCCCAAATTTTTTTTGGGAAATACATGTAGAAATTCGATTAAATTCATTTGCATCCAATGAACAATACAAAACATTCATGGCTTTAGCATTGAGCTGAGCCAACTTCTTATCATATTCATCCCATTCCGTTTCCGGTTTAGGAATCACCATGTTGTCTACTCTAATTGTGGGTGTGTGGACCATTAACTATGATTCCCCATAAGTCATAGTCAAGTGCTTGAATAAAAATCTTCATCCTAGCTTTCCAATAACTATAATTAGTTCCATTAAATAAAGGAGGTCGATTAGTGGATTGACCTTCTAAATAAGATGAACTAGCTTGAGCTGCCATTTGGATCTTTAGCTCTTGATCGTTAGACCAAAATCAAATGAGCACTTGCTCTGATACCAATTGTTGGCCCAGATGGCAACCCAAGAGGGGGGTGAATTGGGTTCTTAAAAAAAAATTAACCTTTTAAAATGATTGGTTTTGGAATACACAAGATTAAGTGCAGAATAAATATTAACCACAAACAAAGAGATAGAGAGAGAGAATCAAATCATGGCAAACACAAGGATTTTATAGTGGTTCGGTGTATCCAACACCTACGTCCACTCCCAAGTACCACTTGGGTCCACACTATAATCTACTAGATTACAGCCGAGTTGTTTTACAAGCTCACAACTCAAAACTTGTTGTTTCCCACGGAATCACAACGAACCCAGCTGGTTTTCCGGCTCACCAGCACAAAACCAAACTCAAGCTAATCTAGCTTGACCCGAGGTATACTACCTCCACTAATTCAATCCCCTGATTGAACTAGCAAAAACAAATGAGAATAGAGTTTACAATAACAAACAGCTCCTCAAATGAGCAAATATTCAATATAAATAAACAAGGTTAGAAAAGCCTGTTTGAAGCAAAGTTGATTTGAGCTTTTCTTATTTTCTCTTCTCCTTTGAGATGTTGAATCAGGCCTCAGCTCGGATTCTTCACAAATATTGCAGATGAGAAGTTGGGAAAAATAGGGCTTTTGGCTCTCTTTTTCTTCTTTTGGAAAATCCTCTGATTTTGAACTTGAATGCCTTGGATTTCTCTTTGAGCTTTCTGAGTTGATGGATTTGAACTTTGACTCTTTCCTCTTTGATTTCTTGCTCAAGACTTCTCGGATTTTTCAAGTTGTTTTTCTCTATTTTTCCCTCCTTTTTTCAAACGGACGGACTCCCCTTTTATAGATTCTTCTTTAATCCAAGATTAGGTGAAAAACTAGCCGTTATTTCTGTCCTTGGATTCCTCCTACACACAAGAAAAGTGTCCGTTAGAGATTAGGTGAGAAAATATTACCGTTAGAGGCCGTTCTGACATTTTAAAATTCGTTCCTGACATATTGGAGTCGGCTCCAACTTTTTAGGTGTCGGCTCCAAGTCGAGTATCAAAAAATAGAAAGTAAAAGTTCGTTGAGGAGTCGACTCCGAAAAAGGTAAGTGTCGGCTCGTCGTATTCGGGAGTCGGCTCCGGAAAACTGTAAGTGTCGGCTCCATAGTAGTTCAAAAACATGCTTTCTGTTCCCGCATTGGAGTCGGCTCCAGACACTGTAAGTGTCGGCTCCGAAACACTGGGTGTCTGCTCCAGACCGTGCCAAAAATTAGGAAAGCATCTGATCCGCCATGGGGTCGGCTTCAGACCTTCTGGGTGTCGACTCCAGGCTCTGAATTTTGAAACATACCTTTGGCATTTGATTCAAAACACGTTTCTTATACCTTTTGATTAATCAAACATTTTTAAGCCCTGAAACACTTGTTAAATTTATTAGAAATAAAATGAATATACTTATATCTTTTTATTAATCATCAAAATCAATAATTGGATCAACAATATTATATTAAAAAATATTTTTATTGGCCATTTAACACTCTAACAGCAATAGCTACAATAATTCAATCAAATACTTTATTAAAAACAACCAACAGCTATTAACTAACGGCCAACAATAAATAATTAATAATTCAGCTACTAACTGCCAGCTATCAGCTGACTCTCAATAGCTAACCCAAACATATTCTTAATGTATCAAAATAAAGTAGTCTTAGAAGTCAAATTCAAAACCCTAAACCTTATATGGTCACACAAAAAAAAAAAAACATCAACCATGCATAGCTTCTATTTAAGAACTCAAGAATGCCTCCTTAGCAGCTATGTTATGTCACTACGATTTAAGAAATCTTCTCTTAGAACAATGTCAAATCATGATTCTTTCCCTCTTCATGCTGTAAATCTATGTCCTAACATATTGGCAAAATTTGTCTTAAATATTGCTGTAACTCTACTTGGCTTTCCTTTTGTCCTTCAAATCTCTCTTAAATTAATTGAGGAGATAACTCATGTATACTACACAATCCATATAATGGAGCTATAGTTGAATAAATCAAGCAATTAGCCTTAGTTTTTTTTTTTTTTAAGAAAAGAAAATAGATATTACCAAATAAGAGAGGAAGCACATGGTAAATTCTTTATGAAAAGTCAGGAGCATCTGTTTTGACATTCAGTGCTCTTTTATTAAGGTCTCTTTTTTCTTTTAATATTTTTAAACATGCATTAAAGTTCAAGTAAAGAAGAATCTACCAAAAATGTTAGAAGAGTTACTAACAATAGAGACAAACAACCAAGGTAGAGTTCATGATTCATTTCAATCATGTAAAACAACATTCAAGGTCTATTACCATATGCTAACATCAAACACGAAGTTAAGATGGATTGCATCGCATGTCCATGGTTGCTTAAGAAAGAGCAGTGACCCATATAATTCAAAATGGTGGTTCTTGGTTCTATTGCATAGCATGAGCTGCAACAAATTAGGTTATCTTCCGATATTATCTCAATTGACATTTAAAATTAGTCTTAGGATTTAGTTATTTCTATGATACTATAAGGATATTTGCTTTAATTAGGGACTTGAATATGTTAACTCAGCCTTAACTACTAGTATGTGCAAAAAATAGAGAGCGGAATATTATGTGATTTATTTTGCTTTCTTTCATATTTTTCCTTGGACTAGGATAACATCAAATTACACCTTGACAAGAACAAATAATAATTTATATATCTTAAAATATAATATTTTTTAGAATATTATTATACTATAATGATATTATTACAATATAATATTGATTCATCATCATAATGCAATATAATATAATTGTTATATCATGTCATAATACATTATAATAACTATACTATATTAGTACATTATTGTGTATTATACAAATATATTTTATTATAAAAATATTATATCATTATAATGCTCTTATAATAGTAATATTTTAATATAATACAATAGAAATTATTATATTGTAATAATATCATAATAGTACTATAATATTATTATATTATAATATTAAACATGAATACTATTGTATTTTGAACATGTGACATCTTGATGCAATGAAAACAACTTCTAGACAAGTCTCAAGTAAAGCTTTCCCTAGTAGGTTTTTTTTTTGGCTTTTGAAGAATCTAGAATGTTATTTTGAAATTTTTATTAAACATCTTAGAATCTTCCAAAAATGCTTTTGATCCTTCCAAAAGTACTTTTTGGCTCTCAAAAAATGTTACTAAATGGGCTTAAACCAGCTCTAGTTTAATCCAAACCACAATTGGCTTTAGATTTAAGATTTGGATTGCCGAATCACTTAGTTTGCCTAACTAGGTTTAATATAAGTCTAACTTTAAGCAATTATTTTTGATGCATTAAACTACATTGATTTCATTAACCAAGAATAAAATTTGATTTTGATTTCGACCTAGACCTGATTCGCTATTCTTAATTTTGAGTATGATTCAAATGTTAGATTAATGGATTTGGTTATAGACCAATTACACTAAACCTAAAGGAGAGCAACGTCCAAACTTGGACACTATCTTTGAATACATCGAACCTTTCAATGCACCAAAATTATTGAACAGAGCATATAAAGCCCTTTTGCCTCACTCTTAAACCTCTACCTCATTAAAAGATGTGGCAATTGGATTTGTTTGACTGGACGTAGATTGGGTCAAAAAATTCATCAACCCAAATTTGACTTATTTATTAAACAATTAAGAAATTCAAATCATAATTAACTTAACTTTTTTATTAACTAGGTATCCCAACTCCACCCATACAACTTATTCACTAAATAGATCTAATTGGGCTAAATAGGTTAAATAGATTAAGTGTAGCTTTAATAGGTTAGTGGACTTAAAATGAGTTAAACAAGCTAATCAGTTCAGGCTAAATAGATATAGTAAGTTTTGTATGGGTTAAACAACTATTAAATAGATTAAATAGGCTTGGCCAAACTATCAAAAAGCTTAAAGGTCTAAAACTGAACCTAATCCATTTAATAAATGGATCTAGATGGGTTAACCCATTTATAACCATAATCAATTAATGTTAAATCCAATGCTTCTTAAAGTATGTTAGATAAATCTATGGTTGAGAGGCTTGCGTCCATCTTGAAAATTTGAAGAGAGAATTCTTTAGGTTCCTATGTGGGACTTCCCATGAACCTAGGGGACCTAAAAATAGAGGACCTTCAATTCATTAAGGATAAGATCATGGCTAAGTTGAAGTCTTCGAAATAGAACATATTATCCTTTTCAGGTGAATATATTCTAATCAAGTTAATGCTCTATTCTATACTTGTTCACATTGTAGTATTTGGATGCCCTATTCCTAGTTGGAATAGGATTTTATTCCATGCTATTCCTTCAAACATGCATAAAAAAGATGATAGACCCCTTAAGAATTGGTATTCCAGTCAAACGTTCTTATTCTAAAATTTGTATTTCATACTCTCCCATGGAATAGCCATATTCCCATTTACCATATTCCAAGGGCAGTGGTTGAAAAAAAAATTAACTATTATCCCCTCTACCGAAAAAATTCATGATATTAAATACGAAGAAAAAAAAAGATACTTGGCTAATACTATGTCCATAACAATATTCACTGCAAAATAGTAATGTATAACCTCTTGCTAACTATTACTAATATATGTACATAATATACAAACTTTTAACAGATCATAATAATAAATTAATTAATAAAAAATAATTTATTTAAGTAATTATATTAATAAATAATTAATAATTCATTCTTTCTTATCATTTGGTCAGGGATATTTTTGGGATTTTTAAAAATCTTCATCTATTCCTAATAAAATACAGGCTTATTCACATATCATCCAAATACCATTTGGAATAATATTGCATTAATTGCACTGGAATAAGATGGAATACCAGATTTCAAACCAAACATAAATCTGAAATAACAAGAAAAATAAGCTATTCATCATGAATTTGTATTTCTATTCCTATAATAACTTTTTGACATTCAAACACTACATTGTCTCATGTTGCTATTTTAGTTTCTTTCTCTACTTGGTTTGATAGAACCATCCATAAGTTTTTATGGGGCCATAACTATAGGAATCAAGCAACCTATACCATTCCCTGGCACACGATTTGTTTACCAAAATAGTCTAAAGACTTAGGCATTCATCTTATGTTATCATAGTGGCCTTCTTTGTATGTGATGAGGGATAAAATCATCATTGCATTGTTGACCACTCACATCGGCGATGGGGTCGTGCCCAGTCCAAATGCCCTGCTTGCCAGCTGGCCGGCTAGCACGACATTCTAGCAACAAGAGTCTCCTCATAATGAAGAAAGAGAACAAGAGAAAAAAAAAAAGGACCACGTCATATGCCTGGTTTCTCGCCCCCTCATTAATATCTGGCAGTCAAATCAATAGGCTGGAGCATTTAATGGCGCAGAAACGGTCATAATGACTTAGCCAGCATTTAATGGAATAAATAGAGAGAGAAAATATACTTCGGCCATCATAGCTCGGCCAGCCTCGGCCAGCATAGCTCGGCCAGCCTCAGCCTCAGCCAGCTTAGCATAGCTCGGCCAACATAGTTCGGCCAACATAGCTCAGCCAGCATAGCTCGGCCAGCCTCAGCATCAGCCAGCTTCAGCATAGCTCAGCCAGCATAGCTCGACCAACATGCCTCGGCAAATATAGTTCGACCAACATGCCTCGGCAAATATAGTTCGGCAAATATAGTTCGGCCAACATGCCTCGGCAAATATAGTTCGGCAAATATAGTTCGGCCTCCGCAACCACGCTATGTCTTTTGCATCAAGGCATTTATGACCTCATAAAGGCCACATATATCCACCTGCTTTAAGGCATTCAATGCCTTATTTTCTTCCCTGCATTAAGGCATTTATGGCTGCCACGTTCGCCCTTTGTGCCTCGGCACCTACCCCCGCCGAGCCTCCACCAGCCATGATGACTGAACCACAACACCTCTGCGGAATCTAGCGCGGGAGAGTTCAAATTCACTATAACAGAATAAGATTCCAAACAAGGAATCATGCCAAAACGTGGCCTAGGACCTACAATAGTGGCCTAGGGACCACGCAGCCACTGAGTCTCGAGCCATCGGCCAGCTCTCCCTGCCTCCCAGCCGTCGATCCTCTAACTAACCAGATATGGATCCTACCGGCCCTATAACAACCTGATTCGAATCCGTTTCGAATCCCAACAACTTTCAGACCTCATCCAGAGCACGTCCAAGAAGTCAGGTGACCGCCTATAAATACTAACACCCTCAAGCCTCTCAGGTACGGCTATTCTATGCCCATTTTTCATTCGCAGTTCTCACACTCCGCCATGAAAGCTCCCACGAGAGCTCGGAGGAACTCTTCCTGGGGGATCCTTCTTCCCATATTTGTTGATTGCTGGTCTCCACTGACTTGGGCGTCGAAGGTCTTCCGCAGAGGGCCACCCCCAATGCCTCTTGCGTGAGGACTGTCTTGCAGGTCCGCCTAGGAGGGAGCCCACGCTGCAGCCTGATCGCGCCCGAGCCGGAGGACAGATTTCAGCGGCAACAGATTGGCGCTAGAGGAAGGGCCTCAAGTCCCGTTAAACTTAAAAAAAGGAGACAAGGATCTCGATCTGGAAGAGAACCTCTCCAATGGCTAATCGGAGAAGGGCAACTTCTGAAGCCCAGGACCGGGTCGCCTCCCAGAGACCCGATCCGATGAGTATCGTGGCACTGCCGCCGCCACCAGCTAAGACTCCATCGCCACCAGCTGTCCCAGTGACCCAGGACCCGTTCGCCACACTGGTCCAGCAGGTCCAGGCCCTGACCCGTCTAGTTCAGGAGCGCCATACAGCTTCCCATCCAGTTATAGCTACCCCTGCTCCATGCCTCCCAGAAGAAGCCGCAGCTCCTCTTTCTCCAGCCACTTCTTTTTCTGGTCCGCATGGAGTTGCGGACCCCCCATGTCGACCTAAGGAGGCCAGACTAGTCCCGCAAGGGGGCTGCGACAAGGATCTCCCCAGATCTCGACGGGCCCGATTCATCTCTCCGGTGTCCTCTCGCCACGACTCGATGCCGTCTCCGCCTTCTCCCTGCCTTGGCACAACAGATCAGCTTCCATAGCCGCGCTATGCGCACCAAGGCATTTATGGCCTCATAAAGGCCATGTGCATCTACCTGCATTTAATGCCTTATCTCCTTCCATCATTAAGGCATTTATGGCTGCCGCGTTGCCCCTTAGGCACCTTTTGCATGAGGAAGGATGGTGTCATAAAGCCAAGACAAGGAGTTCTTGACTCCATGCTTCACAGAAGTCCAACGTCCAGCTTCAACCTCGGCCAGTGGATCTACCGCACCACACAGAGAGTTCCCACAGGTGAACCCCGTTCCGGATGACCTTTGGCATAGACGCTGTCATCCTCGTGGAGATAGGACCCCCCTATCGCGGATGCTATCATGCCTCTAGAGTCAAAGGGAGATCTTTCTCGCCTGACGACCTTATTCTCCGGAAAGAATCTATCTCCAAACCGCTGGAGCAAGGAAAGCTGGCGCCAAACTGGGAAGGCCCGTACCAAGTAGCGGAGACCATTGGACCGGGAACCTACAAGCTACAAGATCTAAACGGAAAGTCTGTCCCCGGACGTGGAACTCAGACAATCTCCGTAAGTATTATCAATAGGGTATGTCCTCTATAAGTCCATTTTGATATGCCTTATTATACCTTCCTGTCGGCACGTATTTTCGTAATTTGCAACGTGAATCATCACACATTATGTTGCCAAAGATTGCGAAAAGAAACAGGTGCTGCTCACCAATCCTCAGCACGACCGAGTTGCCTATTTGCACAGGAAATCTCCGAACCTTGGCAGGGCCAAGTAAAAATCTCTGAACCTCGGCTGGGCCGAGCAACAAAATTCTCCGAACCTTGGCAGGGCCAAGTAAAAATCTCCGAACCTCGGCTGGGCCGAGCAACAAATTCTCCGAACCTTGGTAGGGCCAAGTAAAAATCTCCGAACCTCGGCTGGACCGAGCAACAAAAATCTCCAAACCTTGGCAGGGCCAAGTAAAAATCTCGAACCTCGGCTGGGCCGAGCAACAAATTCTTCGAACCTTGGCAGGGCCAAGTAAAAATCTCCAAACCTCGGCTGGGTCAAGCAACAAAATTCTCGAACCTTGGTAGGGCCAAGTAAAAATCTCCGAACCTCGGCTGGGCCGAGCAACAAAATTCTCCGAACCTTGGCAGGGCCAAGTAAAAATCTCCGAACCTCGGCTGGGTCGAGCAACAAATTCTCCGAACCTTGGCAGGGCCAAGTAAAAATCTCCGAACCTCGGCTGGGCGAGCAACAAAATTCTCCGAACCTTGACAGGGCCAAGTAAAAATCTCCGAACTCGGCTGGGCCGAGCAACAAAATTCTCTGAACCTTGGCAGCGCCAAGTAAAATATAATCTTGAAGGCTCGAAATACCGAGTAATTATTTGAAGGCTCGGCAACACCGAGTAATTTATTATTTGGAAGCCTCGGTTACAACCGAGTAGCATCTTTGAAGGCTCGGAAATACCAGTAATTCTTTGAAGGCTCGGCAACACCGAGTAATTTATTATTTGGAAGCCTCGGTTACAACCGAGTAGCATCTTGGGAAGGCTCGGCAACAACGAGTAATTTGTTATTTGAAGGCTCGGCAACACCGAGTAATTTATTATTTGAAGCCTCGGTTACAACCGAGTAGCAATTAATATTTGGAAGCCTCGGTTACAACCGAGTAGCATCTTGAGAAGGCTCGGCAACAACCAAGTAATATATTTTAAAGGCTCGATAACAACCAGTAATAAATTCCCAGAGCATCGGCCAAAGACCGAGTGATATATTTCTGAAGGCTCGGCCGAGTAATAAATTCATCCATAAAAGTATGCTCTTTTTAGACCCATTTTTAGTTATTGAATTAAATTCAGTTTTTAAAAGGTCTGCAAAATTCCTATAACTCTCTTTGAAAGCTGCAATAAGAAGCAGGTCGTATAAATCCTCGGCCGGGCCGAGCAATCTCCGTACCTTGGCAGCGCCAAGTAAAATGTAATCTTTATAATCCTCGGCTGGGCCGAGCGGTCTCCGAACCTTGGCAGCGCCAAGTAAAATATAATCTTGAAGGCTCGGAAACACCGAGTAATTCTTTGAAGGCTCGGCAACACCGAGTAATTTATTATTTGGAAGCCTCGGTTACAACCGAGTAGCATCTTTGAAGGCTCGGAAACACCGAGTAATTCTTTGAAGGCTCGGCAACACCGAGTAATTTATTATTTGGAAGCCTCGGTTACAACCGAGTAGCATCTTTGAAGGCTCGGAAACACCGAGTAATTCTTTGAAGGCTCGGCAACACCGAGTAATTTATTAATTGGAAGCCTCGGTTACAACCGAGTAATTCTTTGAAGGCTCGGCAACACCGAGTAATTTATTATTTGGAAGCCTCGGTTACAACCGAGTAGCATCTTGGAAGGCTCGGAAACACGAGTAATTATTTGAAAGCTCGGCAACACCGAGTAATTTATTATTTGGAAGCCTCGGTTACAACCGAGTAGCATCTTTGAAGGCTCGAAAACACCGAGTAATTCTTTGAAGGCTCGGCAACACCGAGTAATTTATTATTTGGAAGCCTTGGTTACAACCAGTAGCATCTTGGGAAGGCTCGGCAACACTGAGTAATTTATTATTTGAAGCCTCGGTTACAACGAGTAGCAACTATTATTTGGAAGCCTCGGTTACAACCGAGTAGCATCTTTGAAGGCTCGAAAACATCGAGTAATTATTTATTTGAAGGCTCGGCAACACCGAGTAATTTATTATTTAGAAGCCTCGGTTACAACCAAGTAGCATCTTTGAAGGCTTGGCAACCGAGTAATTTATTTGGAAGCCTCGGTTACAACCGAGTAGCATCTTGAGAAGGCTCGGCAACAATCGAGTAATATATTTCTAAAGGCTCGGCAATAACCGAGTAATAAATTCCCAAAGCATCGGCCAAAGACCGAGTGATATATTTCTGAAGGCTCGACAACAACCGAGTAATAAATTCATCTATAAAAGTACGCTCTTTCTAGACCCATTTTTATTCATTGAATTAAGTTTAGTTTTTAAAAGGCTTGCAAAATTTTTATAACTCTTCTTGAAAGTTACAATGAGAAGCAGGTCATAAAAAGCCCCGGCCAGAGCCGGAGTGCATCTCTTATTATCAAAAGCCCCGGCCAGAGCCAGAGTGCATCTCTTATAATCAAAAGCTCCGGCAGAGCTGGAGTGCATCTCTTATTATCAAAAGCCCGGCCAAAGCCGGAGTGCATCTCTTATTATCAAAAGCCTCGGCCAGAGCCGAAGGGCATCACCTATTAACAGAAACCTCGGCCAAGACCGAGTGACATGTCGGAACCTCGGCTAAAGCCGGAGGGAATTTCTTATTGATCTTCAAAAGCCTCGGCCAGAGCCGGAGTGCATCTCTTATTATCAAAAGCCCCGGCCAGAGCCGGAGTGCATCTCTTATTATCAAAAGCCTCAGCCGAAGACTGAGTGATATATTTCTGCAGCCTCGGCCAATCCGAGTGATACAGCACTAAAGCTTCGTCCCAGCCGGATAATTTCTCGGACACTCTAGTGCAACTAAAGCACCTTATTTTACTTCAGCAAGAGGGCCGCCCAGGCCTTTCTCTAACCTACACAGAGATAAATACTTCCTCTACAGAGGATCGAATGACACGTTCCCTAAATAAGATTGCTCCAGAATTCTACTCCCTATATCCGAAATTACACTTCGGACTAGGGAGTGGGAGGCATGTAATGAGGGGTAAAATCGTCATTGCATTGTTGACCACTCACATCGGCGATGGGGTCGCGCCCAGTCCAAATGCCCTGCTTGCCAGCTGGCCCGCTAACACGACATTCTAGCAACAAGAGTCTCCTCATAATGAAGAAAGAGAACAAGAGAAAAAAAAAAAGGGCCACGTCATGTGCGTGGTTTCTCCCAAGGGCCCCCTCATTAATATCTGGCAGTCAAATCAATAGGCTGGAGCATTTAATGGCGCAAAAACGGTCATAATGACTTAGCCAGCATTTAATGGAATAAAAAGAGAGGAGAAAATACTTCGGCCAGTCTCGGCCAACATAGCTCGGCCAGCATAGCTCGGCCAGCCTCAACCTTAGCCAGCTTCAGCATAGCTCGGCCAACATAGCTCGGCCAGCATAGCTCGGCCAGCCTCAGCATCAGCCAGCTTCAGCATAGCTCAGCCAACATAGCTCGACCAACATGCCTCGGCAAATATAGTTCGGCAACATGCCTCGGCAAATATAGTTCGGCCAACAAGCCTCGCAAATATAGTTCGGCAAATATAGTTCGGCCAACATGCCTTCGCAAATATAGTTCAGCCTCCGCAACCACGCTATGTCTTTTGCATCAAGGCATTTATGACCTCATAAAGGCCACATATATCCACCTTCTTTAAGGCATTCAATGCCTTATTTTCTTCCCTGCATTAAGGCATTTATGGCTGCCACGTTCGCCCTTTGTGCCTCGGCACCTACCTCTGCCAGCCAAACCACAACACCTCTGCGGAATCTGGCGCGGGAGAGTTCAAATTCACTATAACAGAATAAGATTCCAAACAAGGAATCATGCCAAAACGTGGCCTAGGACCTACAATAGTGGCCTAGGGACCACGCAGCCACTGAGTCTCGAGCCATCGGCCAGCTCTCCCCGCCTCCCAGCCGTCGATCCTCTAACTAACCAGATATGGATCCTACCGGCCCTATAACAATCTGATTCGAATCCATTTCGAATCCCAACAACTTTCAGACCTCATCCAGAGCACGTCCAAGAAGTCAGGTGACCGCCTATAAATACTAACACCCTCAAGCCTCTCAGGTACGGCTATTCTACGCCCATTTTTCATTTGCAGGTCTCACACTCCGCCATGAAAGCTCCCACGAGAGCTTGGAGGAACTCTTCCTGGGGATCCTTCTCCCCATATTTGTTGATTGCTGGTCTCCACTGACTTGGGCGTCGGAGGGTCTTCCGCAGAGGGCCACCCACAATGCCTCTTGCGTGAGGACTGTCTTGCAGGTCCGCCTAGGAGGGAGCCCACGCTGCAACCCGATCGCGTCCGAGCCGAGGACAGATTTCAGCGGCAACAGTAAGCAAGGTTACTAGAATCATAGTATTGCAGCCCTCACCTCTACTTTCTAGATGGCTCACTTCAAGCATAAATTCGAGGGCACTTGGACTGCATATCGACTTAGGAAGAATTCCTTCATACTATAGAAAGCAATCTCCAAAGCCTTTAGCGTTGGTTGTTAGTGATTTCAGGTGGTCCATAGACAATGGAAAGTCAATTAAATGGGACTTGGAGTCCTGGAATGTTCTAACAAAAATCAAAAAGTCCTTGAAGTATTTTAATTTAAGCTCAAAGACCATCTCAAGAATTCTTTAGAGTTGTACATCTCACTATCTTTTCTACAACCTACGGATGCTCTATTTTAACTCTTTAGAATCTTCAACCATGACTCATATTTCTTGATGGCTTTCACTATCTAAGATGGATCAAGTTAAATTTTGATAGCTCTGTGAAAGAGGCTTCAGCGTGAGATGATTATATTCTTCAAAATGAGCTTGATAGATTCATTATTCAAAAGGTGATTCTATTAACAAATGTTTCGGTTTCTTACATTTAGTCAATGATGATATGATATGGTATGAAGAAGTTTATATCATTCTTTTTAGGTAAGGTTTTATTATTAAAGATAGCTTTAGCATTGGAAGAGACTAGATTCAGTTCATCTTTCACTGTCTTCAATTCTTGCTGCCAAATATTAGAAAAATGTTTCCGCTCTTTAAGGATACAATCATTTGTAAGATATATTTTTCGAGAAAAAAAAATCAAGCTGTTGATCTACTCATTTTCTAAGGTAGCGATCCTCTCTCAAAGCATATTTACTATAAATGATGTTGGCTGACATCTTGCTTTCTTGCTCCTTTACTTTTTTTTTATTTTTTTATTATTTTCCAGTAGGCTCCATCAAGTGACCCTTCTCCCATAAACCACATCACACGAGAGCCACCCATCAAGCGTGTGGAACGTCTAAGCCGCCCGCGTGCCCGGAATCACCCTCTAGCATCAAACCTTGTGCCGCGCATATACTTCCACGTGGCCAATTGACTGGGATCGATCCCAGGCATATCCATGATCAGTTCAGTCGATCCATGTCGCAGGACTTCTACGCACCAACTCGCGAATATTCTGACATATAATCTATAATCCCGTTAGAAAAATGGGACAAATATATTATTGGAAAAATACAAATTATTTGATTACCTTTTTCATGACTCCATTGTGACCACTAGGTGTTAACATGATTACATCAGCAATATGGTATGATGGCACCTACCACCCGGCTTTAAATCCGGAACCGTCGCTCGCTTTTATCTGGTGGCCTCGGATGGTGGTGGCGGACGGATCATGACGACGTACGTGCGGGCAAAGCGGATGACAGATCCGCTCAACGATAAGGTGAAGGCCTACATTCGCAGTGATGATCGGCACCGAATGATCGTCTACGAGCAGTGGGAGTGAGCACGATGCCCTCTTGTTGGAAGAAGGAAATATTGAATAGTTTTTCTATTGCATTGTAAACGAAAGGGTTACATAATATTTATAGACCCTTAAAGAAACAAAATAATAAAAACAAATATGGAAACCAGCAACAATAAATAAACATAATTCCCTAGATAACAATTTCCAAAAACTCAAGTCCAAGATGAGCTTGGGATACGAAGAGTCTCTTCAATTTCCAATAGCTTGGGATATGAAGAGTCTTTTCAATTTCCAACAGCCTCCCTTAGACCGAGGTCATCTTGACCATGCCGATCAGTCTCTTGAGTTTGAGGAAGGAATCTGACTTTGACCATGCCGATCAGTCTCTTGAGTTTGAAGAAGGAATCTGACTTCAACGGCTTAGTGAACATATCAGCCACTTGGTCTTCCGTCTTGCAATACTGCAGCACAATCTCCTCAGATTTCACCAGATCTCGAATGAAGTGGTACTTTATATCAATGTGCTTGCTTCTTCCATGGAAGACTGGATTCTTTGCAAGGGCAATTGCTGACTTGTTATCACAATAAATCATCGTCGAATGCTTCTGCTTATGCTGTAACTCAGCAAGCATCGAACGCAACCAAACTGCTTGAGTAGCACAATAAGCCGCTGCTATATATTCCGCTTCAGCGCTGGACAAAGCAACCACCTGCTGCTTCTTTTCTTCTGAGTTCCAAGTCCACTCTCCTTCCTCATCGAAGGTAACATCTCGACTGATAATGACCTTTTTTGTTACTGGATTATACAATCGATAACCCTTTGTCTCATTGCTGTAACCGAAGAAGATGCACTTCTCACTCTTCTCATCAAGCTTCTTACGTAGCTCATTTGGCACATGGGCATAAGCAATACACCCAAACACACGAAAATGCAGAACTGAAGGGATTCGACCACTCCATACCTCCGTCGGTGTCTTGAACTCAAGACCTTTAGTGGGACATCTGTTCAACAAATAAATAGCACAAGCAACCGCCTCCGCCCAGAAATGCTTTGGCAAATGTTTAGAATGAAGCATAGTACGTACCATATCGACAATAGTGCGGTTTTTCCTTTCTGCTACTCCGTTCTGTTGAGGAGTATACCGTGCTGTCAATTGATGCTTGATGCCGCATTGCTTGAAGAAACCATCATCAACCAAATATTCTGTGCCACGATCAGTTCGAAGAATCCGAATTTTGTGCCCACTTTGGTTTTCAACATAGGCTTTAAACTCTTTGAAAGCATCGATGGCATCGGACTTCTGCTTCAAGAATAAACCCATGTTTTTCTGCTAAAGTCATCGATGAAGGTAACAAAATACCTGTACCCTCGATTCGATGATTCACCGAGCGGTCCGCAGAGATCAGAGTGAACTAACTCCAATGGCTTCATCGCTCTCCATGATTGTCCTGAAGGGAAGCTTTCTCTAGATTTCTTCCCAATGACGCATGGTTCGCAGATCTCCTTTGGAGAAGAAATTTCGGACATACCTCGCACCATCTTCTTTC
The DNA here is from genome assembly GCA_900491605.1 of Calamus simplicifolius. Classification (NCBI taxonomy): domain Eukaryota; kingdom Viridiplantae; phylum Streptophyta; class Magnoliopsida; order Arecales; family Arecaceae; genus Calamus; species Calamus simplicifolius. The sequence continues at coordinate 126,183 of UESW01001484.1, forward strand.
GATACAATAGCTTCAAGCTGTCAAAATTCACATGTCCGAACCGCTTGTGCCAAAGCCATGAAGAATCTTGCACCGAGGCACTAAAACACGATGTAGCATAATTAATATACAAAGGAAAAAAGGCGATTTTGAGCCATTTTTACCTTCGCAATCAATCCTCCTTTGCCATCATGAATCATGCAAACCTCATCCTTGATGATGATGCGATAGCCTCGCTCGGATAACTGTCCTATGCTCAGGAGATTCTCTCGAAGGCCAGGAACATAATGGACGTTGGAAATGGTTGAAACCGATCCATCTTTTATCTTGATTTTAATGCTTCCCTTTCCCATGATAGGAAATTTTGTATCATTCCCGAACCTCACCTCCGAACGAAAGGTGTCATCGAAATGTGAGAATAACTTCTTTTCACCACACATTTGTAAATTTTGATGAGAGTATCCCATGCTTCCTTTGCCGTCTTCGAATTCGCCACTTTTTCAAATATTGACGAATCTATCGCTTGAAAGATGTAAAAGAGAGCCTTACGATCTTTCTTACGATTTTCTTTTGTTGTCTTCTGCTCCTCCGTTGTCGAATCTGCCGTTGCTCAACGAATCCTTCTTCAATAATCTCGGTCAGCTCCTGAAACCGAACAGCACCTCCATCTGGATCTTCCAATGCTCAAAATTCTTCCCATCAACCTTGGGAGTTGAGGTTGGACATTCCCGGCACTACTCACAGAAGCCATCATATCTTCCCATCAAACCTTGGGAGTTGAGGTTGGACATTCCCGGCACTACTCACAGAAGCCATCATATCCGAGAACAACTTAGCACTTAGCCAATCGGCTCTGATACCAGATGTTGGAAGAAGGAAATATTGAATAGTTTTTCTATTGCATTGTAAACGGAAGGGTTACATAATATTTATAGACCCTTAAAGAAACAGAATAATAAAAGCAAATATGGAAACCAGCAACAATAAATAAACATAATTCCCTAAATAACAATTTCCAAAAACTCAAGTCCAAGATGAGCTTGGGATACGAAGAGTCTCTTCGATTTCCTTCCAATAGCTTGGGATACGAAGAGTCTTTTCAATTTCCAACACCTCTCCGGCCTTGTCCACGCCTTCCTCGAGAGCGCCGACCCCGACCCCCATTTCGCCTCCGCCGCCTCCGATGGCAGCGAGGAGTCCGACTCCGACGACGGCGACTGGTCCGTCGAGGCGGCAAAGAAGGTTAAAGATATGCTGGACCCGCCCGGGAAAGGAGACGCGTTCCGCCTCCGCCTGCTGACCGACGTCTCCGAAGTAGCCGAGGCCCTGGCGAAGCTGCGGTCGAGCGGCTCTGTTTACCGCCGAGCGGTGATGGCAAGGCTGAGGGAGAGGGGATACAATGCCGGGATTTGCAAGGCCCGGTGGGAGAGCTCCAGCGGTCTCACCGCCAGCAGCTACGAGTACATAGACGTGGTGGTTGATAAGGCGAAAGAGGCCGCGGCGAGGTATATGGTGGACGTGGGCTTCGCGGCGGAGTTCGAGCTGGCGAGGTCGACGGAGGAGTACGGTATGGTGGCCGCGGCGCTGCCGCGGGTGATGGTAGCGCGGCCGAAGAAGGTGCACCGGATGGTGCGTGTCGTGGCGGAGGCGGCGCGGCGGTCACTGCACCGGCGAGGGCTGCACGTGCCACCGTGGCGAAAGGAGAGGTATATGCTGGCCAAATGGCTGGGCCCGTTCCGACGGACCGTCAACCCGCTGCCGGCAGCCGCCGGGACCGCGATGGCTGAAGTGAGCGAGGTCAAGTGCCGCGCCGTCCGGTTCAGTGCGGAGCGGCCGTTCGCTATGTTGCCGGCCGCACAGACGCAGTAGGAGAAACGACAAGATCTAGTTTTATTATTGCTGTATTAAATTAGTGAGAGATCATGAGACTGGAAATGCGGCGGACGCCAGCGTGAAGGGGGTGGGCGCGCGGGCGGCATATGATGGCGCGGGGGACCTAATGCGATGCGGTGACTGCAGCAGTTTTGTGGAGACTTTTTAGCTAGTCTCGGCAGAGGAGAGGGCACTAGAAGGTGGGGTGGGCTCCAATCTGAATGACGGTGTAATGTGGACGAGGACTTGATGTAAATTGAAGTGGTTTTCTTTCTGCATCAGCTTGTCCGATATTATATCGTGTGATTGTGACTTGCGAGTGTATGCTATTCGTGTAAAATATTATATTATGGCAATCATGTGTAGATGCGCTTGGAGAGGGGACCCTAAGTCGCTAACATTTATTTAATAATTAATCCTGCCAATAGAGTTTTTTTAATTCTATAGAGAAGTAAACTTAATTATATAGAGCCATTCATATAGAGCCATTCAAATTTTTTTTATATTTTTATCTTTAAAATTTATGACCTCTATGGATATAGGAATGAAGAAGATGATTAAATTTAAACTTAACTATATTTAAATATAGTAAAGTCAACTTCTTTCTCTAAACATATAGCAGGACTTAACATATTCAATTTAGCTAAGTTTATGATACATCATCTTTTTCATCCTTTGATTCACACGAATCCCAAAATCATATCATCTTTTTCATTTTTTTTATTTTTAAAATCTATAAAATATATGAATCAAAAGATAGAAGAGGTAATGAAATATAGGCTTAACTACATTCAAATGTATGTAAGTTTAAAATTTAGTCACCTTCCTCATTCTTAGATCTATATAGATCCAAAGCTCTTCAATCTTTTTATTTTTATTTTTTTTATCTTTTGAGATTTGTGAGCTGTTTGAATTTAGAGGTGAAAAAGGTTATTTGATATAAACTTTACTATATTTGAATAAAGTTAAATTTATCTCTTTTTCTATACATGAGTTGGAGTTTGTTACACTCATGTGTAGTGAAGCTTACATTCAGTCATCCTTGCTACTCTTGAATTTGTTTGGATTATGAATTTCAAAGATGAAAAGATGAAAGAACTTCGAGATTTATGTAGATCCAAAAATGATCCGACGGTATCTTATTGCATGAATAAAGAGACAAGGTTGATGGTCTAAAATCAGCTTACTTGAGAAGTTAAAACTGATAAGCTAAATTAATTGACCTAAATAGCTACTATTTATGAGTTTTATCAGTTGATTTAAAAAGAGTCATGATTGATGAGCTAAATCAGTCTATCCAAAGAGCTCCGACTAATGACATAAATTAATTAATTTATAACTAATCTAATAAAAAATTAGATTAGTAGTCACATTTTTTTAATATTTATCATCAAATTATTAAAAAATATTTTTACAAACAATAAAATATAATAGAATCTAAATTTTTTGTGTTGATTTTTTTCATGAGTGTTAAAAAAAAATTTTTTTGAAGGGGCCGGGGGTGGGGAAACCCCCCTAGCTGTTACTTTTTAAAAAAAAAATTAAGTTGCCCATGTTTTAAAAATATATTTATATTTTTTTATATTTGTCATCAAATTATTTAAAAATATTTTTAAAAATAATAAAATATGATAGAATCTAATTTTTTTTTAATTTTTTTTATGAGTGTTAATTTTTTTTTTAATTGAAGGGGCCGGGGGTGGGGAAAAGCCCCTAGGTGTTACCTTTTTTTTCTTTTTTTCTTTTTTTTGGGTCTGGCCACAGTGGCCGGAAAAGACGAACGGGAGGTGGGGGGAACCCCCCCATAATGTTTTTTTTTTTTTTTGGTGGCCTGGCCACCGTGGCCATGCCACGGCCGGCCACGGCAGCGGCCGTGGCCAGAGAAGACGGCCGTGGCCATGGCCGAAGAAGACGAAGGGGGGGTGGGGAAACCCCCCCCAAAATGTAAATTTTTTTGGGTGACCTAGCCACCGTGGCCAGGCCACGGCCGGCCACGGCAGCGGCCGTGGCCGTGGCCGGAACCTATTTTTTTTTAAAAAAATTACATAAGGAAGAGAGGGAGCTTACCTCGGTCGCGAGGGGACGCCGTTGGAGTGGGGGAGCTACCGCCAGGGGAGATGACGGGGGGAGCCGGAGGAGCGGACGAACGGCGATGGTTAGGGTAGGAATAGGAAGAAAAAGAGAAGGGAAGGGGGGGCGGGCCCGACCAAGCGTTATATAGTGGTGATTAGCGACGCAATTAATGCATCGCTAATCACTCGCTATTTTTTTTTATTTATTATAGATTAGCGATGCAACATTACGTCGCTAATCCATTGCTAATTTGGCTTTTTTATTATTTTATACAAAATTTAGCGATGCAACTAATTGCGTCGCTAATGAGTCGCTAACTTGGCGCTAATGTCCGGCGAAAAAATAATTTTTATTTTCTAGGAAATTACGTCGCAAATGCGTTGCAATATTTTTTAAATATTTATAACTGATAAAAATTATATTTTCTGAAAATAATTGCGATGCATATATTGCATCGTAATATTTTTTTTAATTTTTTTATTACATTTATTTTTCTTAAAAACATTGCGACGCAATAAATACGTCGCAATATTAAAAATTATTTTCTCTAGGAAAATAATTTTTATTTTCTAGGAAATTGCATCACAAATGCGTCATAATATTTTTTAAATATTTAAAACTGATAAAAATTATATTTTCTGAAAATAATTGCGACGCATATATTGCATCGTAATATTTTTTTAATTTTTTTTATTACATTTATTTTTCTTAAAATATTGCGACGCAATAAATGCGTCGCAATATTAAAAATTATTTTCTTTGGAAAAATAATTTTTATTTTCTAGAAAATTACATCGCAAATGCATCGCAATATTTTTTAAATATTTATAATTGATAAAAATTATATTTTTGAAAATAATTACGATGCATATATTGCGTCGCAATATTTTTTTAATTTTTTTATTACATTTATTTTTCTTAAAAATATTGCGATGCAATAAATGCATCGCAATATTAAAATTATTTTATTTTCTAGGAAATTGTGTGCAAATGCGTCGCAATATTTTTTAAATATTTATAACTGATAAAATTTATTTTTTCTAAAAAATTGCATCGCAAATGCGTCGCAATATTTTTTAAATATTTATAACTGATAAAATTGATATTTTTTGAAAATAATTGTAACGCAAATAATGCGTCGCAATGTTTTTTATAAAAATTTTTAATTACATTTATTTTTCTAAAAAATATTGCGACGCAATACATGCGTCGTAATATTAAAAACTATTTTCTCTAAAAAAATTATTTTTTAGAAAATGCGTCGCTAATGCATCGCAATATTTTTTTAATAATTATAACTGATAAAAATTATATTTTCTTAAAATAATTGCGACACACATATTTCGTCACAATGTAGCTTTTAATTTTTTTATTACTATTATTTTTCTTAAAAACATTGTGACGCAATAAATGCGTCGCAATATTAAAAATTATTTTCTCTAGAAATTATTTTTATTTTCTAGGAAATTGCATCGATCGATCGGACCGATCGGCGACGATCCGACGGTTGCGATCGATTCAAGCCCTGATCCGATCGTCCACGACCGATCTCGGACCATGGCGATCGGATCGATCGGCGTTGATCCGACGGTTGCCATTGATCCTAGCCCTGATCCCGATCGGCCACGACCGATCTCGAACCATGGTGATCGGACCGATCAGCGTCGATTCGACGGTTGCCATCGATCCCAGCCCTGATCCTGATCGATCACGACCGATCTCGGACCATGGCAATCGGTCCGATTGGCGACGATCTGACGGTTGCGATCGATCCAAGCCCTGATCCCGATCGGCCACGATCGATCCCGGACCGTTGCGATCGGTCCGAGATTGCTGATGATCCGATGGTTGCGATCGATCCAAGCCCTGATTCCGATCGTCCATGACCGATCTCGGACCATGGCGATCGGACCAATCGGCGTTGATCCGACGGTTGCCATCGATCCCAGCCCTGATCCCGATCGGCCACGACCGATCTCGGATCGCGGCGATCGTTCCGATCGGCGATGATCCGACGGTTGCGATCGATCCAAGCCATAATCCCGATCGGCCATGACCGATCTTGGACCGTGGCGATCGGTTCGATCGCCGACGATTCGAAGGTTGCGATCGATCCAAGCCCTGATCCCGATCGGCCACGACCGATCCTGGACCGTTGCGATCGGTCCGAGATCGCTGACGATCCGACAGTTGCGATCGATCCAAGCCCTGATCCCGATCGGCCACAACCGATCTCAGACCGTGGCGATCGATCCGATCGCCGACGATCCGACGGTTGCGATCGATCCAAGCTGTGATCCCGATCGACCACGACCGATCTCGGACCATGGCGATCGGTCCGATCACCGATGATCCGACGGTTGCGATCGATCCAAGCCATGATCCCGATCGGCCACGACCAATCTCGGACAGTGGCGATCGGTCCGATCGGCGACGATCCGACGGGTGCGATCGATCCAAGCCGTGATCCCGATCGTCCACGACCGATCTCGGACCATGGTGATCGGACCGATCGGCATCGATCCGACGGTTGCCATTGATCCCAGCCCTGATCCCGATCGGCCACGACCGATCTCGGACCGCGGCGATCGATCCGATCGGCGACGATCTGACAGTTGCGATCAATCCAAGCCGTGATCCCGATCGGCCACGACCGATCTCGGACCGTTGCAATCCGTCCGAGATCAGCGACGATCCAACGGTTGCGATCGATCCAAGCCCTGATCCCGATCGGCCACGACCGATCTCGAACTGTGGCGATCGGTCCGATGGCCGACGATCGACGGTTGCGATCGATCCAAGCCCTGATCCCGATCGGCCACGATCGATCCCGGACCGTTGCGATCGATCCGAGATCGCTGACGATCCGATGGTTGCGATCGATCCAAGCCCTAATCCCGATTGGCCACGACTGATCTCGGACCGTGGCGATCGGTCCGATCGCCGACGATCCGACAGTTGCGATCGATCCAAGCCATGATCCCAATCGGCCACAACCGATCTCGGACCGTGGCGATCAGTCCAATCGGTGACGATCCGACGGTTGTGATCGATCCAAGCCCTAATCATGATCGTCCACGACCGATCTTGGACCATGGCGATCAGACCGATCGGCATCGATCCGACGGTTGCCATCGATCCCAGCCCTGATCCCGATCGGCCATGACCGATCTCAGACCGCAGCGATCGATCTGATCGGTGACGATCCGATGGTTGCGATCGATCCAAGCCGTGATCTCAATCGGCCACAACCGATCTCGGACCATGGCGATCGGTTCGATTGCCGACGATCGAAGGTTGCGATCGATCCAAGCCCTGATCCCGATCGGCCACAACGATCCCGGACCGTTGCGATTGGTCCGAGATCGCTGACGATCCGACGGTTGCGATCGATCTAAGCCCTGATCCCGATCGGCCACGACCGATCTTGGACCGTGGCGATCGGTCCGATCGCCGACGATCCGACGGTTGCGATTGATCCAAGCCGTGATCCCGATCGGCCACGACCGATCTCGGACCGTGGTGATCGGTCCGATCGCTGACGATCCGATGGTTGCGATCGATCCAAGCCGTGATCCCGATCGGCCACGACCGATCTCGGACCGTGGCGATCGGTCCGATCGCCGATGATCCGACGGTTGCGATCTATCCAAGCCGTGATCCCCGATCGGCCACGACCGATCTCGGACCATGGCGATCGGTCCGATCGGCGATGATCCGATGGTTGCAATCGATCCAAGCCTTGATCCCGATCATCCACGACCGATCTCGGTCAGTGGCGATCGGACCGATCGGCGTTGATCCGATGGTTGCCATCGATCGTAGCCCTGATCCCGATCGGCCACGATCGATCTCGGACCGCGGTGATCGATCCAATCGGCGACGATCTGACGGTTGCGATCAATCCAAGCCGTGATCCCGATCGGCCATGACCGTTCTCGGACCGTTGCAATCCATCCGAGATTGGCGACGATCCGACTGTTGCGATCGATCGAAGCCGTGATCTCGATTGGCCATGACCGATCTCGGATCGTGGTGATCGATCCGATCGGCCACGACCGATCTCGGACCGTGGCGATCGGTCCGATCGGCGAGATCCGACGGTTGCGATCGATCCAAGCCCTGATCTCGATCGGCCACGACCGATCTCGGACCGTGGCGATCGGTCCGATCACCAACGATCCGACGGTTGCCATCGATCTAAGCCCTAATCCCGATCGGCCACGACCGATCCTGGACCGTTGCAATCGGTCCGAGATCACTGACGATCCGACGGTTGCGATCGATCCAAGCCCTGATCTCGATCGTCCACGATCGATCTCGGACCGTGGTGATCGATCCGATCACCGACGATCCGACGATTGCGATCGATCCAAGCCGTGATCCCGATCGGCCACGACCGATCTCGGACCGTGCGATCGGTCCAATCGGCGATGATCCGACAGTTGCGATCAATCCAAGCCCTAATTCCGATCGTCCATGACCGATCTCGGACCATGGCGATCGGACCGATCGGCATCGATCCGACGGTTGCCATCGATTTCAGCCCTGATCCCGATTGGCCACGACCGATCTTGGACCACGGCGATCAATCCGATCGGCGACGATCCGACGGTTGCGATCGATCCAAGCCCTGATTCCGATCGGCCATGACCGATCTCGGACCAATCGCTATTTAACATAATTAATTTTTTAAAAAATATTACGATGCAAAGGGTTGCATCATAATTTTTAATATGATAATTATATTATATAAAAATTAATTTTATTTAAAATAATTGTGATGCAATAAGTGCATCGCTAAATTAAAACATAATTTTTCTAATTTTTTGGTTTATTGCGTCGCTAATGCGTCGCTATTTAACATAATTAATTTTTAAAAATATTGCGACGCACTGAGTTGCATTGCAATATTTTTTTCTCATATTTATATTTTATAAAAAATTTTATTTAAATTATTTGCGACGCAATTGGTGCGTCGCTAAATTAAAAATAATTTTTCTAATTTTTGGTTTATTGCGTCGCTATTTAACATATTTAATTCTTTTAAAAATATTGCAACGCACTGAGTTGCATCGCAATATTTTTTTCCTATATTTATATTTTATAAAAATTTAATTTAAAAATATTATGATGCATTATTTACGTCGCTAAATAAAAAAAATTAATTTTTTTGATTTTTGATTTATTGAGTCGCTAATGCGTCGCTAATTGCGTCGTAATGTTTTGTTGTCACGGTGGCGTCACAAAGTGGTCGCAATTTAGCGATGCAATAATGCATCGCTAAATTTGCGTCACTATTTTAATATTTTCTTGTAGTATGATTAGTTATATACAAATAACAAATTTGTAAAGAAATAGATGTAATATTAAATATTTAGGAGGATTCATGTTGATGGAGTACTATTATAGTTTTACATTGATTGTTAAAACCTTTCTTCTTTATTTGAACTTGAGGATTTCGAATCTTAGAATACTTACTAAGTTGAAAAAAAAAATTGTAAGGCAATAATAAGGCCAACTATGCTTTATTGTATAAACTATTAGACAATTAAAAAATTATACATGTACAAATGAATGCGGCTCAAATGGAAATGTTGAGATGAATGAATAAAAAATAAAAAAATAGAATAATAAATAAAATTAATTAAATATTTAAAATAATATCCATGTAAAAGAATTAATTTATGAAGATATATATATATATATACCTACTATCTTCCTGTTCCACTAGAAAAATTAACTCGGCCCACATTGCTTAGCCTGCTCCACTAGTAACTGGAAAGAACTGTATGCATTAGGCGCAATGCAGATCGTACACATTGCGTGCGGTGATTGGCCACACACTTCATGCAAGTGACAAGAACAATTTCATTCTTTTACGTATCGCATGTATAGTCTGCATACATGTGCGATTAATTAGTGCACGGTGCGTGTGCTCCGCATGTCGGAAGACTTTTTCATAACTTGAACGCATGCCCATATCAAGGAGATTTGGTCTTGAAAAAAGTGTTGTTCTTTGGTGCAGCAAGCATTTTGGTCATGTGAATTGATTGTTCAGGTATGTCAGTGTACGTGTGGTGGCCCAATTGATGGAGCCGGTGCAGGAAGTCTTTTCAATGAAAGAAAAAGCCTTGGCGCACCACGTCCAACAAGCCCAACAACCATCTGATACTTTTGGGCTTCTCAAATTCCAAACCCAAGCAGCGTTCAAGATCGGGGCCTGATCTCGATCTGGGCCCGAAACGGTAACCACGCTGGCGGCCATCTTTTAAGCGCACGTGACTCGCATCAAGCACTAGATGCAACCATACGATTGCAATCGGACGGATCTGAGATGCCCACAACAATTTGTAGACCCGAAGTCGATCGTACGGTTACCTCTGCTCAAGCACGTTAAATCAAGGTTCGCGAAGCATGGGAAAGGCATCGCATTCCTCTTTGCTCTACTCGCCCCTCCCCCTCCCAAGAATCCCAGATCCCCGATACCACCCTCGTCGGGCTGCGTCTCTTTCTCCCGGCGTCTTCTCCTCCGCGATCAGCCCTCTCTGTTTCTCTTTGTCCGTTGGTTCCTTCCGAGATCTCGAGATCCCAGATCTCAGGCAAGATTTCTTCTCTCCCCCTTCGTGATCTTTCAATCTCCATGCATCTTTGCGTTGATGTTAGTTTTCAGCATTAGATCCATGGAGTTTTCTTGAAAACGCGCTTTCATTTGCAAGGGTGTGCTATTTGATTTTATTACGGTTGGATCTCGTATCACACCGAATCACATCGCCGAATCGATTACCCTCAGTTTGAGATTTATGTAGGATAACCCAAGAATAGATCTGAACTCTTGGAATTATCGCAGGTCTGTAAGAATTGTTTCTAGGAATGCCTAGAATGAGAAAATCGATCCTCTGTCAGCTCTGATGGGAGGGTAATCTCTTTTCGAAAGAATTTGGTGAAATTGAGTTCTGATTTTGTCTTTCTTTCGTCCGACTGAGATCTGTGGAAACTTCAAGGATAACTTGCCTGAATTTTATTTGCCAATCGATAAAATTTCATGTATTTTGACGTTACTCAATTGCCTTGTATCTAGGTGTTTAATTCGCTGAGGGGACCTACCATTTCTTATTGTTCGTGGTGTTCATTCATCCAAAATGGTATGCCTTAGTTTTCTCATTTCTCTTCTTGTTCCGTTTTCGGGGATTTGAATGGGTAAAACTATATTACTAGTGCTATATATGTTGTCTTGATGAAGTTCTGACTAGAAATGGCATTGTTGATTGTGAAGTTGGCTCATTAATCTGTTCTTTTGGGATTTGCCCTCTCCCTAAAATTTAAGTGCAAAAATAATAGAGCAAAATTTCAACGCTGAAAATCCCTTCCGTTGTGAACAGGTGGTTCTTGCAGCTTCGATCATAACTAAATCTGGAAAAGGTGAGTTTGATACTGCCTTGAATTTGTGACTGCATGTTATTCTGCTTTGACCTTTGTATCTACCATTATTTTACTTGAATCTATTCCACTGTTAAATAATGCAGGGCCTTAGCTTCCTCAACATACGAATAAATCGGATTGAGTTATTGTAAGCAAAAAGTGTTTGCAAGATAAACTAGTAAATGCTAAAAAGAATAAAAGGAAGATAATTCTTGGGAACCCTTACTGCTTGGGCATATTAAATGGTCATTTCCATTTCTGGATGTCTTTAGTTTAGTTCATCATCCTTCTGCTAGATAAATGCTAAAGAAACTAGAATGATATGTAATATTTGTTAATAATGATAGACTTGAATAACCTTGTAGGACTATTGGGTACTATGAAAATTACTTATGTTAGGTTGCTTCACTTACCCTTTCTTATTGTTCATACTAAATACTTCTGTAGCTATTCAGAAGAAAATTATTGTTGAACTGGGTTTCACATATGCTCCTTTCTTTTGAGATAGGATCTGTTGTCGCTTCGACATTATACATGATTAGCTTCTTGTGTTATTATTTTTTCAGTAAATCACATTTGCTTGGTACCATCCCATCATTAGCTCATATTATTGTGTATTTCTCGTTTGACTTAATTGCAGCACTTGTTTCAAGGCAATTTGTGGAGATGTCTAGAATACGAATAGAAGGACTACTTGCAGCATTTCCCAAGTTGGTGGGAACAGGAAAACAACATACGTATGTTGAAACTGAGAATGTTCGCTATGTTTACCAACCTATAGAAGCTCTTTATCTGCTACTTGTTACAAATAAACAAAGTAACATTCTTGAAGACCTGGAGACTCTCAGACTACTATCCAAGCTTGTATCCTTCAAGACATTGGATCATCAAATAATAGTGCAATCATTGATTAGTGGTAGTAAATACTGTGCTGTTAATGTTACCTTGCAGACTACTTGGAACCACACCAATTTACAAATTATCTTTCATACTTTCTTGATCATTTCATGCACATGTAAACTGGTTTTTGAATCTTAATGTGAGTTCATTATCAATGTTAGTGATAAAACTTGCCTCATTGGAAGTTTATGTGAAATTCCTAATTGGCAAACTAAAAATCTAGTGACTGTTGGTGGTGGACATGACTTGGTTTTTAGATTCATCCATTACTCATGTGGAGAAGTCCAGTTTGATTGTAATGGGGTATTATTTTTCTGAAATTGTTTAAAATAACCCTATAATTGGTGAATGCTTTGGTATATGTTGTTGCTTAAAATGTCTGATAGGCTAATGGTTGTTGATTATGGTCGTGGTTTTTACCTTTTTGTTCTACTCAGCTAGACAAAGTTCACTGTTGCTTGTTGAAAATTTCAGTATATGTCATGCATACTTGTTCTTGTGAACTTAAAATGTTGATTTCCTTAAGTAATTATAAGGTACCTGAATATTCACCTTCCTTAGATGAGGAGGGTATCTGCAAAATGGCTTTTGAGCTGATATTTGCTTTTGATGAAGCCATCTCTTTGGGTCATAAGGAAAATGTGACAGTAGCACAGGTCAAACAATACTGTGAGATGGAGAGTCATGAAGAGAGATTGCATAAGCTGGTCATGCTGAGCAAAATCAACGAAACTAAGGATGTTATGAAGCGAAGAGCTAGTGAGATTGACAAAAGCAAGGTAAATATAATTGCTTCTTTTCTCATTTTTAGCTAGTAAAAGCTCTTCATTATGTGAAATAAAATTATGTGCAAAAGATAACTGCTAGTAGCTCAAGATCCATATAAAAGAATGTTTTAATCGCTCAACCTGTATTTATTGTACAGTTTTGACATGCATCCACTGAATGAGATGATGACAAATGCTTGTGGATGTCCTTGATTCCTTAATGTCTCTGCATTGCTTATTCAGCTGCAGAATTGTGCTTGTGAATTTACTTGGATTGAACTTTTTTGGTTTCTATGACAATATCCAAAATTCTTATATTATATAATAAGGATGACTGTCTACATAAATTATAATTGGCATTCTATATGTGTAAAATCCAATCCTTGCGTCACCTCTTTGACTATCCCCATTCTTCATAGTTCTTCATAATTATGATTTCAATTATTTCTATACTTGGAGAATTTAAATTATAATGGGCAGGGATTTAGTTATAAGATATGTTCTGACACTCTTGACATGTATGATTATTGAACCACTGTAGACTTTTATGTTACTCTACATGAGAGCTCCAATAAAGATAGTGTCAGATTCATTCACGCAGTTATTAACTAGCAAAGGAGCAGTTTATGTTCCATTTAACTAATCATTGTCACGTCTTTGATCATCCTCACGGTTGTTCATAAGTCAGAACTATGATTTCAGTTATTACTTTTGTTGTAAAAATTTAAGAGTATGGTTGACCATGATGATGCACTAGTGTGAAGTAGTGGTTTGATACTTGTAGAAGAAAAAGAAGTAGAAGGAAATCGAAAATACATGAAAGGGAGTGATAAAGAAAGATTTGAAATTTTTGTGTCTTACTGAAAATAACTCAAAACTAAGCAGGATAGAGAAAAATATTCATGTAGCCGACCCCAACTAGCTTGAGATTAAGGCTTTGTTATTGTCGTCAGTTAGGATGAACTCTAAAATATATGTTTCAACACTCACTCGGCATATGTAGTTATCAAATTACTGTAGACCTTTATGATGTATCTCTGAGTTAGAGTTCAATGAGGACAGTGTCAGATTCATTTATGTAGCTGTTTTAACCAGAAGAGGAACAGCTTATCTACCGTTTCCTAGAGAGCAACTTCCAAATGTGATATGGGAAGCTGAAAGTTGTACACTCATTATCTCATTGAGGGCAGCTTCCAAATCTAGTTTAGGATGCAGGTTATTTCTAATACACCACTATGCTGCACATTTTCTATGTGGTTCTCTCTTGATTTTTCATCAAACTGATAGGATCAAGGATATGATAGAAAAGAACACAAGAAAGAAATCTTGATATATATTGCTTTATTATTTCTGATGCCATTTGTTGATGCATAGTTGGAACTTTGACAGTTGTTTATCTCTGTCTTTCACTTCTATGAAACATTGACTTGCTACATTTATAGATAATTTTTTATTTATGCTTGTGTACATTAATTTGCAGATTGAAAAGAACAGAGGTGACAGAGGAGGGTTTATGTCATCCATGTCTGGTCCAAGGAGACTTGATAGTGGCTCTAACGATATAAGTATCTCTAGTAGTGGAACTGGTTTTGGAAGTGGTTCTGGATTTGGGTTAAGCACTGATGTGGATTCCTTCGCTAGCAAGCCCAAAGGTTGATCATAATGCCCCCAAATCTCTTATGGATATCGTTAGCATGCTTTACAATAACTTACAATATTCAATATTTTAATCTAAAGGTGGCACGTTCTAACTATTTTATTTCTAATGTTGATCATTTTCTTCTAAAATATTACCTATATATCAAATTTTGTGGAAAGATATATTTTTGCTATTTGTGACCGGAAGTACTGGGTATTTTGTTTCCTTTTTGTAAATTTTGTTGGTTGTCTATGCTCTATTCTTTTGGCCTTTGACATCATTATTATTGCAAAGAGTATTTCAATATACAATTTTTTTTTATTCAAGGCTGGAAAGCATTCAACATCAACGAGTGACCTGAATTTAGATTAGAAATGTTGAACCCCAAGATAACTCTGTGTGGAAATTGTCTATTTCTAGAAATTGAGAAAAAGGATTATGAGTTACAAGCTTCTGCAGCGCTCAAGCTTATCAGTGTTAACGCGTTCTATGCCTGAATGTAAAATCATCTCACTTTATGGATGAAAGTTTCCATAACATGAATGCCATTTTATTCATATATGGCCTGTTATATGATATATTCATTTCATGATGTGATGTATTCTGCTGATTAATTTTAACAAGTACTAGGCTTGGTAAACTTACGGAAACCTGTACATTACTGCAAATAATTCCTGAGAAAATTTACTACAGAACTTGATGCAGCATACATTGAAACCCTCTCCTTTTATTGTTATTGTAAAATTGCTGCCATGCTAGGAAACACAATAATACACAACTGTCATCCTTGTCTGTGTTAGTTGTTGTTGACATTGTTTGGATTTATAGCCTGATTTTTGTTGCCAGATGGTAATGATACTCTATTGTTATTCATGTGAAAATGTGTGCTGAATGGGAAGCATATCTAATTTCTTAGTTGATGATGTTTCTGTTTGTAAAATGTTTGATTATTCATTTCTTTTGTGGGCAATCCTTTTTCTGAAGACTTGATTTGGATCTCCAGGCCGTCCTCCTGCATCTGCTACGGCTCCTCCAAAAGGCCTTGGCATGCAGCTAGGCAAAACGCAACGTACAAATCAATTTTTAGAATCATTAAAAGCTGAAGGAGAAGTCATTCTTGAGGATGTGCAACCAAGTGCGGTGCAGTCAAAGGCACCTCTTCCACCGACTGATCCTGTTACACTGACCATTGAAGAGAGGCTCAATGTTATTATTAAGAGGGATGGTGGGGTCAGTAACTTCGATGTTCAAGGCACTCTGTCTCTCCAAATTCTCAACCAAGAAGATGGTTTTATTCAATTTCAGGTCCTCTCTACCCCTCCAACTTTCTCTTAAAAGTTAGGCATCTCTCTCTCTCTCTCTCTCTTTGTGCATGTCAGCATGCATGCACGTGCAAGCAGTCATTTTATATTGGACACATCTAGAAGTTTCAAATACTCATAGCTTCATGTGAAACGAATTATTCCCTTTTTTCAAATACTCTAGGCATTATACAAGACAGGAAGAAACCTATCCTTCACTCATGTTCCTTTGATGGATAAAGTCTCTTTGGGCATTTAAAACATGAGAGATCAAAGTTCTGCAAAAATAACAGATGCCAGTATTTTTATGAATTCATAGTGATGTATTAATAAATGATTGGTTGTCTGCATATTTCTGCCCATCAAATATCATATCTATTTTGAAAACTCTACTTCGTGGGGTAATCTTAATTTGTCTTCACTAACATGTTTATGAACACATGGCTTTGCAATTGTAGTACTGTTAAGACATACCTCTTTTTGTTCTAAAATCTAATTTACAGATTGAGAACCAAGAGGTACCAGGCCTTAGTTTTAAAACACATCCGAACATCAACAAAGAGTTATTTAACAGCAAGCATATTATAGGCTTGAAAGATCCAAACAGGCCCTTCCCTACTGGTCAAAATGATGTTGGTCTTATGAAATGGAGAATTCAGGGCATGGATGAGGGCTCTTTGCCATTGACTGGTGAGTAACGTATCGAACTATTAATGATGATGTTAAAGTAGTTATTCTTGGATTATTTATTTATTTATTTACCTATTTATCTGCAGTTAACTGCTGGCCCTCGGTTTCTGGAAATGAAACATTTGTTAATATTGAGTATGAAGCTTCAGAATTGTTTGACTTGCAAAATGTTGTGATATCCATACCTCTTCCTGCACTTCGGGAGCAACCAAGTGTAAGGCAGATTGATGGAGAATGGAGGTAAGCATTTTGACATTTAGTTACCTCTAGTGATGAGAATTGACAACGTTAGGTTTATATCTATATGCAAATACATTCAAAAGAGACTTCAACCAGTAAGTAAACTAGATAGTTATAGGCTTATAGCAGTTTATATGCTTAGGTAACTGAACGTCTTCACTAGTCTCCAACATCTCATATATTTTATGATTTCTCTCTCTTGCTAAACTATGAGTGTTTGGGTGAACCATTAGTATTCTTTTATATCATCATCTATTTCTGTATTGATTTTTTCAGGCCTGATCGCTAGTGTTTTTTTAAGCCCAAATTCTTGCACTAGGTGTGTTGTTCAATATTTAATATTAGAAAATTATCCTCCTTTTAGTCTTGTGTTGCAACTATCTTTGTTTTATACACTTCTAATCACTGGAAAATCTCTGCTTCTTACGTGTTGGAGTTTGTTTTCTTTTTCTTTCTTTTCAATTTGATGGAATATCTGAGATTAGTCTCA
Organism: Calamus simplicifolius; assembly: GCA_900491605.1. NCBI lineage: Eukaryota > Viridiplantae > Streptophyta > Magnoliopsida > Arecales > Arecaceae > Calamus > Calamus simplicifolius. The sequence goes on from UESW01001484.1 coordinate 143,556, forward strand.
AAGTACCCTGATTCCATTGGATGCCCTTTACTTAGTGAACATGTTGATAATTGTTTGTGGATTTCTAGTTATCTTCACCCACACAGAAACATGGTGATCACGTTAGCTTCTTAGTTCAATTTAGATGCAAGGGTGTATAATATTCAAAATTTTATCATGCGATCACCATTTGTACTGCAGATGGACTATATGTGCAGCAAAGCTTATCTCTGATTGAGGTTTGTGAGAAGTGGCACCCTTTAACTAAAATGAGATAGGCAAATAGTAGGGCTTTATGTGACACACACAGAGAGAGCTCAAAGATGAAAAAAATGATGGCTTCGAGATGTATGTGGATTCAAGGTAGGGGAAGTGACTAGATTATGAACTTTGTTACATTTAAATGTAGCTAAATCTATCTCCTATATATATATAAACACCGAAATACGAGAGAGATCCATCTGGATATTATATGAAACTTAATGGACTTGTTGCAGCAGTAGTAGCAACAACAATAACAAAGCCTTAATCCCAAAGTAATTGGGGTTGGTTATATCAATCCTTTTTCTTTATTTTGCTTGGTTTTGAGTGGTATTTTCTATACTAGTTAAGACAAGTAATAGAAGATAAATGATTGAGCATTAAATGCTGGTGAAAGTATGGATGAAATAGGAGATGCTAAATTGTTGGTTCAACAACTTTTCATTGTGGTGATATCTTCTCTTGGCCAGATGGTGCAAAAGTGGCAATATTGGCTTTATTGGTTCTCTGGTTGTAATTTAGAAAAATTCTTACAGCTCCTCAGACAGTTGATTCTTTTAATATCTGTCATTTCAGGTATGACTCAAGGGGTTCCACATTGGAGTGGTCTATTCTTCTTATTGATAATTCCAATCGCAGGTACAGCGAGCATGCGGTTTACATTTAATGTGTTGATTCAATTAATTTGGTTGGTTATGCATGGATACTAAGCTGGGACTTATTATTTTATTTTCCATTCTTGACAGTGGATCAATGGAGTTGTTGTGCCTCCGGCTGATCCATCAGTATTCTTCCCCATCAACATCAGATTTACTGCTGCAAACACATTTAGCGATGTGAAGGTTAGACACTTTAAATTTTATAGATTTGTTGTTGTTCACATTGTTTTTACAACACAGATTCTAGGAAAATATGCTGTGTTACTTCCCTGGGTATCTTATTGTGTTTAGAGAGGGTAAAGTTCCACCACAATTGAGTCTTGCTTTCCTTCAGCACTCCTTCCAAATATTAAGAAACTTTGGATAGTGGCTCCATTGTGGTGTGTGCTTGACCTATATCAGTAAAGTGAGCCTTCCTGCTTGTCAAGTTGTCTTTCAGATTTCATGGCAAGCCCCTCTGTCATCCGAGGTTGCCACATGCCCAAGAATTTGACATCAATTTAGGGTTGATATTTATTTGGGAGCTACTAGTAAAGTGTTCACATGTGGATAGGATTTTACTGGGTAACCTAGCAACTGGTAGACATAATGGAGAATAAAGGGCAAAATTGTAGATTATAAAGTTTGAATCTACTATGTATAAATAAATCAAGTGCTTTTGTTTTCACAAGTGCACGTATGTTGGTAAGTTGCACATAAAGAAACTGCTCACGAGTGGAGAAATGGTCGACGTGAAACAAAAACCCAAAGAACACTTTTGACATTTCATCTATGTTGTTTTGTGGATCTTCGAATTTTTTGTTTTCAATACTTTATGGTATTCATTGAGTAAACAATACTTCATTTGCACGCTGCTACTACGTTTGACCTGTCTTAAATAAAAAACATCCTCATCTTTGTTTGTGATCGATCTTTGTTTGCAAGACCTGCCTTAAATAAAAAAACCACATCTTTGATTCCTCTGTACCAAAGTGTCTGCCATGCAATCCTTAAATAAAGGTCTCGGACTGAAGCTTCCCTTCAAATGTTGCCCCATAATTGCAATCTGACACCCATCAATCATCATCAAGACTGACAAGTCCTGCAACACAGTCTCAAAGAAAACATTTATTATCAGGAATATTTGTTTGCTTGGTCGTTTGAGTTATCATTTATCATCTCAACTTATATATCTATAATTATAAGAAAATGGCCTAGCTTCTTAATGAGTATATAAACCAGATTTACTGGTGGAAACAGAGGTGAAAACATCTAATGCTTACAGGCAATTATGATATATTTGATTGATGTGGTGGACCTGATGATATAAGTATGCATAGAACTTTGGGCTGCCCGTGATAATACACATATATTCAATACATGTATGTGTATTATGTGATTATGTTTGCTTTTTGCTGAAAGTGATCAAGTGTCAATCTTTATTATGAGAGTTGCATGTTTGTTGCAGGTGGTCGGTGTCATGCCGCTTAGAAGCAACGGTCCACCAAAGTTTTCACAGAGGATTCAGATGATTACAGACACTTACCAAGTGGCTTGATTTATGGTGGAAAGGATGATTTGTGACATTGAAGTGGTCTGTTAGATAGGCTTTGATATGTAGGGCTTTTTGTTTTATCCCTTTCGTTCATGAACCTTGGCAGTGAAACAAGATTTCAGATTTGATTAAGCTTATGAACTCATCCATGAGGTTTTTTGATTTTGTGCGCTTATTATTATTTTTTTAAAAAAAACAAAAACTGTTCTATATGCTTTGTTGTTGTGGGTTTTGAAAGTATGTGAATGGCCATTAATAAATGAAATAATAATAATAATAATAATAAGCTACGTGTTACCAGCAATAGACGTACCTTAACATGTAGGTGCTCTTTCATATTCCATTGCAAACCTCTAATTAGCTTTTTGGTTGGCACAACCGTCACCTCCGTGTTCAATAATTCGCACCCTCTCCGGTGCCATCGAAGCAACATTCCTCGCCCTCTGGTTGAGTTTCTGTAAAAACAAATTTTGATGCCCACTGGATATGCGTGCGTGCGGCCCAACAGCTTGACAAATTTGAGTAGAGTTCAAAGCCAGGCTCGGTACAAAGTATACAGTCCAACAGGTCATTTCATCACAAACCATTTGCCGTTAGACACCAAAAACTATTTTAAGTTACAAATTTCACCATTTCGCCGGATATATATAGGCAGTGCAAATTCAGCAACACAAAGATCAACCGACATCAGAAAATTAAACACATGCCACGCTATATATTAAGGCAAGCACTTGTACGGTAATATATAGTAATAGTGTTTCAAATACTGTCAAGTCAATACAAAATTGGCCATACAAGAAGGCCTCAACTTGGAGATTATGAAGAATTCTCTCAACTTAGAGCTGCCAGTCGATGGGAGAAAGACCCAATCTCTCCAGTATTTCATTTGTCCGAGAAAAATGCCTGCCGCAGAAGATGTTAGGTTTAAACTAAACAGTTGCTCTGGCTGGTTGCTAAATAAATACGAAATGATTGCCATGTTGCTAAATAAATAAGATATGATCAATCCTGGCTTGTTGCTAAATAAATACAAAATGATTGCCATGTTGCTAAATAAATAAGATATGATCGATCCTGCAAGCCAAACCATCCTGCTCATCCCAACTAGTTTAAAAGAGGAAAGTTAACAAGCTACAGGTTTGAGAAGGATGCATGTCCGCTAATGTAGGTTTCAAGGACTTGGCACAGGAGGAAGTGATAAGTAGCATAAGCATGTTGACAATAGCGGTTCCAAACCAAAATAAAAAGAAAAAGGAGGCTACACTCAGAAAACTACTAGCACACTCTACAGCCAGCTATCCAGGCTCCAGGCCCCATCCCTCACATTTCCTATCTTCCTTATCTCAGGCCATTATTTCTGCTTTGCCCTTCATTGCTAAGACGATGACCTCTCGCTGCAAGAACCCAACACTTGGCCTAAAGGTTAGTGTTGAGGGGTAAAATCGTCATTACATTATTGATCGCTCACATTGACGATGAGGTCGCGCCCAATCCAAATGCCCTATTTGCCAACTGGCATGCTGGCGCGACATTCTAGCAACGAACGTCTAGTCATAATGAAGAAAGAGAACAAGAGAGAAAAAGGATGGGTTCTCCCAAGGGCCCCCTCATTAATATCCGGCGGTCAAGTCAATAGGTTAGAGCAATAATGACTTGGCCAGCGGAATAAAAAGAAAAGAGAAAGCATGCCTCGGCACTCAAGCCCCGCTTCATTTAGGCCGAACCATGCCTTGGCGCTCTCATTCAAGCCAACTCCAACATAGCTCGGCCAACATAGCTCGGCCAGCCTCAGCCTTCAGCATAGCTCGGCCAACAAATGATCGAACCATGCCTTGGTGCTCTCATTCAAGCCAACTCCAACATAGCTCGGCCAGCATGCCTCGGCACTCTAGCTCGGTTTCCACAACCGCGCTATGTCCTTCGCACCAACGCAATTATAACCTCATAAAGGCCATGTGCATCCACCTGCTTTAAGGCATTTAATGCCTTATTTCCTTCCATCATTAAGGCATTTATGGCTGCCACGTTGGCCCCACGAGAAGGATGGGCCAAGACAAGGAGTTCTTGACTCCATGCTTCACAGAAGTCCGACTCAGCCGACCACATTATATTTCAGCAGATTCAGCCAACCTTATGCCTCGGCAACCCGAGCTATTCTTATGCTTCTGCCATCAAGGCCAAACCATTCCTCGGCCATCCAATCCGAGCTAATTTAGACCTCTGCGGAATCTGGCGCGGGAGAGTTCAAATTCACTATAACATAATAAGATTCCAAATAAGAAATCATGCCAAGACGTGGCCTAGGACCTACAATAATGGCCTAGGGACCACGTAGCCACTGAGTCTCGAGCCATCGGCCAGCTCTCCCTGCCTCCCAGCCGTCGATCCTCTAACTAACCAGATATGGATCCTACCGGCCCTGTAACAACCTGATTCGAATCCGTTTCGAATCCCAACAACTTTCAGACCTCATCCAGAGCACGTCCAAGAAGTCAGGTGACCGCCTATAAATACTCTCAGGTACGGCTATTCTACGTCCATTTTTTTCATTCACAGTTCTCACACTCCGCCATAAAAAGCTCCCACGAGAGCTCATAGGAACTCTTCCTCAGGGATCCTTCTCCCCATATTTATTGATTGCTGGTCTCCACTGACTTGAGCGTCGAAGGATCTTTCGTGGAGGGCCACCCCCAACGCCTCTCGCGTGAGGACTATCTTGCAGGTCCGCCCAGGAGGGAGCCCACGCTGCAGCCCGATCGCGCACGAGCTGGAGGACAGATTTCAGCAGCAACAGTTAGTACTATCCTTTCCGAGGTCTTGCTTTTAAATCCTTTTGTATAGCTCTTGAATTCTCAATGCAGATGGATGGAAAAGTGTTGAAGTTAAGATTAGCAAGGGGGTAGCAACATCAGGTAGCTTGCTTGCTTCAGTTCAACTCTCCGTACATGCAAGTTTTTCTAGATCTAACCAAAGCTACTCACAGGTCTATGTTTATTATGTATTCTACAATAATCAAGATTAGAAAACTGCTCTTTAATTTTTGAAAAAAATATCAAGACAAATTGTGACATTTGTGTGACCAAAAACTAAGAAATAAATCTGTTGCCAGCCTTGTGATTATGAGAAAAACAAACCTGCATCCGAAAAAACCTCTGTTAGCAGATAGGCCTGATGGATGAGCAGCTCTTAGAATGTGATGTTTTGACTCATCAATCAATCTGCTAAAAGCAATAGCATATATTTAAGTGAAATTTAAGTTAAGAGTAGGTACTGATAATGCTAATCAAAAAGATTCAGACAAAATGGTCAATAAAATTAATGATGATTAGTTTCAAATGAAGAATGATTAACATTATGAACTTCAAGAATCATGTTAGACAAATATGAGAAGAAAGAAAAGCAAAGGTGTTTCTCATATTAGTATCCTCCCATGTTCTGTGAAATGTTGCAATTAATGATGCATTTTCCTGGTTTTGTGCGAAAATTTTCTTCTGATTTTTATGACATGGTTATATCCGGGTCTTTCTGATTTTTGAGTTAAACAAGCAGAGATTACCTTGACTTTTCTTGAGCAGAATTTCCCCAAAGAAGAAACACAACTGCAGATTTCTTCTGTGAAATTGTTCGAATCACAGCATCAGTAAATGGCTCCCAACCTTTCTTAGCATGTGAATTCGCTTGATGGTTCCTCACTGATACGAGAGGGAAAAAGATGAAACAAAAGATTTTTAACAACTTAAAAAAATGCTGGCTAACAACTAGGATGATATATCTATAAAAATTATTGTAAACTTAAAATGAGAAAAGCCAATCCAAAGAAAGCATCATTTCTATAGCTACCAAAGCAAAATTTGATACAAATGCAGCACAAACCTGACCCAGAAATCGTTCATCAAGAGTACCAAAATCACATATTAAGCTGCATCCACCAAAGGTTAATGAATTCATTTTAAAATTGCAACTTGGCAAGTCATTGATGATAAGGCTTATGAAATGAAAGTCAAAATGTCATGTTTCTTCATACGGTCCAACCTAAATGAAATCTGCTTGACCAGAATGAGCCTTCCTACATATTCTTGGTTATGTAACTTGATCTTTTTTCAGAACAGTGTTAACAAAGGTGCCAGGTGCACTTAAGGTGCCAAAACCCTCTACCGCCTGAGGCACAAAACGCAATGCCAGGCGCTTGCTGAGTAAAATGAGGCACTAGTTTTTGAAAAAAAAAACACATAATTCTTTTTGGGAGAACCAGTGCTACTTAACAACGATCATATAAGAGGGACCACCAAAAGAACTAGTTTTGGTGTTATTTTGAGGGACGACGGCAGTAAACTGATGTGCACTCTTGCAAACTGGTTTGAGATTGAAGAGATTGTAAGCAAATATCCTATAAGGCCAAGTAATAAGTCAAAAAAAAATTCCAAACTGCGTTGTAAGAAAAGATCGTATAAGGTCTCAAACCATAAGAAAAATCCTATAAGATCATGTATGAAAATTCCAAACAATCAGACATTCAGACTGAAAAGATTGCAAAATTCAAAAAAAAAGAAAAAAAAGAAACAGCAACAATAACGCCCCAAGTCTACTTACTAGCCCATTAACCCGTTAGCGAGCCAAAACCACGTGGCTCTAAAAACTCAAACGAAAGTTAATTGATAGCCGGTAAACTTGAGTTATAAGCACTTAAGCCTTTTCTTTTTTATTTGATGTGAGACCAATTTTAATGTATTGCAATCTCCCTCCTTATAATGCAATGTCCTCATCGCATGCCATAAGCAAGCCAAAATCTACCCCAAGCTGAATAATTGATGCTACAAGGGTGGCTCTACGACACAGTAGGACTCTACCATCATTTCATATGTAGCCCTTTTCTCCTCCTCACCACAATCTTAAGCTTCAAATATAGTTACAATAATTACACACCTTCATCAAGCATTAGATATTTATAAGAATCCCCCTGAAGCCCGCACCCCTACTAAACCCCAACCCTCACCTCAAAATAAAAATCCCAAAAACCACGCTCCCCTTTTTCCAAGAAACACTAAAAATTACAAACAAAATCTCAAAAGCAACCCTAGTGAAATAGACATAACCCACTAAATTACAGGCTTATCACATAGGTGGAGACCTTCTCCCCTAGCCCATTCAAACATTCATATTTACAACCATCCATAGGCCTTCTCTAATAGCCCATGCTTCAACGTATGATAAAGAGTCAATTACCGATAAACAGTGAGCACCTTAAACTAAAGCAGAACCTGAAAATCATTATGCCAGTTTTGTTTCCGCAATAATGGTATGTAAAACATAGTGCAAACTCTGCCAATAAACAAGACTCAAATGACATCGCCGGCTTTATTAATTTTCATAATATCGATTGATTCATATTACAGACAACACCTTGTTTGATCATGGATCTTTTCATATCCTCATATCCATCCAGAGCAAGTTCAAATGATTCAGTTTAAAAATGACATTTAAACAAACTTGACCATGTTTGGTATGGGACAATAAAGGAAGCATTCCGTTTATGATAGGAAGAAAATAATATTTCAAAATATTGGTCATTTGCATTCAAAAAGAAAAAGATTTATGGAATTCCACAAGTTAATCATAAAGTCTTGCAATTCATATTTTAAGGTGTTTCCATAATAATCACAAGCAGCACTTAACCACCTCAAAACAAATCCAGCCCCAACAGTTGCCTAATTGGAGACATACGGGCCATCTACATTAGCTTGGAGAGAGGGGATGAAAAAGAGGGAATATGGGGCATACTAGTCTTGTGAGAGGCAACCTTGCGCTTGTGGGGTTGGGGCTACATGGGGGCATCCATTGGCCTCATAGGCGGCCCTCTAGGTGAGGTTGGTTCAGTGGCGCTTGCTTGACTTGCTCTGTAAGTGCCATGTTGTCAAAGAACATGGGGAGAGGCAAGAGAATGTTGAAACAACAGCTAGGAAGGCCAGGTTGGATAGATATTAAGAGGACCCAAACTCTATCATATATAACCATGGATTGGGTCAGGATGCAGGTCAGATCAGGTTATGTCAGTGCCTGTTAAATCAAGACATGACATGAAATGTTGGACTAGTCTAATATCTGTACCTGACCCAGCTCTATGGTTCCTAAAGAGTGGGTCAGGTCAGGCCTAATTGCGTCAAGTCAATTCACGTTGTGGGTCAACCCAGCCCTTTTGCAACCTTAGAGCCCTCCGATCGATCTAGCTGTCTCCATAACAAGCCAAGATGCCAGTGGAAAGGTCAGAGTGATAGGAGAAAATGCCTAAGATCTTCAATCTCCCTTGCAAATTCCTCCTCTGGCCTATTAATCCCAACTTGTCCTTGAACTTTTGCCACATCGCCACCATACTCTCCTTCAATCAAAGCCATTGGCCACCAGATTTCTCCCCTTGTTGTTGAGAAGGGCTTCACCCGACCTTGAGATCATTTGGAGCCACAGCTAATCACCAGAAATTGACAACATCAAAAGCTATGAATAGGCTCTTGTTTCCACCATTCTCATTGCAGTCGATAGGCCATCAATTGATCACCAACAAGATGGGAGAAGGATCGGCTGATCGATGCAAGGTTAAGGCTGCCCTATTCTCCTTGTTCTCTCTCTTTCTCATCGCTCCCCTCCAGATTTTGGCAATCAGTGACCATTCTTTGTTCAGCCACAAAGGAACCTTGCTTTGGTCGGTTTGTTATGGAGCACTACCGTGCCCATCCCCTAACTACTAAAGGCAAGCTTGGATCTCATTTTCTACCTTTCCATGGAATGGGAGGCAGCTGTTGATCGGCTGTGCTTGGGTGCAAGGATGGACTCCCATGTTCTATAACAAGGTCTCTCTTGTTATAGTCATCAAAGACCTATATCTCTTTTTCATCATCTTTTCATCCTCCCCTCAGTTGCCATTGGCAACTCAATTTTTGCCAGCAGTAGGTTCTTAGCTTGTCTTATTTTCTGTGACAGGGGCTAAGGATGACTTCTTAACATAGTCAGCTTGATCAGCGATTAGCCAAAACTCTGATGTTGTACTGTAGGAGATTCGAGCTCTATCTTCCATTTTCTCTCTCTTCCTCACTTCTCTCTCTTCCTCACAAAACTCTGATGTTGTACTGTAGGAGATTCGAGAGTTGTTCCATTGCCCTGCATCCTCTCTACTTTCTTCTCTCCTTTTTCTCCTCATTCTCTTCTTCTCACTCTATCTTCCATTTTCTCTCTCTTCCTCACTTTCTCTCTCTTCCTCACAAAACTCTGATGTTGTACTGTAGGAGATTCGAGAGTTGTTCCATTGCCCTGCATCCTCTCTACTTTCTTCTCTCCTTTTTCTCCTCATTCTCTTCTTCTCGCTCTCTCTTCCTCACTTTCTCTCTCTATATGTTTGACCCAATCAAGGGTCATCTTGACTTTCTCTCTCTGGCACCTGCCCTAGTTGGGACTTGCCACCATGGATCCTGGACCTTGGATTGTGAACTCTAAATTGTCATCCTGGACCTTAAGAGTTAAGGTATTGAGTCCTACTCAGCCTAGTCAGAATAGCACTACCCTGATAAAGTAACAATCTCCTTGCATATCTGTGGGTGTGAATGTTGGTATAAACATACATGTCTTGATGAACATACCATGCATGAAAATCAATTATGTTAAAGGCATGCTTACTTATGCATACTTGTTATAAATATGTGTGTATCTAGGGCATTACATGATTTGATTAAATGGTATTGACTATTATGCTATAGGATGTTAAAACAAATGCTAATGTACTTCTAAAATGAAATTCAATCAATAAATAACTCAAATTAATAAATGATATGGATAATAGAAGGCAAAGAACTAGCTGTTTGTTATGGTTACTATCACGGATTAAAGCATGATTGTCATGGTTTACCACCACAAGTTGAAGCATGGTTATTCTAGTGGCCACCACAAGCTGAAGTATGGTTCTTCTAGTTGCTACGATGGGCTGAAGTGTGGTTATTATGAGCATGGTTTTAAATTCTGTGGGACAGGGCCTTCAATTTTTCTATAGAATGGAATGCGCTACCGTCTCATCCCACCCAAACACTTGAGACAAGGTATCCCAAAACATACTGATTGGGATGCTAGGAAAATGGTGGGATGCTGCCATCCCAACACCTGAGAAGGCAACCTATCCCAACATCCCACAAGATATCCCATCAAAACCTGAAACCATGATTATGAGTATAGATTGCCTACCACAAACTGAAAACAAACATATGAAATTGAGTAAAATGATGGTGAATAGAGATATTTTAGTAAAATGGCCTTGGAAGAAAAGCATGATGGTATTGCAATGCAATGCTGAAATATATATTCCGATGATGTTATCTATTGTTTGAGCACAATGCCTGTCTTCATTTTTGTATGAACTTGCTGATAGTTGATTAATGAACATGATTATGATACCTATATTTAAATATGCACACTTGAAATAAATATTATTTATTATTGAATATCGACTTAGTCCTAAATAGAGCAGAGTGGAGGAAGCAGATTCATGTAGCCGACTCCATGTAGTTGGGAAAAGGCTTGGATGAGCTGTGTTGAGCTTGAAATAAATATTATTGCCGACAATTTTCATTTGTGTTCATTCATCAAAATGCTATCATCTGTTGGTTATTTATAATGAAATTAAAAATGCATGCAAGTGTGTAAGGGATTCTAGCTGAGCTACAACTCGTTTCATCTTTATCATGTGTTTTATAGAACCCTAAGATGCCTAAAATCAGTTTATGAATAAAGGGCTGAAGTGAGATGCAAGAGACAAGGAAATTTTAGAACTTCTAATCCAAGTATATATGCAATAAATTAACTCAAGTTTAATTGTAATCGTAGCATGGTTGAACAATGTTTAATTTTAATTTAAATTGATGCTCCTATTAAATTGAAAATTTATTAGTATTCAGGCCTTGCATGGTTTTTGAGTCATGCCAAGGAGTTATGTGGCCATGACATACACTCAATCTAAGTGACATGTTGGGATTGTGACACCACCTCCTCTATTACTATTTTCATTATGAATGACTATTATTTTGTTCACATTGTAGCAATGTTCTTATCTTATTTAAGAACACTGCGTTTATCATGTACATGCATCAATTACACTTCGTTAAGTAGAGTGCCAAAAAATTTTGTTAATGTTTAGAATCTCTTCCTTGTATGAGTGTGTGAGTCTCTCTCTCTCTCTCTCTCTCTCTCTCTCTCTCTCTCTCTCTCATACAAGCAATATACAAATCTAATTCCCCTTCAATTTTGGTTCTTGCAAATTGATTTTTATTTTCCTTTTGTACTGCTCTCATCTGTTATCTCTTCATTCTTTGGGCACTCCGTATTGATCAGCAAACATAGTAGCTGCAACACAGACAACAGATATGTAGAAGGTAACAAGCATTAAAAAAAAATCCAATATTACCATACAAAACTTCATTTAAGATGTTCAACTAATCATAGCTCAGTGATGTGGTAAATTAAATAAAACTATATATTAATGAATTATCAAGATGCTGACAGAGAACAAAGCATACCAGTGAGGACAGTGTTGAGCAGAAGAACACCCTGCATGAAAATTTCAAGTTAGTTCTGTTGACATACAATCAAAACAACTACTAAAGTGATTCAGTCTGAATTATTCCTCCATATGCAAAACTTGTGACATGTCACACTTTTGATGGCCAATATCAAAAGTTTTAGATTGACCACCTGAAGGTGGTAAATAAACATATGCAGACCCAAGGTCCAAATTATGAATGCAGAGTTTAAAAGGGAAAAAAGAAATCGAAAAAGAAGTTTATCATTTATCCCATAAGTTCTAGTTTCTTTGTTGATTATCAGAAATTCCCACTAGTGGAGAGTAAATTTTCCCTAGAGAAAGTCTGACCCAGTATAGGATTCTGCAATCACAGTAATGTACAAGAACTGTGCAAGCAAGACAAAAGAAAATCATTCATATGATATTATGATAAAAGAAACAATGACACAGATTTCCAATATTAATCTACCTGTACAGCCCATCTTTCCAGATTTCCATGTGATGGCACAGTACACCCAACATCCTTTTGAAGCTCCTTGAATATATTAGCTAGGCTAGAAGGCATCTTAATTCCCTCCGGCACCGAGAAAGCAAGACCCATGGCTTGACCAGGTCCATGGTACGGATCCTGAAACAAAAAAGATTAATTAACTTGCATTATTCTTATTTCCCGTACACAAACACAGGGAGAACGTTAGAATTAAGAACTTTTTTTATACAAAAAGCATGAACTTTCCATGTTCTCAATGTTCTGCACGATCAAAAATCAATATGCAGGTTCATTGGGAAAAAGTGGAAGGAAAAGATTTTGAGAATAATCACGAAAAGTAACCACAAGGGTTATTCTTCCGCAAGCAAAAATGCCTTCAGGTTTGCTAAAAGTCGTCTTACAGAAAGAAACAAGGTAGTAGAAAACAAAGTAAAGAAAATGTTGATCTTCAGTCTCTCAACCCAACCTGAAAACATGCACCAGATCTACTCTCCCCGTTCCAAGAAACAATCCATGAAAGATTCTTTCTCAAAATAACCTGAGCGATGGTGAAAGGCAAACTTTTGGGAGGAAAGGGGGAGTATACCTGCCCAATGATCACCGCCTTCACTCTATCAAAGGGAGTCGAGTGGAGGGCATTGAATATGAGATACGGTGAAGGATAAATCGGCACGCTCCCACGAACCTCCCGCTCCACAAACCTGCACAAATCTTGGCATAGGGCTTCTGAAGCTCACCCTTGAGCGCCTCCAACCACGTCTCCTCCACCAAAAGATCCTCCAACTTCACATAGTCCGTCCCCTCAGCTGCATTGCCCACCGGCCATCATTCACCACCATTCCCATTCCCACCAATAATCAAGGAAAAACGTACAAAAACCCTAGGCATCGAAGGAATACCTTCGGCTCGCTTGATTTTGTCGGTGCAGAGCCGGAGATTCCGCCGCGACCTCGCTAGGGCTTTGTTGATCTCGATCCTTCTCTTCTGTTCTGGGGTTAGGGTCGAGGGGGATTCCGGTGGGAGGGAGTCGCCATCGGTGGCAGCGGCGTTGGGGTAGAGGGCTTGCAGAGGGCGGAGGTGGAGGATTTGGGAGTTAGGGTTTCGGGGGAGCTGGAGAGGGATTTGAGGCGCTTCGCGGGATGGAAGATTTCTACCAGGGTTTTGGCGGAAGACGCCATTGTTTCTTAGTTTTGGGCGAACGGAGTGGAACGTAAGGCACGTGGGGGGGGGGTTATTTATAGACGGGCTCGGACGACGGTCTTTTGGCGGGAGAGATTCAAATGACGGAAATGACCCTCTGTCGTGAGGTCTTTTCTCGCGTCCGTTGGGGGGGCCGGTTCGTACCGGAAGTGCTACGGACCCGGCTCGCATCGAACAACGACTGAACCGTTTACGGCGGGCGGCATCGGCCGTGCCCGTCCGGCTCCCGTTCATTCTATGGTCCCAAATAAAATGGCTTTGTAAAATTTATTGACAAAATAGTTGTACTCCTGTTCTCTCCTTCATCAAGAATATCTTTTTTAATTTAAATAATCATTGAATTAATGAGGTTGCTGCTAAAATTCGTTCTTCGACTTGAGCGTAATCGGGCTACAGTATGAGCTCTCTTCTAGGTGGACCTACAAAATAGTCCTCACGCGATAGGCGTTGGGGATGGCCCTCTGCGGAAGACCCTCCGACGCTAAGTCAATGAAGATCAGCGATCAACAAATATGGGTAGAAGGATCCCGCTGAAGAGTCTCTCCAGAGTAGCCTCTCGAGAGCTCTAAGCAGAGCGTTAATGGCAGAAAAAAGGGGGGGAGTAAGTGTGCGGGAGATGGCCTTACCTGAGGGGGATATGAGGTTGTAATATTTATAGGTGTTCACCTGGTTGCCTGGAGACGTCGTGGGTCTGAAAGCCGTTGAGATCCGGATCAAGTTTGTTAGGATGTCAGTAAGATTCGCATCTTGTTGGTTAGAGGATCGATAGCTGGGAGAGCCGGTTGATGTCTTGAGATTCAACTATATAGGCTCTAGGGCTCTAGGTCACTCTCGGGTATGATTTCTGTTTGGAATCTTGTTAGTCTAGATGTATTCCGCAGAGGTGTTTGAATACCTCGGTCGGGCCGAAGTATGAAAGATGGAGGAATCCGTCGAAGTATGGTGAGACCCATCGCATCGGGGTATGGGATAACTCGGCCGTCCGAGGTACAAAATAGCTCGGTTATCCAAGATATAATGAGACCTAGGCTACCGAAGCATAGGATGGTTCGGCGGCGGTAGCTCGGTTAAGACCAAGAGACGTTTTAGCTCGGCTAGCGATGCCGAAAGACAGAGATAGCTCGGCTAAGGCCGAGAGATATTATAGCTCGGCTAAGACCAAGAGATGGCTCGCCGAGGCGAGAAAACAATGATAACTCGGCTGAAGCCGGGAGGTGTGAGGATAGCTCGGCTGGCGAGGCACAGGGATCACCCGGACTGGGACCAAGGCATAATGGATAGCTCGGGTTGTGGGGGTATGTTCACAACTTGATTAGCCGAGGCATAATAATAGCTCGGCCAACTGTTATACGAGTGCCGGCCGAAGGGTAGCCTACTCATTGCTATCTTTCGGATGGGACAGCTATGTTGACGGGGCGTATGGGCTAGCCTTAGCCCAATGTTGTGGGTTGCACGAAGATTAATGCAATGATATTTTTACCCCTAATCACATGGCCCTCACTCCCTAGTCTGGAGTGTAACTTCAGATTTAGGGAGTAGAATCTAGCGCAATCCTATCTAGAAGGATTTGAAAGGCGCAATGATGGCTCCGAAACTGACGGGTCGTCCGTTCACCATCATTATTTGCCATCGCACGAGGAGGAAAATTCTTCGGATTTGGTGAGCAGTGATTGGGGGAGTTTTGCCACATGGCAAGGTCTCCACGTTCGTGACGCCCATTGCAGGAGCTTTAATGTTTAAGGCAACTTCTCGAAGCGTCGTTTAAAAAGGGAGAGAGAAGATCAGGGCGTTGTTTTCCCCGCAATACTTTTTCATCCCTTCCATAAAGACCCTACTATTTTTTCCCCTTTTCCTTTTCCACAGATTTGCTGGTGTTTCGATCCTTGGCTGGGGAACATGAGGGGTCCAAGAGATATTGCCTTAGAGATCTCCCTGGAGGACTTGGAGAGGATCTGCCGGCTTTACAGAATCCCCAGAGATGTAGTCCTATACGTGCCGAAAGCCGACGATAAGGTTTCAACCGAGTTAAGTCTGGGAGCTTTCTTTTATGAGGAAAGTCTCAGGGCCAGCCTTCAATTTCCTCTTCACCCGTTGGTACAAGAGGTGATGAGGTTCTACAACATTTGTCCAACAATGGTGGCGCCCAACAGCTGGCGCAACCTTATCAGGTTTATTTCGCTCTGTAGCCGCACTGGAGTGACTGCGACTCTTTCCATGTTCCGCGTTTGCCACAATCTGGTTTCCGGGAGGGGTTCTTAGTGGTCGTATATTGGTCCCCGGAGATTGTTCAAGATGATCGCCGATAATCCATCCTCAATAAAGGAATGAAAATCCAGATTTTTTATTGCCGATGGGAACATTGGCTCGGATTTTCTAAGGGGATGGTCGGGCTATGTGAAAGATCTAGGAGCGCACCCGGAGTTGAGCGAACAGGAGAAGAGGGATTTGGTGACTCTCCGTGGTGGCTAGGTGGTGTCGGCTAGTACCCTGTTATCGGAGGATGCCCTCTTCGCCGCCGAACTTAGTCCTATTGATCCACAGGGTGAGTATACTTTTCATCTTTGGTCATGTTGACCACCGTGTCCGATTATCCCCGTCCAATTAACCCATTTGATATGTTTTCAGCTGAGAGATCAGAGTTTGTGGGCCAGATGAAGAAGGAACTGGGCAAGCACCACAGGGGTTTCAGCTCTAGAGAGAGGCACAAATCTGAAAAGAGGTCTCGCCCTTCCGGGTCTCGCCCAAAGGGGTCGAGGAAGGATGGATCCAGCCACCTTTCTCCCATTCCGATAGGAGAGGAAGTAGGGGCATGGATCAGGGCTGAGGAGTCCCCTCCACCTAAGGGAGGCAGAACGGTAGAGGAAGCGGCTGGGGGAAGTTCGGAGGGAGTTGTTGGGGTTTCTCCCATCAATATTTTGGTCGTAACGGATGACGCAGAGGATACGTTGCCTGTCGGCCTGGCGGTTCCCCTGCAAGAGACACTTCAGTTATTAGCGATGAGAAGCTCATCGCGCACAGAGGAGACCCTCATCCAAACAGAGGGGTCAATGGGGGCAGCAGCGGTTGCCAAAGTTCTAACGGGACCAACCACCGAGAGGCCAGTGGAAGTTGTGATACCTTCTGTTGAGGATCTCCCTTCCGTGGCTCCTGAAGACATCACGGGTGAGGTCGGAGCTCGAGCGGAGTTAGCGGGAGGCGGAGTGTGGATTGAAGAGGAGGAAGAAGAATCGCAGAGTGAGGGGGATGCTCGGACCGAGGTTCTTCCAGCCGAGTCCGAGGTATTCGAGGCTGAGCAGATTAGAGTTTTGATAGAGGAGGCCGGGCGGACGATTCCTCAAGTCAGGGCTCCTCAGGCCAGCTCTTCGGTGATGGGCTCTCCAAACCACAGCTCAGAATGGGATGACATGCTCACCACCTTGATGAGGTCCATTTTGCACAAAGGAGAGGGTTCCTCCACGGACGAGTCTGTGGTTGAGGCCATCATCAATGTGGCCTTCCGCCGGCTCGGGGCACCGAAGGATGCTTTCCTTCTCCCGAAGATCTGTGATGCCACTCTCATGACGATAGCTTCAAATTACACTGCTCGGGTAAGCCATTATTCCGGGCTTGTAACCCATGGTTGGTCAGACTATAGCCTCTCACTTGTATTTTCTTTGCAGAATTCTTTAGTTACAAGGGCGCTAATTTGGCACCTAAGCTTGGCCGCTGGGGCTTGTGTTCAGGCCAGGAAGGAGGCGGCCGATCTTCGGGCGAGGGTGCAGCCTATCGACTCGCTTTCCAATGCCTTGGCGCTCAACAGGAAGAATCTCGATAGGGTGACCGAGTCTTTTGTTTGGCGACTGAGAGAGCCTCTCGGCTCGAAACTCAGGTCAAAGAGCTCCATGGCTTCCGCGAGCAAGCGGATAAAGCTTATCTGGAGCTATCCCAGCTTAAAACAGAGCATGACGACAAGGTCAGGACTATGCAGCAATACTTTGAAAAGAGGTGGGACCAACTGAAGGCCAGCCATGCTGAAGATAAGAACAATTGGAAAAGGAGGCTTGAGGAGGAGGAGCGCAAATGCCAGCAGCAGCGAGACCAGCTCATTGGTTTGAATAAAGAGATCGCCGAGATGGATAATCGGCTGAAATGGTTGAATGGAAAGGTTGCTCGGCTTACCGATGACCTCGACCATGCACAACAGGAAATTGGGGACAAACAGTCCCGGATTGGTGACCTCAAAGAGGGTCTTCGCCAAAATCAATCAGGTAAGTCGAAGGCCTTAAGAGGGTACAAGAGCTGATCAGCGAGCTGGTTCGGCGAGAAGAAGAGGTATGGTGTCTCTCTTTTTCGTTCGCCATTATCGTTTTTATTTCGTCCGTGAGTTTGAGTGTTCCGATGTTTTGTAGATGAGCGAAATTGAGCTCAAGGCACAGGAGCAAGTTAACGCCTTGGAGGCGGAGTTGTCCACAAGTCGGCAAACAAACCTTGAGCTTCAAGATCGGCTAGCTAAAGCCAACGACCAAATTGCCTCGGCCGTGGAGGAATATAAAGGTTCTGCTCAGTTTTTAGAAGAACGCAGAGAAGCTTTTGCCAATGCATTTCGGTTTAGCGAAGAGGAGATCCGAGCAAAGATCTCTCGGGAGCATCTCGAGTGGGATTTATCCTTTTTGGATGCCGAAACTCTTGAGGTTTGCACCCCTGGCACTGAAGAGGCTGAGTATGATGACATTTCAAACGTCGATCTTGACGCTATTCTGGATCCTGGCAAGGTCGCGGCTCTCGAAGGACCCTCGCAGCCTGCCACTGAGGAAGCACGGATACTTGAGGTGGGCGAAGCAAGTCAAACTCCTCCGACTGTTACTGAAGAGGCTGCTGGGACTGACCCAACCCATGACTCTTATGAATCACTTGTGTCTTATTCCCTTTTCAGGCTTGTAATTTGGCTGAAATTTGCAGTGAAATGGCATTTTGCTTTTACTTGCTTGCCTTTTTGGCTGATCCTTATGTCTCAAGTTTTCTTTCGGTTGTGAACAAGTTAGGACTCATTCACGCTCTTTGATCGATTTAGTTCGGATATAAGCAAACGTCTCGGCTGAGACTGAGGCATAAGGATAGCTCGGTTTGTCCGAAGTAAAGATTTTGGCATGCTCCGGCCGAGGCATAGAATAGCTAGGCGCTGTCGAGGAATATGGTTTCAGTCCCACACGAAGCATAGGATAGCTCGACTTGAGACGACCAAAAATTTGCAGAAGTACCCCGATTATAGCCAAAACTAGATAGCTCGGCCTGCAGGGGTGAGCGTGCTTTCGGCCGAGGTTTCCAGTCTGGCGCGCAGATTCGGACATAGGGAATGTAGCTCCAGGTGATAAGCTTTGAATGGAGGGGGTTTGGTCCCGAAGAAAGGTGTTTGTCAAATACCTCGCCATGACTCATTAATCCTTCTTGGTAAAGGGGGGCGCGAGTCTTAGTTTCCTATGAGCGGCCACCAAGGCGATGACGCGTGGCGAGCTTTTATGGTAATGGCGGTGGAGCTGATGGCTCGGACGATCGTGATGCTCACCAGAGGTAGTTTAAATACGGGTAGGGGGCGCCATTGTTAGTCATCTCTTCAGTTGATTTCTTAGGATTTTTAGATATTGAGATGGCCTCTGGAGGTTGTAATTTCTTTCATTGATAAAGAAATAAAGAAAATTTCATTCTTTCTTCTTTTAGCATCTGCTTCTTTCTTGATGTGATCGTGTTTGAGAGTTTTATGTCGTTGCATGCTTCGGCAACGTTCTTGCTGCTTTGTTTTTGCTAAGACCAATGTTTGGTCCTTAATGGAGAGAAACGTTCATTCCCGTTTAAGTCAAAGGAAGACCTGGGTGGTCCTGCGGTCTCCTGTGGTAAGCATGATTTCGTTTGCATAATGAAGCAGGTATTTTTTTGGAAGGAGACAGCTCGTAGCATGTCTTTATTGTTGAGTAGAATGAGGTTGTTTACCTCTGTCGAAGTATCATGGGTTGTTCCCGTTATCTTGGAACATCCGAGAAGTCACTTGGTCCAACCAAGGCTTCATAAAATACTTCACTTGGCACGACCAAGGCGCAGAGATATCGTTCGGTTTGGCCGAGGATTCAGATAACATTTTACTAGACGCGGCTAAAGGCGGGGGAATATCACTCGGCTTGACCAAGGATTCTTCACTGTTTAGTCCGGCCGGGGCTTGTAAGCTACCCGAATATGGATGAAGTCTTTTGATATTTTACTTGGCCCTGCTAAAGTACGGAGATTCAACTCAAGGCTCAGCCCTGCCGAGGTTCGGAGATTTGATTCGAGGCTCGGCCCTGCTAAAGTTCGGAGATTTGACTCGAGGCTTGGCCCTGCCGAGGTTCGGAGATTTGACTCGAGGCTCGGCCCTATCGAGGTTCGGAGATTTGATTCGAGGCTCGGCCCTGCCGTGGTTCGGAGATTTGATTCGAGGCTCGGCCCTGCCGAGGTTCGGAGATTTGGCTCGAGGCTCAGCCCTGCCGAGGTTCGGAGATTTGGCTAGAGAAATAGCTCGGTTGTGCCGCGAATGGATGCGCAAGCAGCATCTGTTTTCTATTATGACTTTTTCGAAAAAAAACTATTGTAGCGGTCATGCCACGGATAATAGAAACAAAATGTCAAAGCGGTAAATGGGGCGAGTCTATAGAGAACGTACCCTACTGGTGATATATATGGAGATTGTCCGAATTCCACATCCGAGGAATAGATTTCCCATCAAGATTCTGGAGCTTGTAGGTGCCAGGTCTGATGACTTCCGCTACTTGATAGGGGTCTTCCCAATTTCGAGCCAGCTTTCCTTGTTCCAGCAGCTTGGAGACGAACGCTTTCCGGGGAACAAGATCGCCGGGCGAGAAGGATTTCCCTTTGACTCTAGAGGCATGATAGCGAGCCACTCTTTGCTGGTACGCAGCTACTCTGATTCGAGCTTTCTCTCTTATCTCTTCCACCCGTGGAGAAGGAAGTCCTATCTCCACAGGAATGATTGCTTCCGTGCCAAAGGCCATCCGGAATGGGGTTTCACCAGTGGGGATTCTTTGGGTGGTGCGGTAGGCCCATAGGACATGGTGAAGCTCATCTGCCCATCTGCCTCAGGCTCTAGCGAGCCGAGCTTTGATCCCTTGGAGTAGGGTCCGGTTGGTTACTTCGGCTTCTCCATTGGCTTATGGATGCCCTACCGAAGCGAGGCGGTGAATGATGCCATGATCCTCGCAGAGCTCCCGAAACTTGGGATTATCAAACTGCTTCCCATTGTCGGTGATGATGGTGTATGGGAGGCCGAAGCGACAAATGATGGACCTCCACACGAAGTCCTTGGCCCGAGCTTCAGTTATCTGGGTAACTGCTTCGGCCTCGACCCACTTGGTAAAGTAGTCGATGGCGACAAACAAGAACTTTCTCTGTCCGGTGGCGAGGGGGAAAGGGCCTAGTATGTCCATCCCCCACTTAGCAAAGGGCTAAGCGGAGGAAATAGGGACTAAACTGGTGGAGGGGAGTCTCTGGATGTGAGAATGTCTCTGACAGGGGTCACAGGCTCGGACGAGTTCATTAGCATCCTTCTGCATGGTGGGCCAATAGTATCCCTAGCGCAGCACCTTATGGCATAAAGATCGGCTCCCCAGATGGTTGCCACAAATCCTTTCATGCACCTCCCAGAGAGCATAATCAGCCTCAGATGGGCGAAGACACTTGAGTAGTGGCATGGAATAGGACCGCTTATACAGCTGGTCGTCGATCAGCATATAGTGGGTGGCTTGCAGCTTCAGCTTTCTTGCTTCTTTCCGGTCGGTTGGGAGTGACCCTTCTTTAAGATACTTTAGTATGGGGTCGAACCAGGATGGTTCGGCCTCGACCTGCATCACTCGGTCGGCCTTCGCGATGCTAGGCTTTTCTAAAATCTCCAGGGGGAATTTCTGCTTGGCATCCATTGACTTCGTGATTGCTAGCCGAGATAATAGATCGGCACGTGCATTCTCGGATCTTGGAATCTGAATGACTTCAAATTCAGGGAAGTGGGAAAGTAAGCTTCGCACCTCTTGGAGATATCGAATCATGTTTGGCTCCCGGGCCTCAAACTCACCCCGCACGTGACCAGCTACCAATTGAGAGTCGATGAAGGCATTTAACTTCTTCACTTTGAGGTCACGGGCGATTCGAAGTCCAGCGAGCAGAGCTTCATACTCAGCTTCGTTATTGGAGGCTAGGAAGGAGAAGCGAACACCATACTCGAAGGTCGCCCCTTCTGGGCTGGTAAGGATTAGGCCAGTGCATGAGCCACCGACATTGGACGATCCGTCAACATGGAGTAGCCACAGGGCGTCAAATTTCGGTTGCTCAGGGGAGTCTGGAGTGGAACCATCCTCCGAGATACTACATTCAAGGAGGAAGTCAGCTAGAACCTGGGCTTTGATGGCTGGGCAAGGCTGGTACCGGATGTCACGCTCGCTTAGCTCGACGGCCCATTTAGCCATCCTTCCTTATGTCTCCGGGCGATGAACCACCGCCTTGATGGGTTGGTCGGTGAGGACCGTCACAGAATGCGACTGAAAATATGGCCGTAGCCTCCGAACTGATGTTACCAAGGCCAACACCAGCTTCTCGATCTGAGTAAACCTTGTTTCGGTGTCTCGGAGCAGTTTGCTGACATAATAGATCAGCTTTTGGGTCTTGTTCTCTTCTCTGACCAACACCGAGCAAACTGCGCCTTCTGAGACTACCAAGTATAGAAATAGCACCTCCCCCGGACTCGGACTGCTGAAGAGGGGTGGAGAGCCGAGATACTTCTTGAAGTCTTCAAAGGATTTTTGACATTCATGGGTCCATTGAAAATTCTTAGTTGATCGGAGAGCTTTAAAAAAAGGGAGACATCTCTCGGCCGACCGAGCCATGAAGCGGTTGAGGGCTGCGATCCTTCCTGTTAGGCGTTGGACCTCTTTGATGGACGCCAGGGGCATCATTTTTCGGAGAGCTTGAATCTTCTGCGGGTTGGCCTCAATGCCTCACTAAGATACCATGAAGCCCAGAAACTTCCCAGAATTGACACCGAAGGCACACTTAGTCGGGTTGAGCTTCATCCAATATTTTTAGAGTGCCGCGAAGCTCTCAGAGAGGTTCTCAATGTGCCGGGATGTTTCTTTGCTTTTGACCAGCATGTCGTCGATATATACCTCCATATTTCGGCCGATTTGTTCCTTGAAGATCTTATTAATCAGCCTTTGGTAAGTTGCACCTGCATTCTTCAAACCAAAAGGCATGACACGGTAGCAATATGTACCTCGATCGGTAATGAAGGCGGTCTTTTCTTCATCCTCGGACGCCATTCGGATTTGATTGTAGCCAGAATAGGCATCCATGAAGGTTAGCATCTGATGCCCTGAAATAGCATCTACAAGCTGATCGATCCGAGGGAGAGGGAAGCTGTCCTTCGGGCAGGCTTTATTGAGGTCGGTGAAGTTGATGCAGATCCGCCATTTGCCACTCGACTTCTTTACCATGATGACATTGGATAACCAGCTCGGATAGTTTACCTCCCGAATGAAGTTTGCCTTAATAAGTTTGTCAACTTCTTCCTCAATCGCCTTCTGCCGCTCAGGGGCGAAGCTCCTCTTCTTCTGCTTTATGGGCCGGAACATCTCATCTACATTAAGACGATGGACGAGGACGTCCGGGCTGATTCCCGGCATATCGGAAGCAGACCAGGCAAAGACATCAGCATTCCTTTGGAGAAAGTCGATCAGCTCTGTCCGAGGTTTCCCTTTTAGCAGTGACCCGATCTTTATAGTTCGGTCTAGCCGGGATTCGTTCAGCGACACCTCCTCCAGCTCTTCAGCTGGTTCTCCCCGTTGCTCGGCAAAATCCCCCCAAGCGTCCAGCCCATCAACCTCGGGCAGCTTGGTTTTAAGGCTGGTGACGAAGCATTGCTGAGCTATAATTTGGCTTCCGTGGACTATTCCTACTCCTCGCTCGGTAGAGAACTTCATAACCAGATGTGGGATGGAGACGACGGCTCTAAGGGACATTAAGCCAGGTCTTCCAAAGATAGCATTGTAGGGTGACCAAAGCTTGGTTACCAGGAAATCGGTATGAACAGTGGCCACGCAGGGCCAAGTTCCTGTATGGACCGTCAAGGTCACGACTCCTTCCGGGGTGATAACATCACCGGTGAACCCCATTAGGGTGGAGTCCATAGCTCGGAGATTCTCCATAAGCAATTTCATCTTCATGAACACATCAAGGTACAGAACATTGATGGAGCTTCCACTATCAATGAGAATTCTGCTTACATCATAATTGTCCAAATTAAGAGATACAACCAATGCATCATCATGCGGGAACTGTATCCCCTGGAGATCATCGTTGGAGAAAGAGAGCTTATCAGCTCGTGCTCTCTTTGGCGTCGAACCTTCTTCATCACCCCGCCAGCTCGACGGACCAGCGACCGCCTCGATCACATTGATGTGGCAGGCAACCGGAGGATTTGGAGGAGGAGGTTGCTGAGGCTCGGGTCGGCGATGCTTAGGCTGACGGTCACCCCCATCCCTTGGCTCGGGGGCTCTCCTGAATTGATCCAGTCTACCTCGCTGAATGAGCCTCTTAATTTCATTCTTCAGCTGCCAGCACTCTTCAGTATCATAGCCATGGTCCCGATGGTAGCGGCAGTACTTGGTGGGGTCTCTCTGGGCTGCATTCTCTTGGAGAGGAGGCGGTCGAGGGAGTTGGCGCTCTATCGCCATGAGGATCTCTGCCCTCGGAGTAGTGAGCGGGGTGAAGTGGTGGAATCTGCTAGGCAGGCTCCGGGTGCGGTTCCTTGATGGCGGCGGAGGAAACCTTTGGCGGCGAGGTGGGCTCGGCTGGCGGATAGGTCGATGCTTGTCCGAGCCCTTGGGTTCATTCTTCTTTGCCAGCTCGGTGCGAGCAGCCCTTCGAGATTCTTCAACTCTGGCGTACTTATCCGCCAGGGCCATCATGTCAGAGAGGTTGGGAGGGTAACTAACCTCCATTTCCAGATAGAAGTCGCTCTCCTTCAATACTCCGCCCGCGAGGGCGGACATAGCCACCTCATGGTTAAGGTGATCTACCTCCAGCATGGCCTTATTGAAACGGCCAAGATAATTCTTCAGGGACTCCTCCTCTCTCTGCTTAACTTCGGAGATGGAGTCAGATCTCCGTCGGTGACGGCAGCTGCTGATGAACTGGCTGATGAAGAGGCGGCTCAGCTCGTCAAATGAACTAACGGAACCTGGTTTCAAGGCATTGAACCAGGTTCGAGCGGATCCCCTGAGGGTGGAAGGGAAGGTGCGGCAGAGGATCGCATCTGATGCCCCATGGAACATCATGATCGACCGAAAACTGCTGAGGTGATTGTCGGGATCAAAAGATCCGTGGTAGGGCTCGATGGTAGGCAGCTTGACATGGGAGGAAATCATTTCCTCCATGATTTTTCTGGAGAAGGGAATGCCCTACTCCACCTTATGTTGGAATGGATGGGCCTGCTTGGCGGCATCCAACTCCTGACGCATCTCTCGGAGTTGCTGGCGGATCTCCTCCTCAGGAAAAGCAGAAGGAGCTGGACGAGGAGAGTACTGAGTCGATGTTGAGTCATGATGAGAAAACACCGGAGAAAGGGATCGGGCCCGCCGAGATCTGGGAAGATCCTTGCCATAGACTCCTTGCAGGACTGGCTCAGCTCCCTTAGGGAGACGAAGGGGGTCCGCAACCCCATGCGGATCGAAAGAGGAGATGGCTGGATGAGTAGGTGCCACGTTCTCCTCAGGAAGGTGTGGATCAGGAGCGGCTGGTCGGGGAGCTTCAAAGCGCCCTTGAATCAAGTAGGTCAGAGCCTGGACTTGCTGGACCAGCGAGGCAAACTGGTCTTGGGTCACTGGGGCCGCCGGTGGCGATGGAGTCTCGACTGGCGGCGGTAGCGGCGCAACACTGCTCACCGGATCAGGTCTTTGGAAGGTGGTCTGGTCGCGGACTTCGGAAGTAGCCTTCCTTCGATTGGCCATTGGAAAGGTTCTCTTTCAGGTCGAGATCCTTATCTCCTGGATCACAAGTTTATGGGACTTGAGGGCCCTTCCTCTAGCGCCAATTTGTTGCTGCTGAAATCCGTCCTCCGACTCGGGCGCAATCGGGCTGCAGTGTGGGCTCTCTCCTGGGTGGACCTGCAAAACAGTCCTCACACGAGAGGCGTTGGGGGTGGCCCTCTACGGAAGACCCTCCGACGCTTAAGTCAGTGAAGATCAGCGATCAACAAATATGGGGAGAAGGATCCCGCTGAAGAGTCTCTCCAGGGTAGCCTCTCAAGAGCTCTGAGCAGAGCGTTAATGGCAAAAAAAAGGGGGGAGCAAGTGTGCGGGAGATGGCCTTACATGAGGGGGATCTGAGGTTGTAATATTTATAGGTGTTCACCTGGTTGCCTTGAGACGTCGTGGGTCTGAAAGCCGTTGAGATCCGGATCAAGTTTGTTAGGATGTCAGTAAGATTTGCATCTTGTTTGTTAGAGGATCGACGGCTGGGAGAACTGGTTGATGTCTTGAGATTCGACTATATAGGCTCTAGGGCTCTAGGCTACTCTTGGGTATGATTTTTGTTTGGAATCTTGTTAGTCTGGATGTATTCCGCAGAGGTGTTTGAATACCTCGGTCGGGCCGAAGTATGGTAAGACCCATTGCATCGGGGTATGGGATAAATCGACCGTCCGAGGTACAGAATGGAATGGCTCGATTATCTGAGATATAATGAGACCTAGGCTACCGAAGCATAGGATGGATCGGCGGCGGTAGCTCGGTTAAGACCAAGAGACGTTTTAGCTTGGCTAGCGATGCCGAAAGACAGAGATAGCTGGCTAAGGCCGAGAGATATTATAGCTCGGCTGAGACCAAGAGATGGCTTGCCGAAGCGGGAAAACAAGGATAACTCGGCTGAAGCCGAGAGGTGTGAGGATAGCTCGGCTGGCGAGGCACAGGGATCGCCCGGACTGGGACCGAGGCATAATGGATAGCTCAGCTTGCGGGGGTATGTTCACAACTTGATTAGCCGAGGCATAATAATAGCTCGGCCAACTGTTATATGAGTACCGGCCGAAGGGTAGCCTACTCATTGCTATATTTCGGATGGGACAGCTACGTTGACGGGGCATATGGGCTAGCCTTAGCCCGATGTTGTGGGTTGCACGAACATTAATGCAATGATATTTTTATCCCTCATCAAATGCTAACACTACACAATTATACTCAATTGTATTATAATTTTAAAATATAATAAATTATTAAGAATGAGTTTTTTTTCATACTTAGAAGTACTTGATTTTTACCTACCATTCGAAGAATCATTAAAATTATTTTTATTTTTTTTGTGAAACAAAATCTCTCCATTTAAGTTTGAAAAAAAGAAGTTTGTATAGTTTTTTATTTCCACACCTTTTTATATTTTTTTTTCCTTTTAAATGAAAAATAGCATGCTATGAAATTTTAGATGAGATATAAATATTACTTCTAATTTCATAATACTGATTTCGAGAAACAATCTTTATAAAGATGATAAGGATAAGCGCGACATTAAAATGATAAAAATTTTATACTTAAATTTGAGTCATTATATTAACTAATAGTCTTGGTTCTATTTATTAACAAATAGAACATGACAATACGAATGTCATAAAGATTTTTAAAGTTGTGCAAATAATTATCAAAATAAAAAATATCTTGACATGAATTTTGTAATTACAATTAAGTAGAGATTTTTGTCTTGACTCTTTGTGATAAAATAGTTTTCTAGAGTATAACAATAAGTCTGTTGATATATCGGGACCAATAACATATTTGAATATATTTTTTTAAAGAGATCCCATTAGTCATTCTTAAATAAGTCTATTTGAATGTTCCTATAAAGCATGATCTGAATTGAGCTTCTTCTTGTTTACTATGAATATCGATGGAAGTAGAGATAAATTGAATCGATGCAAAAATACTTCCATCAAGAAAGTCCATTTTATCAAGTCTCGCTATATCCACCATTTGTTAGGAAATATTTATCGCTACAAAATTCCCTGCATTAAGAGATGTAGAAATTGGTGGAACTATGAGAGTTCTTCAAAGAGTGCAGCCATTAGTATGCTATGATACAAGGAGAAAATTTTAAAAATAATTTAATTTCTGTTGAGAGATAAAATCGCTGTGTATTAATAATCGTGCACATGGCTAGGACTAGCCCTGATTCCTGTCCACTATACGACGCCCGCCTGAGATAAGTCAGCCTCGATAAGTTAGGGCGCTGATGCGTGTCGTAGCGCAACGATTTAAACACCTTAATTTCACTATTAGGATAGCGAAAGTAAGGGATCGATTCCACAGGGACTTTAGTGATTATCTTGAAATAATTTTATAAATTTAACTAAATAGATAACTAAGTAGATAATTAATAGTGCAAAATAATATATGGTTTATCTTATTAGAGCACGGCTCGTACCCGTAGATCACGGCCCGTCTCTTTTAAGAATAAATCAGTCTAAATTATTTTCATTTAATAGAATTTAATAACAATTTAACATGAATAGAAATTTTATTTCAATAACATCCAAGAGTGCATATTAAAATCTAAAATAAAAGAGTTTTAATTTGTAACATGAGGAAGGCAACAAAAAGCAATAAAATAAACTGGGATGAACCAAGCCACGATCGTCTCCTGGTATGCAGATCCTCGGACGGGCGCCTCACGAGCAGAGCCTCCACGGACTTCTCCCCAATGCCCACGGATGCAACGCCTGGACTCCACGAAACCAGAGGACCCACGAACAGAGCTTCTCATGAAACACACGAGATTAAGGAAGAAGAGATCTCCTGGATGGAGCTTGCTTAACGGACTTTCTCCTTGTGCTATTTATAGAGGCCCGGATGAGGTGAAGACGCGGCATTGACATGGCGTTGCCAAAACAGAGAACGCGGAAGCAAAACAGAGGACGCGAAGTCACAAACAAAATCTGGATAAATCATCCATAAAATTCAAATTCCTTCTAAAAGAATTTAATTCTCTTAATTTGATAACTTCCAATCTAATCTATTCTTTAATTGATGGAGGAAACGGTTTAGAATTTAAATGGAGAAGAATCGGCTGAAAGAAAACAGAAAAACGCTGAGAAGACGATGAAGTCGGCAATGTATTTGCCGTTTTACTTTGAAATCCGTGCTAAATCCTTATAAAATCAATTCCGAGCTCGTTTTAAGTCCGATTCGAGTGCTGTTTGCTTCATTAAATCCCTAAAATCAAGCTCTTTAAATTTATAAGGTTTTATTTATAATATTATATAAAATATTAAAATATTAACTAATAATAGATACGTTAAATTATTAATTAATAGGTTTAGTAATAATTATTTATGCGTTTATCACTCCCCCAACTTGAATCTTACTCGTCCTCGAGCAAATCAGAAATTTAGAAATATGTACCAAGCTAGTCCAAGAATTAATAGTTATCTTATAGTTCTTTTTTTTTTTTAATCATAAGAGAAGTACTTCATTGGATTATTAAGTTTTTTTTTAGTAATAAAGTGTAGTCCATAAAAATTTATAGAAGTCTTTCTTCACCAACTTTTCACTTCTCTGATTAAGTCTTCTAACTTAATTTGGGTTGGGTGTAATGTCTTTTGTAATTTGGTTCTTTATTTATTTATTTATATGTAAAGTCAGTGCAATGTCCTAACCCCTTGCTTTCTAATTAACCCTTGTAGCGAGCTTTAGGCCAATGGCTCCCAAACCAATTGGTTTTAGGGCATTAGGTATAAAATACCCCTCGGACTTACTTACTCGAGTTAAAAAGGCTTTAGGTAGGACTGACTCTATTTAGGTTCTTTTATATTCTCACCTTTTTATGCGAACAACATCACTTTCTTAGGTGACGGGACCCGGTTACTCAGTGAAAAATGCTAAGAACCTAATCTATTAACTTTAAGAGAGATTTTTTTCTTTTTTTTTTTTCTTTTTTTTTGAATAACATTTTCATCCATACCCTTATTAAGTAGATTGTACTATTAAGATCAGTGGTCAGGAGGGTCTGAAAATTATTCTAAAAATTTTCTAGGCTAAACCCTACCTTTTATTAGGTTTTCTTAATAATTTATTCCTCAGTATTTCAAATAATAATAATAATAATAATCTAACTATTAATTCATTAATAGACTGCTTGATTAACTTCAAATCGAGACAGAATTTGGTAACACATCTGATTGTAGTTTTACTCGAGGATTTATTTATTTTCTTTTTCCTCCCCCGACTTAATTTCCATTGTCCCTAATGGAAGAAGAATTAATTAATTTCAAGGAAAGATACTACCTGTAGAGTATTTGAATGTTGGAAGTTTCATTATTGCCATCTTCTTTCAATCTGCTTCTGTTGCTTTTCTCTGGTCATACTAAAAAAATACACTAAAAGAACAGAAAGTTAAAAATAACTAATAAACTGGGTTGCCTCCCAAGAGCGCTAAGTTTAAAGTCTTCAGCCAGACTGTGCTACTCATTATGATAGTGTTGGGTTCACAAGATCAATTGATTCAACAATTTCTTCATCATTAATTTCTTCTATATATGGTTTCAAACGTTGGCCATTTACTTTGAATGTATTTCCTTGCTTGGGGTCTTTAAGCTCTATAGCTCCATGGGGAAATACTTGAGTTACTATAAAAGGTCCATTCCATCGTGAACGAAGTTTTCCAGGGAAAAGGTGTAATCTTGAATTGTAAAGCCATACTTTTTGATTTGGTTCAAAAAATTTTCTACTAATAAATTTGTCATGATATGCTTTGGTTTGTTCTTTATAAATTTTTGAGCTCTCATATGCCTCATTTCGTAGCTCTTCTAACTCATTCAATTGGAGTTTTCTATTGACACCTACATTTTTCATATCATAATTAAATTGCTTGATAGCTCAAAAGGCACGATGTTCTAATTCTACAGGTAAATGGCAGGCTTTTCCAAACACGAGCCTGTAAGGAGACATTCCTATGGGAGTTTTAAATGCAGTACTGATGACGCCAAGTCACCTTCCTCAAACGTCGGGGAAGACGGACGTTCTTCTCCTCAAAGTCTTGCAAGAAAAGTCCCCGGAGACCGGTGGCGCCGGTGGGGACCCTCCGACGATCAAGTTAGTCACTTAGGCTCAGACAGAGAACCGCTCTAGCGAAGAAGAGCTGAGGCGGTTAGGATTTTTACTGGGAGGAAGAAAGCTCCGAAAAACCAGAGTTTAGATCCCACTTACCATGTGAGCACGTACCTTTATACCTGTCCGAATACCCTAGCTTACAGCTCTGGAGGATCACCATCGTACCATCGCTGCGTGTGGTATCATACGTGTCTGGTAGCTGTGAAGGCGTTCAGTGCACGCCGCCGGTTGATAGGACTGGGCATTATTGCCAGTGGTAGCGAAACGTACGCCGTAGCGAGGCATGGTGATGCACACGGACATGCAACGTGCCAAACTCCGTTATGAGGCATGGCCCTTCGTAACGGGGCGCAATCACGGGAGTACCAAATCGTACGCTGTGGCGAGGCATGGCCATGCACAGGGGCATGCAACGCGCCAAACACCGTTATGAGGCATGGCCCTCCGTAACGGGGCGCAATCACGGGAGTACCGAATCGTATGCTGTGGCGAGGTATGGCCATGCGCTGAAAATCATGTGTGAGCACCGTACAACCTGGTAGTTGTCGTTTTCCTTGGCGGTTGAGTTGCATGCTGATCGCCAATGACTCCCCACCCTGGAGCCGGAGGGGGTCCTAGGGGTGGAAGAACGCTGGCGCACCCCAAGGTCGGCGAGGGTCACGGGGATAAGGAAATGCCAGCCCACCCCGACCCCGAGAGGGTCCCGGGGTCAAGGACCGATGGCCCCACCCAGCGACCCCGAGGGGGTCCCGGGGGTGGGGGAATGCTGATGCGCCCCGACCCCGAGAGGGTCCCAGGGTCAAGGACCGATGGCCCCACCCAGCGACCCCGAGGGGGTCCCGGGGGTGGGGGAATGCTGATGCGCCCGACCCCGAGAGGGTCCCGGGGTCAATAGCCGTCGTTACTGTCTATTTTGGCGATGTGGGATCAGTCATATCAGATGCCCCCTCGCCCCTGGGGCGAAGTGGGTCCCACCGCTGAGGCTCAAGGGGAGTTCTCCACGTGGCTGATCCCCGTCCTTGTCTTTTATGCGGATAGTGCGGGGAATGTAAGGAGGCGGCCTTTCGTACACCGCCTGCCGTGATCGCCCTCGAAAGTGAGGATAGGCCCTTCGGGGCTCGCGCGAAAAGCCACGCCATCATTTCCTTTCATTACGGCGATGTCAGCGGGGTCCCACCACTGGTTGGGGTCATGCCGCACCATGCACCGGGGCGTTCCTTGAGGCGAGCCAGCGTATGGCAAGGAGCCACGCGGTCGACGAGACATGGCGGGACGTTTTGAAAGCCAGATAAAGCTAGGTAAAAAGGGAGGAACTAATGCCATATCGCCTTGCCAGTGTCTTCTTCCTCGCTTGCTCCCCAATTTCCTCTGCAACCTGCGAGCCCGCGCCTGGTCTTTCTTCTCCCAGGTCAGCTTTCCCCACCTTAGGCTTACCTCCTCACTTATGAGTTCCCCCTCCTGGACCTCGGAGGGCAGTTCTGAGAACTGTCCTCCCTCTGTAAGCCGTTGTATCTCTCCTACTCCCTCTCCCCCAATTGAGTGGTCCTCTGATTCAGAGGACCGCATCCCTCTGGCCCGGCGACGGGTCACCGGTGGAGCCCCATCGAGGGGCCGCCGGCTGGGGGCCGGTGCCTCCTCGAGGGTGGAGGAGTCCCCAGAGGGGACAACCTCCACAATGACACGGTTGGACCTGGAAAGGATCCGGGCCTGCTATGGGATCCCCAGGGAGATCAAGTTATTCCCGCCAACCCCCGACGACCGGGTCATCTCCTCCCGACCCGGTCGGGTGGCTCTTTACGAGACCTGCTTACAGGCGGGTCTCCGACCTCCCTTTCCCCCCTTCTTCGTTAATCTCCTCAACTTCTACTCTTTGACCCCATTCTAGCTAGTTCCAAACTCTTACTGTGTCGTTAGTGCCTTCGTCATTCTCTATCATCACCTAAACGTCACCCCCCGAATCAGTCTGTTCCGCTCTTTTTACTCCCTCCGAGCCCAAAAGGGTTGGTGGCTGTTCCAGCCCCGACCCAATAGGGTCCTAAAGCTCCTTCTCCCTTCGTCGATTAAGGGATGGAAATCCCGCTTCTTCTTTGCCAATGTTGATCAGGTCCGGCCCCAGTGGGGAGACCCCAACCTCCGGGGGAATGCTGTTGCGATCCAGCCTGGGGACCGAGAGGCATTGGGATTATTGCTAGCCACTGAGATTCCCCGATACACTCTGCTACTATCGGAGGACAACCTGGAGTCGGCGGGCCTCATCTCCCACCGGGGTAAGCCCCTTCCACCCTTAGCCGAAAACTCCTCTCCTTTGTCCCTTTCCTTCTCTCTTCTTTTTTTTTTCTTTTTTTTCTTTTTTTTTTTTGTAAGCCCGACAACGTCGGCATTTTGTAGTCTTTCTCAATCAATGAAAATACTCTTCAAAACGCTTTCTAAATTGTCACTGACTTCATCGATTGATATGTAGCCTTATCGCCCCATTAGCTCTAATAGTATCGGGGGCAACTCCCACCCGAACCAGCCCGTCCTAGCTGTTTAAACCCAAAAGATTAGAGCCAGGGAGGGTTGAATTCTTGGAGCAGGAACGCCGCCGGTTAGAGGTTAGGTAGGTAGGCTCTTTGGGGCTACTGGCGCAATGCCCTGACTAGCGGGACTGTGCTGTCGGGTGTCGGGTCTTGGTTGTGAAGAGACGGTGGTGCACCGCTCTGCCAGTGGTACACTGGGCTTTATGCCTGGCTAGTGTAGGGCTTTGAGTGCCGACGGGGTGCCGGGCTTTTGTTGTTGAGAGCCAGTGGTACACTGCTCTGCCAGTGGTACACTGGGCTTTATGCCTGGCTAGTGCAGGGCTTTGAGTACCGATGGGGTGCCGGGCTTTTGTTGTTGAGAGCCAGTGGTACACTGCTCTGCCAGTGGTACACTGGACTTTATGCCTGGCTAGTGCAGGGCTTTGAGTGCCGACGGGGTACCGGGCTTTTGTTGTTGAGTGGTACACTGCTCTGCCAGTGGTACACTGCTCTGCCAGTGGTACACTGGGCTTTATGCCTGGCTAGTGCAGGGCTTTGAGTGCCGATGGGGTGCCGAGTTTTTGTTGTTGAGAGCCAGTGGTACACTGCTCTGCCAGTGGTACACTGGGCTTTATGCCTGGCTAGTGCAGGGATTTGAGTGCCGACGGGGTGCCGGGCTTTTGTTGTTGAGAGCCAGTGGTACACTGCTCTGCCAGTGGTACACTAGGCTTTATGCCTGGCTAGTGCAGGGCTTTGAGTGCCGACGGGGTGCCGGGCTTTTGTTGTTAAGAGCCAGTGGTACACTGCTCTGCCAGTGGTACACTGGGCTTTATGCCTGGCTAGTGCAGGGCTTTGAGTACCGACGGGGTGCCGAGCTTTTGTTGTTGAGAGCCAGTGGTACACTGCTCTGCCAGTGGTACACTGGGCTTTATGCCTGGCTAGTGCAGGGCTTTGAGTGCCGACGGGGTGCCGGGCTTTTATTGTTGAGAGCCAGTGGTACACTGCTCTACCAGTGGTACACTGGGCTTTATGCCTGGCTAGTGCAGGGCTTTGAGTGCCGACGGGGTGCCGAGCTTTTGTTGTTGAGAGCCAGTGGTACACTGCTCTGCCAGTGGTACACTGGGCTTTATGCCTGGCTAGTGTAGGGCTTTGAGTGCCGATGGGGTGCCAGGCTTTTCTGTGAAGATTTAAGTAGCTAAAATCGAATCTTGTTAATATTGAACAAGGGGCGTAAACCCAAATGAATACAGGGATAATATTTAACATGAAAGGAGGGATACATTACTGATAATACCGACGGAGGTTATCCGCATTCCACGTCCTAGGGAGCAGTGTCCCATCAAGTTCTTCAATTTTATAAGCTCCGTGGTGGAGCGTCTCGGTGATCCGGTAAGGTCCCTCCCAGTTTGGGGCTAACTTGCCTCCCTCAGCTGGCTTCGAGACCTCGGCCCGTCGGAGGACCAGGTCTCCCGGCAGGAACGTCCGGGGGCACACGCGAGCGTTGTAGTATTTCGCGGCCTGTTGTCGGTAGACTGCCATTCAAAGCCGCGCCCGATCTCGTACCTCCTCCACTAGGTCGAGGCTGGCTCGCAGTTGGTCTGGGTTGCCTTCCTCGTTATAGGCTTCCACCCGGGGGCTGGGCGTACCGATCTCCACAGGGATAACAGCTTCAGAGCCAAAGACTAAGCTGAACGACGTTTCACCAGTGGGGGCTCGCGGCGTTGTATGATAGGCCCATAGCACATTGGGGAGCTCCTCCACCCATCGCCCCTTGCAGCCATCTAATCGGGATCTTAACCCCTGGAGAATGATCCGGTTTGTCACTTCAGCTGCCCCGTTGGTTTGAGGATGCCCGATGGAAGTGAACCTCTGACAGATACCCAGCTTGGAGCAGAACTCCCGGAAAGGCGCATTGTCAAACTGCCGGCCATTATCAGTGACTAGTGTGTGCGGCAGTCCGAACCGACATATGATTGACTTCCAGAAGAAAGATCTCACTTTGCTTTCGATAATCTTGGCCAGAGCCTCGGCTTCAACCCACTTGGTGAAGTGATCCACCGCCACCAAGAGGAACTTCCGCTGCCCAGAGGCCGGGGGAAATGGCCCCAGGATATCCATGCCCCACTGAGCGAAGGGCCAAGGTGCTACCAAGGGGGTCAGGTGAGACGTCGGATGTTGCTGGATATTGGCGTGACGTTGGCAGCTATCACATTTCTTGACAAGCTCGACCGCATCTTCCTTCATTGTCAACCAAAAATACCCTTGGCGCAGGGCCTTGTAGGCTAGGGCCCTGCCCCCCAGGTGACTCCCGCATATGCCTTCGTGGATCTCCCTGAGGATGTAATCCGATTCAGTTGGCCCCACACACCTGAGAATGGGGTATGAAAAGGATCTCTGATAAAGCTTCCCATCCATCATCAAAAATCTCAGGGCCCTTCGCTTGAGCAGCTTGGCTTCAGCGGGGTTCTCCGGGAGAGTACCGTCAGTCAAGTACCGAATGTAGGTATCCATCCAGGAAGGCTCCTGCTCCACTGGCAATGCTTCATCCGCGGCCTCAGTGCTTGGGACTTGTAAGTGTTCCACATATGTCCTTCCCAACGTTCCGTTGACCGAAGTGGCCAAGCGGGACAGCGCGTCAGCCCTGGCGTTCTCAGCTCTGGGGATATAGCTGATGCGGAAGTAAGAAAAACGAGACGCCTGGGACTGCACCTTGCTCAAGTAGCGGGACATGGTTGGGTCCCTAGCCTCGTACTCCCCAGCGATTTGCCCAGAGATGAGTTGAGAGTCCGTGAAGGCCCTCAGGCGCCCCGCGCCTAGCTCCTCAGCTAGTCTCATCCCCGCCAGCAAGGCTTCGTACTCCGCCTGATTATTAGTTGCTGGGAACTGAAATATGAGAGCGTACTCCACTACGTCTCCTTCTGGGCTCGTGAGAATAAGTCCAGCTCCGCTCCCTTGAGAGTTCGCTGCCCCGTCCACATGCAGGATCCAGTCCTCCGCCTCCTCGGATGAGGGCGAGTCCACACGCTCCTCCGGTCGTGCCTCCTCCATGTCCTTTTCGGTCCAGGAGCACTCGACCAGGAAATCCTCCAATACCTGGGACTTCATGGCTGACCTTGGCCGGATGGATAGGTCGAACTCACTTAGCCTGATGGCCCACTTGGCCAAACGGCCGGAGGTGTCGGGGCGAGATAAGATAGCTCGTAAGGGCTGGTCCGTAAGCACCACGATGGGATGGGCTTGAAAGTAAGGCCGAAGGCGCTGAGTAGAGACCACCAAGGCGAAGATAATCTTCTCGGTTTTCGAATACCTGGTCTCAGCATCATGGAGTACTTTGCTGGTATAATAGATCGGCCTCTGGGTACCGTCAACATCCATGCGCACAAGTACAGAGCTAACAGCCTCAGGGGAAGCGACCAGATATAAAAAGAGCTCTTCTCCATTTTCAGGCTTGGACAACAGCGGAGGAATGGAGAGAAACTGCTTCAATTCTTCAAAGGAGCTCTGACACTCTTTCGTCCACTCGAAGCCGTTGATTTTTCGCAGCACCTTGAAGAAGGGTATGCACCTCTCCGCCGACCTTGACATGAAACGACTCAAGGCCGCCACCCTCCCCGTCAGGCGTTGCACCTCCTTCTTGCTGGCGGGAGGCCGCATCTCCAGGATAGCTCTAATCTTATCAGGGTTGGCTTCGATCCCGCGCTAGGTCACCATGAAACCCAGGAACTTGCTTGCTGCTACTCCAAAGGCACATTTGTGGGGGTTAAGCTTCATCCGGTACCGGCGCAGATTGTTGAAAGTCTCCTCGAGATCAGCTACGTGGTCTTCCGCGCTAGTACTCTTGGTCAGCATGTCATCCACATACACCTCCATGTTGCGACCCAGCTGATCCTCAAAGACCTTGTTCATTAATCTTTGATAAGTGGCGCCGGCATTTTTCAATCCAAAGGGCATCACCCGATAACAGTAGATCCCTTTCTCCGTGACAAATGAGGTCGCTTCTTCATCAGCTGGGCTCATCTTGATTTGGTTATAGCCCGAGAACGCATCCATGAAACTGAGCATCTCGTGCCCGGAGGTGGCGTCTACCAGCTGGTCGATTCGGGGTAGCGGAAAGCTATCTTTGGGACATGCCTTATTGAGGTCGGTGAAATCCACGCACATTCTCCAGCTTCCACTGGCCTTGCGAACCATCACGACGTTCGCCAACCAGTCAGGGTAGCGCACCTCGCGGATGTGACCAGCCGCCAGCAGCTTCCACACCTCCTCGTCAACAGCCTTCTGCCGGTCCGGGGCAAAACTCCTTTTCTTCTGTCTGACGGGCCGGCACTCCGGTTGAATATTGAGCTGGTGTGCAATCACCTCCTCTGGGATTCCGGGCATGTCGGACGCAGACCACGCGAAGACGTCGGCATTGGCCCGCAGAAAGGTAAGGAGCCGGTCACGAGCCTCCTCCGGAAGTAAGGCTCCAACTCGAATCGTCTGCACAGGGTCTTCCCCGAGGGGGAAAGTGAGTAGTCACTCGACCGGTTCCCCCCTCCTCTCCAAGTCTCGCGGGTCAAAGGCCTCGGGTGCCGGTGCAGATGGCGGTGCAGATGCCGCCTCCTGGGGACTAGGGGCCAAGTGATAGCAAAGTGCCGGTAGGCCCTGCTCCCCTCGCATCTCGCCGACTCCTCTGCTGGTTGGGAACCTCACAAGGAGCTGCTTGGTGGATATGATGGCGTCCAAGAGGTTGAGCCCGGGCCTCCCAAGAATCGCGTTGTACGCCAGGGGCACACGGACCACCAAAAATTTTATAAGGACAGTGCTTTGGCGCGGAGCCGTTCCAGTCGTTACGGGGAGAGTAATTTCCCCCTCAACCCTCACGGAATCTCCTGTGAATTCCATCAAAGTCGTGGCGACCGGTTGAAGTAGGTCATGTGACAGGTTCATGCGAACAAAGGCATCGTAGTTCAAAACATCTACAGAGCTTCCACTATCGACTAGGATTCTTTTTATAGGGTGTTTAGCAATCGTCATGGATACGACGATGCTATTATCATCTTTGTTTACAACCCCTTCCAAGTCCCTTTCGAAAAAAGGTATTACAGTTTCCGCTCCCCCCTCTCCCCTTGGTTTCTTCGACGGGCCTCCTGCCCCCCAGGAAATCATCGCCACCGTCTTCTCCGTCGGGGCGTTATCGATCACTGGCGGCGCGGGCGTTGACGGGCCGGGAGCTCCTGGGTTGCCCCTCTGGATGAACTTTCCTAGGTGGCCCCGTTGGATAAGGTCTTCAATGGCCTTCTTCAGCTGCCGGCAGTCGTCGGTGTTGTGGCCATGGTCCCGGTGGTAGCGGCAGTAGAGGTTCTTGTTCCGGGGGATCTTCGGGTTGATGGGAGGAGGGCGTTGCAGATAAGGCTCCCCCTCAATCTCAAGCAGGATCTGAGATATTGGGGCCAGCAGCGGGGTGTAAGGCCCGTCTCTCGGTGTAGGAGGTCGAGAACGGTTGTCTGGTCGGCGAGGAGGCTCAGGCCTCCTGGGGCGGGCTTCTGCAGGTTCTGGCTGGTTCGGTTTTCTGGGGATATTCCCACCAGCTTCACGCCGGGAAAAGTCAGCTTCATCTGCCCGGATGTACTTCTAGGCACGGATCAAAAGTTCGGAGTAGGAGCCCGACGGCTTTTTGTCAAGAGAGTACACGAAGCGAGAAGGGTGAAGTCCCCGCTTCAGGGCCAAGGTAGCCACTGAGTCTTCCAGGTTGTAGACCTCCAGGGTGGCCTCTTTGAACCGGGCAACATAATCCCGCAGAGGCTCGCCATTCTTCTGCTGGACTGCAAACAAACTGTCCGCCACCCTCGAAATCTTCCGGCAGGCATCAAAGTGGGCCAGAAAAGCCCTCTTCAACTGGCGGAAGGAATCGATGCTTCGTAGCGGCAGGCGAGAATACCAAGCCCGGGCAGCCTTTTTCAGAGTAGCCGGGAAGGCAACACACATAAGTGAGTCAGTGGCCCCCTGAACTTGCATGAGTACCTTGTAGCTCTCCATATGATCCAGGGGGTCCGTAGTTCCATCGTATGGGTCCAGCTGAGGAAGGCGGAACCTGGTAGAGATGGGCTCTTCCATGATGCGGCGAGACAGGGGAGGCCGACTGTCGTAATCCGTCTCTGGCAGGTGGGTGATCCGACGGCTAAGCTCTTCCAGCCTCTGATTACACTTCTCGAGTCGATGCTCAGCTCGACGAGGCATTCGGCCATCAAAGGAGCCCTCCCCCGAAGATTCAGAAGAAGAGCGGGGGCGGCGATGCCGGTGAGGACGCTCTGCCTCCTTCCCGTGCCGCCGTTTAGGAGAAACGCTAGCGTGGCGAGAGGGAGACCGGAGCCTTTTGGATGTTTCTCGGTGATGTGGCTTGGCTGGGGATCGGTGGCGATGATTTGCAGGAACTGGTGATCTCCGGCAGGAAGAATGCTGGCTAGGCTGCATCACTCCCGGGATAGACGGATTCGGTTCCGGCTGCTGCAAGGCCACTCGTTGATGCTGCAGACCCTGAACCATCGCCGCCAACGACTGGACCTGCGTAGCCAGGGCAGTGAATCGATCCTCATGGAGTTGCTGTGGAATAGATGCAGGAACGTCATTCTGCGGAGCAGAAGGCCCTGCCCCCCGAAGATTCAGAGGCTCCGAAAGACTGGATGCGAGAGCCGGGGGGGCCTCCGCAGGTGGACCAGCCTCGCAGCGTTGCCCCCCAGCGCGACCGGCTGAAACTCCCTTCGTTCGAGTCGTCACCATGGCTTTAAGAGCTCGAAGACAGGAGAAGAAGAAAGCTACTGGTTCGACGTCTTTCTTTCACTCCCCCTTCCTGGCGCGCCAATCTGATGACGCCAAGTCACCTTCCTCAAACGTTGGGGAAGACGTACGTTCTTCTCCTCGAAGCCCTGCAAGAAAAGTCCCCGGAGACCGGTGGCACCGGTGGGGACCCTCCGACGATCAAGTTAGTCACTTAGGCTCAGACAGAGAACCGCTCCAACGAAGAAGAGCTAAGGCGGTTAGGGTTTTTGCTGGGAGGAAGAAAGCTCCGAAAAACCAGAGTTTAGATCCCACTTACCATGTGAGCACGTACCTTTATACCTGTCCGAATACCCTAGCTTACAGCTCTGGGAGATCACCATCGTACCATCGCTGCATGTGGTATCATACGTGTCTGGTAGCTGTGAAGGTGTTCAGTGCACGCCGCCGGTTGATAGGACCGGGCACCATTGCCAGTGGTAGCGAAACGTACGCCGTAGCGAGGCATGGTGATGCACATGGACATGCAACGCGCCAAACTCCGTTATGAGGCATGGCCCTCCGTAACGGGGCGCAATCACGGGAGTATCGAATCGTACGCTGTAACGAGGCATGGCCATGCACAGGGGCATGTAACGCGCCAACCACCGTTATGAGGCATGACCCTCCGTAACGGGGCGCAATCACGGGAGTACCGAATCGTACGCTGTGGCAAGGTATGGCTATGCGCTGAAAATCATGTGTGAGCACCGTACAACCTGGTAGTTGTCATTTTCCTTGGCGGTTGAGTTGCATGCTGATCGCCGATGACTCCCCACCCTGGAGCCGGAGGGGGTCCCAGGGGTGGGAGAACGCTGGCGCACCCCGAGGTCGGCGAGGGTCATGGGGATAAGGAAATGCTAGCCCACCCCGACCCCGAGACGGTCCCGGGGTCAAGGACCGATGGCCCCACCCAGCGACCCCGAGGGGGTCCCGGGGGTGGGGGAATGCTGATGCGTCCCGACCCCGAGAGGGTCCCGGGGTCAAGGACCGATGGCCCCACCCAGCGACCCCGAGGGGGTCTCGGAGGTGGGGGAATGCTGATGCGCCCCAACCCCGAGAGGGTCCCAGGGTCAAGGACCGATGGCCCCACCCAGCGACCCTGAGGGGGTCCCGGGGGTGGGGGAATGCTGATGCGCCCGACCTCGAGAGGGTCTCGGGGTCAATAGCCGCCGTTACCGTCTATTTTGGCGACGTGGGATCAGTCATATCAAGTACGATAAGCCCATAATGCATCATCCAAACGTTCTGACCAATCTTTCCTATCAGGTCTCACCGTTTTCTCAAGGATATTTTTAATTTCTCTATTTGGTATTTCAACTTGGCCACTAGTTTGGGGATGATAAGGTATAGCTACCTTATGAGTAATTCCATATTTGTTCATTAATGCTTCAAAGTGTCTATTTGTGAAATGTGCACCCCCATCACTAATTATAGCCCTTGGGCATCCAAAACGACTAAGGATATTATGCTGAATAAACTTGATTACAACTTTATGGTCATTGGTTCGAGTTGCCATGGCTTCAATCCATTTTGACACATAATCAACTTCCACTAGAATGTATTCAAATCCAAAAGAGGAAGGAAATGGGCCCATCAAATCAATACCCCATACATCAAAAATTTCTACAACCAAGATAGGGTTTAGGGGCATCATGTCTTTTCGAGATATATTTCCTGTTTGTTGACATTGGAGACAATTACGGCTAAATTCATGTGCATCTTTAAAAAGAGTTGGCCAATAAAACCCACTTTGCAGTACCTTTGCTGCAGTTTTCTTTCCACTAAAATGTCCTCCACAGGCAAGAGAATGACAGAAGTTAAGTATGCTTTTGAATTCACTCTCTGGGACACATCGCCTAATCACCTGATCCGAGCAGTGCTTAAATAATTTAGGATCTTCCCAAAAGTAATATTTGATTTATGAGAAAAAACTATCTTTTTCTTGTTTTGTCCAGTGGGAAGGTACTTTTCCTGTTGCCAAATAATTCACAATGTGAGCAAACCAGGAAAGACTGCTATGGGAAATGAAAAACAATTGCTCATCAGGGAACCTATCTCTGATTATTTCTTTATTGTATTCCACTGAGATCCTAGAGATATGATTTGCTACCATATTTTCAGAACCTTTCTTATCTAAGATTTCTAGATCAAATTCTTGTAGGAATAGGATCCATCTAATCAGTCTGGGTTTTGTATCCTTTTTTGATATAAGATGCCTCAACGCTGCATGATCTGAATAAACTAAAACTTTAGACCCTAACAGATATGATCTAAACTTTTCTAGGGCAAACACAACTGCTAGTAATTCTTTTTCAGTGGTAGTATAGTTCATTTGTGCATCTGAAAGAGTTTTGCTAGCATAATAAATTACATGGGGTTCTCGATTGCGTTTCTGTCCTAGAATTGCCCCTACAGCATAATCAGAAGCATCACACATGATTTCAAAAGGTATGGTCCAATCTGGGGGCTTGATAATTGGTGCAGTGGTCAAAGCAGTTCGAAGGATGTTATAGGCTGTTAGACAATCTTTATCAAAATTAAAAGAACTATCCTTGGTCAACAAATTACATAATGGTCGAGAAATTTTACTA
Source organism: Calamus simplicifolius (assembly GCA_900491605.1). Taxonomy (NCBI): domain Eukaryota; kingdom Viridiplantae; phylum Streptophyta; class Magnoliopsida; order Arecales; family Arecaceae; genus Calamus; species Calamus simplicifolius. The sequence continues at coordinate 186,281 of UESW01001484.1, forward strand.
AAATCTTTGATGAAACGTCTATAAAAACCAGCATGACCAAGGAAAGATCGTACTTGTTTAACTGAGGTTGGGGGTGATAGATTTGAGATCAATTGAACCTTGGCTTTATCAACCTCAATACCTCTCTCTGAAACAATGTGTCCAAGCATAATTCCCTCACGAACCATAAAATGGCTCTTCTCCCAACTTAGGACTAAATTCATTTCCATACATCGTTTCAGTACCTTAGTCAAGTTCTCGAGGTAGCTATCAAATGATGCACCAAAGACTGAAAAATCATCCATAAATACTTCCAAAAATTGACCAATCATATCAAAAAATATGGCCATCATACATCATTGAAACGTGGCTGGTGCATTACAAAGACCAAACGGCATACGTCTAAAGGCAAATGTTCCAAAGGGACAAGTGAAGGTGGTCTTTTCTTGATCAGCAGGAAATACTGGGACTTGATTGTATCCTGAATATCCATCTAAGAAACAAAAGAAACTTTGTCCCGCTAGCCATTCTAGAATTTGATCTATAAAAGGCAAAGGGAAGTGGTCTTTCCTAGTCACGGCATTCAACTTTCGATAATCTATACACACTCTCCAACTAGTTGATGTGCGAGTAGGAATTGATTCGCCCTTTTCATTTTTAATCACGGTAATACCCAATTTTTTAGGTACTACTTGGATTGGACTAACCCATTGGCTATCTGAAATTGGATAAATGATACCAGCATCAAGCCATTTTACTACTTCCTTCTTAACAACATCCCTCATGTTTGGATTTAGCCTTCGTTGCATGTCTCTATGTGGTTTGGCTTCAATTTCACTATGAATATGGTGCATGCAAACGGAAGGGTTAATTCCCTTAATATCAGCTATTGTCCATCCAATCACCTCTTTATGTTCTTTAAGTACATCTACCAATTTATCTTCTTGCTCAGAGGTTAGGGTAGATGCAATGATTACTGGAAGGGTATCATTGGGTCCAAGGAATGAATATTTTAAGTTATCTGGAAGAGGATTCAATTCTAGTTGGGGTGGTTCTTCCAAGGATGGTATTAAAGGACTTGGTTTAATTGGAAGTGGTTCATATTTTATAGTCCATGGCGGGATGGTGTCAGACTTAGGTGGTTCTAATAACATGTTTATCTCTTTGGTATACTCATCAATATCAAAATCATCTATTCCAAAATGTGTAAGACATGTTCGTAAAGGGTCCGAATCAATCGAACTTTGGAATTTCTTATCTACTACTTCCTCTATCATGTTTACTTCATTTAAATCATACACAGGTGGTCCTTGGGAAGCATTAAAAATATTTAATCTCATCTTCTTGTTTCCAAAAGATACATCCATCACACCTGTTCTACAATTTATGCATGCATTAGCAGTAGCTAGAAAAGGTCTTCCAAGGATGATGGGAATTTGGTTAGGATTACTACTAGATTCCATATCTAACACAAGGAAGTTGACAGGAAAATAGAATTCATCCACCTTAACTAATACATCTTCCAATATTCCACGAGGTTCTTTGACTGATCTATCTGCCAATTGTAGTGTTACTGTCGTGGGTTTCAACTTTACAAATCCGAATAATTCATATACTGAACTTGGGAGAAGGTTTACACTCGCACCCAAATCTAATAATGCTTTCTTGATTGTGAAGTTTCCTATGACACATGATATAATCGGGGTACCAGGATCTTTTAGTTTAGGTGGGGTTATTTGCTGAACAACTGAGCTGACTTGCTCATTCAAATGTATCTTTTTTGGTATTTGTATCTTGGCTTTCCGTTTTTGTGTGCATAGATCTTTTAAAAATTTGGCATAAGCTGGAACTTGCTTGATAGCATCGAGAAGAGGTAAGTTTATTTGGACTTGCTTAAATAACTCAAGCATCTCATTCATTTTTATATTCTTCTTATCTGAAGGCAAAGGAGATTCTAAAGCACTAGGGAATGGGGCTTTAGGTATGATTGCTTGATCATTGAATTCCTTTTCTTTTTCATTTCTTCTCTCTTCTGGTTTAGCCACTTCTAATTTCTGGGTTGGTTCAGATGGGTTCAATGCTTTTCCACTTCTGAGAGTTATGACTGATTTAGCATGTTCTGGGAATTTGTCAGGACAATTGGAACCTTCAGCCATGAATTATCCTTTTGGGTTATCGATAGGCTGACTAGGTAACTTACCCTCCTCCCTTCTACTGAATGCTATGGCTAATTGACCTATCTGAGTTTCTAGTTTTGCAATAGATTGTGTGTGTGAGTGAAGGATTTGAGTATTCATTTCTAGCCCTTTCAATTCTTGTAACACTTTGTCTTCAAAAGTAGGCTGATTATTCGGTGGAGGTTGTGGGATGTTTGGATATTGTGAATATGGCATGTTTCTAAAATTGGTTTCTTGGTAATTAGGTCTAATCGATGAATTGACTACAGGTTGAGGTTTCCAAGAAAAATTTGGATGATTTCTCCAGTCAGGATTGTATGTATTTGAAAATGGATCATTTCCGGTTCTAGGAGCTAATCGGGTTTGGGCTTGGTGGGCTTGCTCTTGAACAAGTTCAGGAAATTGGTATGCAGCTGGACATTCACCTATAGAATGGGTTGGACTCGAACAAATTATGCAGACCTCATGTAATTGAGTAGATGGAGAAGAGATGTTTCCAACTTGTAGAATCCGATCAAGTTTATGGGATAATTCATCTACCTTAGTATAGATATCTGTAGAATGACCTATTTCATATATTCCACCTCTTTTAGGTTCTACGAGAGGGTCTCGACGAGCAACTGACATATGATGTAATGAATTCTCACTCAATGTCTCAAAGAGTTGCCAAGCCTCATATTCATTTTTTAACATAAATGTCCCACCACATGAAGCATCAACCATTTGCCTATGCTTTTCTGATAATCCATCATAAAAGCACTGAACCAGTTGCCATTTGGGTATAGCATGATGTAGACATTTTCTAATTAGTTCTTTGAATCTCTCCCATGTCTCATGGAACATTTCTCCATCTGTCTGGGAAAAACTTGTGATAGCTTTTCTAATTTGATTCGTTTTTCCTATAGGAAAATATTTCTTAAGAAATTCTCTCTGAAGATGATCCCAAGTTGAAATTATAATAGTGTCTAATGAATTTAACCAATACTTGGCTTTATCTTTTAGGGAAAAAGGGAATAACTTAAGCCTAAGTGCATCATCAGAGAAATTTTGAATTTTGACAGTTGTGCAAATTTCCAAGAATTCATCTAAGTGTTTGTAGGGATCCTCATTTGTAAGTCCATAGAAAGATGGTAACATTTGGATTACACTTGACTTAATTTCATATTGGGCAGCCTCTACTGGAGGCACTTGAATGCAGGGAGAGTAGGTATACCTTGAAGGAGTGAAATACTCTTTCAACTGTCGTGGTTGATTATTTTCGTTATTAGGATCCATAATTCTGAGTCTGTTTGCTCTAATAGTTCTTTCTATCTCGGGATCTAAGGGTATAAGGTTGGGTTGCAACGATCGGCGACCGAGCATGCACTCTACCAATGCCTCTAAAGCAAATAGTTATTTATTTATTTATTTAATTTTTTTCTTTAATTTTTGTAATTAAGTTTCTAATTTCCTAATAAATTATGAGATGTCAATGAAAATTTTTGAGTTTTGCAGAAAATAAATTCACTTAAGTCAATCTATAGCATAGAAAATAAAATAATTATTTTGTTTATATATTTTATTTTTATTTTTATAATTTTTTTTATTTCTTTAAATTAATTATATTTTATGGAAGATGTCTTAGGGTTTTCTTTTAGGTTTTTTTTAAGTTAATTAAAAGAAAAATTTGATTAGGTTAAAATTGGATTTATGACAAAAAGGAAAGTAATAATTTTTTTATGTTTTTATGTTAAAAAGAAAATATGCAATTCTAACAATTAAGGAAATAAAATAAAGCAGCATTAACTATTCAAAAATTAAGAAAAAATTAATCTAAATTTTTTATATATTTTTATTATTATTATTTTTTTTTAAAATAACACACTTAAGCTCCCGGCAACGGCGCCAAAAATCTGATGCGTGTCGTAGCGCAACGATTTAAACACCTTAATTTCACTATTAGGATAGCGAGATTAAGGGATCGATTCCATATGGACTTTAGTGATTATCTTGAAATAATTTTATAAATTTAACTAAATAGATAACTAAGTAGATAATTAATAGTGCAAAATAATAAGATATGGTTTATCTTATTAGAGCACAGCTTGTACTCGTAGATCACGGCCCGTCTCTTTTAAGAATAAATCAGTCTAAATTATTTTCACTTAAATAGAATTTAATAACAATTTAACATGAATAGAAATTTTATTTCAATAACATCCAAGAGTGCATATTAAAATCTAAAATAAAGAGTTTTAATTTGTAACATGAGGAAGGCAACAAAAAGCAATAAAATAAACTGGGATGAACCAAGCCACGATCGTCTCCTGGTATGCAGATCCTCGGACGGGCGCCTCACGAGCAGAGCCTCCATGGACTTCTCCCCAACGCCCACGAATGCAGTGCCTGGACTCCACGAAACCAGAGGACCCACGAATAGAGCTTCTCATGAAACACACGAGATTGAGGAAGAAGAGATCTCCTGGATGCAGCTTGCTTAACGGAATTCCTCCTTGTGCTATTTATAGAGGCCCGGATGAGGTGAAGACGCGGCATTGACACGGCGTTGCCAAAACAGAGAACGCGGAAGCAAAACAGAGGACGCGGAAGCCACAAACAAAATCTAGATAAATCCTCCATAAAATTCAAATTCGGAATTTAATTCTCTTAATTTGATAACTTCCAATCTAATCTATTCTTTAATTGATGGAGGAAACAGTTAGAATTTGAATGGAGAAGAATCGGCTGAAAGAAAACAGATGAGAAGACGATGAAGTCGGCAATGTATTTGCCGTTTTGCTTTGAAATCCGTGCTAAATCCTTATAAAATCAATTCCGAGCTCGTTTTAAGTCCGATTCGAGTGCCGTTTGCGTCATTAAATCCCTAAAATCAAGCTCTTTAAATTTATAAGGTTTTATTTATAATATTATATAAAATATTAAAATATTAACTAATAATAGATACGTTAAATTATTAATTAATAGGTTTAGTAATAATTATTTATGCGTTTATCAGGCGCCTTAGCCCCTCGCCGAACCAAGGACTCCCAAGATGCGAACCACCTCTCTTGGCCCTAGCCGAGCTATATCTTCTCTCGATCCTAGCCGAGCTATGTCATCTCTCGGCCCTAACCGAGCTATATCCTCTCTCGGCCCCAGCCGAGCTATATCTTCTCTCGACCCCAGCCGAGCTATGTCATCTTTCGGCCCCTCTAGTCGATCTCTCCCATCGCTCAGCCTAGCCCGAGTGATATATGCGCCTCTGCGAAATTCGATGCAGGAGAACCCGAATTTGTGAGATTCCAAACAGAAATCATATCCGAGAGTGACCTAGGACCCGTAAGAGTGGCCTAGGGCCCTGGAGCCTATCTCCTCACCACATCTCGAGACATCAACGAGCTCTCCTAGCCGTCGATCCTCTAACCAACAAGATACGAATCCTACCGGCCTCATAACAAACTAGATTTAGATCCTAACGACTTTCGGAACCATGACACCCCCAGGGAATCAGGTGATCTTCTATAATTAGAGTCGTCTGCCGACTCCTCAGGTACGCGCACACTAGCTCACTGGAACCCTCTCTCTCCTTCTGTCTTAGCTTCCGCCATTAGCACTCTGCTCAGAGCCCTGGAGGGACTCTTCAATGATAACCTTCTTCCCATTTCTATTGATTGCTAATCTCCACTGACTTGAGCGTCAGAGGGTCTTCCGTAGAGGGCCACCCCCAATACCTCTCGCGTGAGGACTGTTTTGCAGGTCTACCCAGGTGGAGAGTCTGCGCTGCAGCCCGACCGCGCCCGAGTCGGAGGACAAATTCCGGCAGCAACAATTTCAATGATATTATTTTTGTGATACAATGCATCACATGTTTATAATTTTCAATATGTACAAAAGAAGAAGCTTTGATAACAAGATCATTATTATGGCTTTTGTAAAATTTTAAACTACGATTATAAATTGAAAATTTTCCTTCAATTAAATTCTCAAATCTTGATCTAAATTCGCATGGATCACTTGAGAGAGTTAAAATCCATAAAATTTGATTAATTTAGTTTTCTTATCAACCATTTAAATTCTCAAAGGATTTCTCAGGCTAAATTTAAGCTCGTTGACAAACCCACTGGGTGCTCCTCATCCAACCTAGTGCAAGACCACATGCTAACTTGTTAGTATTCATTATGATGTGATATTGAAGGAAAAATTGTATCCATTTAATCCAAGTTTAATCAAAAGTAGGGGTAGCAATTGAATCGATTTGGATCAAATATTAGTCGGGTCAAGTAGATGCTAGGTCAAAAATTTGTCAAACTAAATTTCATCTATTTATTAAATGAATCAAAAATTTAAACCCAACCTAATCGTTTCATTAAATAAGTAACACAATATAGTCTATAACAAATTGAATCAAGTTAAACGGGCATTGCCACCTCTAACCAAAAGCACCTCAAGAGATGATCAAATAAAATCCAAGCAAGGCCAAAAGCAACGCCAAACTGAACAGCAGTGACATCCAAAGCCCATTTCAGTGAGTCGATTAATCTGGGTTTATGCACCCATACAATATATATGAATCGTATCTTAATTAATGATGTAATTTAGCACAACAAACATAAGAAGAACTCATAAGCCATGAACAATATCATCTAAAAAGCAGTCAAGGCTTTCATTCATGAACATCTGGATGGCAATGCATACTGAGTGCTTTAATTTGACATTGTTTGAAGTATGGGATCAAATGCACTAAAACTATCATTTAATTAGCTCATTGCTAGCCTGATTTGTTATCAACGACAAAGTGAAGAATGCTTCTCAAATGAATAAAACGGAACGGAATGAAATGAACTCGCCTAGTTAATATCAACTGACTCCGGTAAAATAGGATAAAATTCTATTGTTTGTTTGTTTCCTGGTATCATGGTAAAAAATGAACTCAGTGGGACTTGCCCAAGCCTGTAGCAGTTGTTATTCAGAGGGTTAACGTTTAACATGGCATCATTTGCTTGTGAACCTGCAAATGGCTGGAATGCCTAAGAAATGGCCACCAACTGCTGGCATTGCATTGGATCACCAAGCTCATTATTGTCCCAAGGCAGCCTGGCAAATCCGTTCTACATCACTAGCTTTCGTATGAGCAAGCACCGTACACCTGTAGTTGTGATTTAAGCATAGGGCTCCATATCTCTATAAGCATCATTACAATACCTCAAGCCCATTTGTTGATCCAATTAATCTAATATTGGATCGAAACTATATTCCTATGAATAGCTCTTTTCTTCTATCCATTATCTTGGCTCACCTGCTGGTTCAATTAATCTATTAGAAGACTAAAACTACGTTCATATAATAGGCCCATCATCTTAGCTCATCTGCTGGTCCAATTAATCTGTTAGTACTTAGTAGACCAAGACTATGTTCCTATGGTCTACCCATCATCCATTAGTGCATCTAAATTATGTTCCTATAGATAGCTCTTTTTTTGGCCTACTTGCTGGTCCAATTAATCTGTTAGTTGGCCAAGACTATGTTCTTATGATCTACCCATCATCCATTAGTGCATCTAAATTACGTTCCTATAGATAGCTTTTTTTTGGCCTACTTGTTGATCCAATTAATCTGTTAGCGGACCGAAACTATGTTGCTATAGTCTGCTCATCATTTTGGTCCAGTCCAATTAATTTATTTGCGGACCGAAATCATATTCCTATGGTTTGCCCATTGGCTGCTAACGGATCTAAACTATGTAGCTCTTTTCTTTTGCCCGTTATCTTAGTCTGCTCACTGGTCCAACTAATCTGTTAATGAACTGAAACTACGTTTCTATAGTCTGCCCATCATCTAGGCTTATTTGTTAGTCTAATTAATTTTTCTTATGGTCTGTTTAGCCTATCATTTGTTAGCAGGTTGAAACTATGTTCCTATGGGTAGCTTTTTTTCTCTTGCCCATCAACTTCCGCACATTTAGATCGGCTCTGATATCATTTGTATTATCTCAAGGCTATCTGTTGGTCTAATTAATTCGTTAGCGGATTAAAACCACGTAGCTCTAAAACTCAAGTGGAAGTCGATTAGTAGCAAGCGAATTAAGTTATAAGTTTTTATTTTTTTTTTAATTCGATATGAAACTATTTTTTAGAGTACATACATCCACAAACTAGATTGAAAAATTCGGAGGAGGAGGCATAGTCGTTAGCTTAAAAACTCTGAGGCGGCGAGGATTGAGGATGAGTGAAAAAGATAGCTGCTTCTGTGTGCTATTTAGGAGGCAATGTTAACGACAAGATCTAATTCTAGTTATAAATATGTCTCTTTTGAGTGCAGAAATTATTGCTCTGAAGGTTTTCTTGTGCATCAATGCAGAAAATGTGGTGGAAGATTACTGGATTTTACCGTGTGAATGCGTGATGCATTTAGGCCAAGTTTTGAAACAGGAGCGGTGTCAGCTTAACTCCGCTAATGTGATCCAAAAATTTAAATAAAAGTTAATGAATAGCAAGTGTATTTGAGTTATAAGCACATAAAACATTTTTTTCCCATCTAATATGAGACTAAATATGAGATATCACAATCTCTTCACCTTATAACATGATATTCTCGTTGCATACTATAAGCTAGCTAGAATCTATCTCAAATAGGTTCATTGGTGCCATAAGAATGGCTCCACGTCATGACGGGATTTCATCATCATTCCATGGGTAGTCCTTTTTATATACTCGGATGTGCTTTGATACCATTTGAAATGCTTCAAGTTCATCCGCTAACCCAATTAACTTCATTAGCATGCTTGAAATTACGTGGCTCAAAAACTCGAATAAAAGTTAATATGTAGTAAGTGAATTTGAGTCATAAGCACATAATACATTTCTTTTTTATCCAATATAAAACTAAATGCAGGGTATCTTTCTTAAATGTTCTTTTGAGTGATAGATGGTGCAAGCTGTCATGGGTCTCAATAATTGCATCGCATTTAGCTTTGTAGTTTGGCTGTCTTGCTTATCTCTTTCCAGTGTTCTCATCAATGCATTTTCTTAACTGTTTTTGCATCAGATTCTGCTGTAGTGATTGAAGCCCTGCCTCTGGTGTCAACATAATGCTCCTGGAATGATCTTTCTGTTTTGAAAGTTAAGTATTAAATCATGAGATAAATATTGAATCCTTATCCTAAATAGCTGGGGCAGGGGTTTTATTCCTTCTCAACTTTCACCTTCTTATCATTCCTGATGATGGTAGGAACCCACAGGTAGCGTCTCCTGGGCTGCTGCAACTGTGCAAAGACATCACACTTATCCAAAAACTGTGCTAAACTATGCTTTGATGGCATTAGATTCTTATCATTCATGAGGTTGGATATCTAACATCCTTGTCAGATGATGGTCTTGACTTTAGATTTAAGAACCAAAATATTTTGCATCATATTAAAAATACTCAATATTATTTACATATTAATATAAATATAATTATTATATTATAATTTACTCCAAATATCATAATAATAAATAAATATAAAATAATAATTAATTATCATGATACTTGCAAGATATATCAATGGCAATTATTTTTTAAGTTAGAGATAAAGGATAATTTTGATTTTTCATAATTAATTATCTAGAATTTTTCTGTTATACTAACTTGATGTTCTTAATTCATTGAGATTTTTAATATTAATTTTAGATCACTCCTATATAAAGATGACCAATGATAGAGATTATGATAACAATCTTATTTGGGTTACTAAACCCTTGCTATTTTTTTTTTCGTCATAGTTTTCTATTTGGTTATTTTTTTCATTTTAACTCATCAAGACCACAAAAGCATCAACGACTCATTCTAAATCTTTCAATCAAAATCCCAACACAAATATACATTTCTCATGCTTATTTACCTTTGGTTTTTCTTGCCCTAATTTTTTGGAATTATACTACTTATTATAGACTAAAATTTTAAAGCATCGGAGAAGAAAGCCAAAACCATATTTGTTGATGGCCAATTCATACTTGATAAATATTATTGACTTAATTGATGCCTGAGCCTTTAGGACTAAACTTTAATGGTTAGCACTAACTAGTCAATATGTATTATGTTTTCTTAATTTTTAAGCTTTTTTATATAATAAAAAAATAATTTATAGAGAAGGATGAAACATTATGCAGCAAGTTGATGAGGATAAAACATTCAAGTCCATCCAACTTAGCGGTCGAACATCAACTTATTCATTAATATATAGAAAAATCTTTTTGCATTGCATGCAGGATCATATGTATTGCATGTGCTAATAAATCACGAATGGATTATATGTGCAATATATAAAAGAATAAAATTATTCTTGATACGCATAGTTGCATATGTGCGATTTATTATCGGATATGATGCGTGTGACCTGCATCGTACCCGATGTACAAAGATTTTCTCTAAATATATTAAGTGATCTCATTTATTAGGCGAGAAAGACTTTATACGCCATCTTCGATGCAGAAAAATCTACTGGGTTATGCCACTCCTTCTTATTGATTCACATGAATCTTATATGGCTTAACGCGTGGGATGAAATAGTAAAGATCATGATTATAAATTCGCAAGCGATACACTATCCTTAATGAGATGGGATGGAATGATTTACCTTTTGAAAAAAACATTACGATACCTCGGTTGTAAAATTACAACATCCTTGTTATAAAATAACGACACCCTAATTATAAAATGTTAAGACAAAGCTTTACGGCATTTCAGGAAGTTTTCTAATATTGGCAAAAAAAATATGATACACCAGTTATAAAATTACGATACCATAGTTATAAAATTATGATACCAATTCAGAAAGCCAAAAAAAATACGATACCGCATTTATAAAATTACGGCACACATTCAAAAAATGTTAAGGCAAAGTTTTATAACATTGCGGCCAAAAAAAAATTATGATATACTCTAATTATAAAATGTTAAGACAAAGCTTTACGGCATTTCAGGAAGTTTTCTAATATTGGCAAAAAAAAATACGATACACCAGTTATAAAATTACGATACCATAGCTATAAAATTACGATACCAATTCAGAAAGCCAAAAAAAATATGATACCGCATTTATAAAATTACGGCACACATTCAAAAAATGTTAAGGCAAAGTTTTATAACATTGCGGCCGAAAAAAATTACGATATACTCTAGTTGTAAAATTAAGATACCGTAATTATAAAATAATGATACCTATTCAGAAAGTTGAAAAAAAAATTTATGACACTTTAGTTGTAAAATTATGACATCGTAGTTATAAAATTACGGTACCCATTCACAAAACATTAAGGCAAAGCTTTATGAAAATGTTAAGGCAAAGCTCTATGACATCGTAGCAAAAAAAAATTATGACACCCTATTTGTAAAATTACGAAATCCCTAGAATATCTCTGATATAGGCTTCAAAAATATTAAGATACCTTAGTGTTAAAGTTATGACACCCTAGTGAGAAATCTATGACATCCATTCATAAAATTTTTGCATAAATTTTAAAAAAAGATTGAATAAGTATTAATGCACGACATGCTCAAAACTTAAGTCCATTTCGTTCCATCGCATTAAGCCATATAGGATGCATGTGGATCAATAAAAAAAGAATAGTGTAGTCCATATAAGATTTATTGTATCGGAGATGATGTACAAAGTCTTGCTAGGCTAGAACTAAACACATGAGCCTAAAGGGTAAATCCTTTTAACCTTAAGGAAAAGTTTTTGTACACCGCTGTAATTCATCAGGTTTGCGCTAAGAAGCTCACTCATGAGTTATGCATTACTGAAACGTAAACTTGTGTACAAATAAATTATCGTGTATATCATTTTTCATTAAAAATAGTGTACAAAGATTTTTTTTTCTCAAGTAAAATAGCTCGGTCAATAATGTGATAATAAAATCATCGAGCATAAACTAAACTAAGGGTGTGTTTGAAATAGGAAATAAGAAAGATATTCTTTAAATATTTTTTCTTATTCTCAAAAGCTATAACTACGAATTATAATCGACAAAAAAAAGTTAGCCGTTATATTCTAAACTTATTCCTTAAGAACCGAAAAAATTTTTTTTCCAAACTTATTATTTTAAAAATAAAAACATTATAATAAAAAAAATTATTTTTTAATTATTTTTTAATTTTTTTTAGTATATTTACTAAAAATAATTATTTTTTTAAAATCAAACACCGCCTGAAAGCTCATTGAAAGGGCGCTTCGCGGAAGTGGAGCGAATAGTTGGTGGCCCACAATGCGAGGCCATCGGCCGGACGCGGGGCCCCAAATATCCGGTGCCGCTCGTTCTCGCCGCCCCCTTTCACGCGCTAGAACCCTGTCAACTGTCACATCCCTTTCATACCGTTTTTTTTTTTTTTTTTTGAACCCACGCAAGAGCTTCTTTTAAAAAGTTGGTCACATGCCATTAGAAAGAGGTGGACCGCATGATATGCTGTCCTCACCTACGTCAACCCCTAGCTTTTAATAATCCCTATATATTCTCCACCTCTTGTCCTTGACCCTTCATCGTTCTCGCTTCACCTTATCCTTCCATGGACTTGAAGTTAAATTATTTCCTTCATTCAAAAAATAAAAAAACTTATTTTTCATTCTCAAACTTTTTAGTCTTAAAATTTAGTTTTAATATTTAAAAAATATTAATGTAGCATATAATTAATTGAAATTAATTGAAATTTTTAATATTTTATTTTTATGAATAGGCATTAAAAATGTAATAGTTTTAAAATATTAATGATTAGATTAGACTGCAATGTAAAAACCGAAGCGTGGAAGGCGGCGACCGCTACTGACTCGTAGGTGACGTCAGCAGACGAGGCGGCCACTCGAATCTTCACGCCAAGGAGACGTCAGTGGCGAGCGCCGGTGGAGTCAAATGATGATGATTTGATTATGATGGATGGATCAAGAAGTGTACCATCAAAGCAACGGTCAAGATCGTCGAGATGGTAACCAACCGGTCAATCGAAAGGTCAAATTTCGTCCATACCATGTATAAGAAGACTCACACGGGTGCCAGCGAGTTCGCATTTGGCTGCCGCGAGCCCGGAAAGGTTTATTATCCTTCCTTCCACGCTCGGGCGTTTCGAGCCAATCCTCAAAACGAGGAAAAAGAAAAAAAAAAAAAATATCGTCAAAACCGCTCTAATTCTTCCTCCTCGCCCCTTGTTTCTTTCTCCCTTCCTCCCTTTCCGTCCCCGGTTCCTCGCTCTCCCAAACCCACACGCTAACCGTAACCCTAACCCTAAACCTAACCCTAGCTTCTCAGGGATTCTGGTGTTCCCGATCCGGTGGCCGTTGCCCTGCCGGAGGAGCGGAGGAGGACGGATCGTGCCCTGGAATTCGCCTTCTTCTTGCGTGGATTTGGTGAAGAAGGCCGGGGGGAATTTCGATCTGCGATGGGATCCAATACGATCGAGGACTACTGGATCGATAGCGGAGCGTCGGACGGCGAGTTGCGCTGCGCCCTGGAGAGCTTCTGCGATTTGGCTCCGACCTCTGGGTATGTGAAGTATGTGAACGGAACTTTTTTTTTTTTTTTTTTCCCCTTGCGTTGTCGTTTTAGGTTGATACAGCGCATTGCGGTGTTGTGAGGAGTCGAATGAGATCAGCCGCCGAGCGTGCCCAGCAGCCAAAGATTCTCGTGGCAATTGATCGTGCTTGGTTCAGTTGATTCGAGCTCGCCACGAGATTCTTGCGGAACTGGGGTTTCTAGTGATATTGTCTTATTTATTTACATCCTTATAATATGTCTTTGTTGCGTGTCTTTCTTGTGGTCATCTAATGGTGTAAATGAAATTTGCAACAGAGTTGGGATTGAAGAGGGATGCTTTGAGCAGACCAACATGAGGAAAAGGTGCAATTTTTTCCCTTAACTTTGATATTATATGTTGGATGTATTAAGCATTTAAATATACCCTCTGGCACCTCATTTATCTTTCTGTTATGAGCGTGGATTTTTTGCTTGTATATGTCGGTTTATGCAAATATAAAGATCTTTAAGATGGATGGTGTAATTTATTATTTTTTTTTTAATTTTTCCTAGTGGTAGATGGGAATTGTTAATGGCATTTGTTGATTTTATTGATGAAATTCTCTTACTCAAGTAGTTGATGGGAATTGTTAATGGCATTTGTTGATTTTATTGATGAAATTCTCTTACTCAAGTAGTTGATGGGAAAATTCATAATGAAGCGAAAGAGGGTCTCTTTGGCGGGCTTGAAAGGGGAAAAAATAGATCATTAAATGCGCTTGTTAGCAATCATGAAAGAGAAACACGCAACAGCAGCAAGAAGCTGTTTAAATGCTTCTGGGCCTAACCTAATAGAGTGTGCGATGGAATCAAGACTTGCTGGTTTTTTAACTAACAATTTTCACTTGTCATCATTCTACTCATTTGGCTTTTCTTGTAGTAGTTGCCTTTTGCCCTCTTGCCAAAACCCAGGAATTTATTCCTCTAGATCATGTGCTGTGTTAGCTGTTCACTGTAAGAATTGATGGCTTTACCATCTACGTGAATATGTAAATCCTAGCAAACAGACATCTTTCCAAGTGTCTTTTATGGTGTGAGGGAGATTTTAGTGAGTGCCGAATCTTGTGGTTTCCAATAGGGGAGCAAACTGACCTATTTTGTTAAGGACATGGGTGTTATTTGAGAATAGGGCAGATGTTATATGTCGGGGGTCGTGAAGAACGTTTTATCTCTCAAAACAGTAACACTTAGGTCATCTTATTGAGGTGTGGTGTGAGTAACAAATTTATTAATTTTGCCACCAAAATGAGAAAAAAATAAGAAACTTATATAAAAGAATTTAAATTTTTGCTACTTTTTGAGAAAAAAGGGGTAAAGGTCTCACTATGTCAAGAACTAAGAGCTTTGAGCTGTTGGAAAGCCTTGGTGGTATATTGCTTTTTTGACATGTTTCCATGTGTGGAATATCCGTCTTATAACAACGACGGCAATAAAGCCTTAATCTCAAACTAGTTGAGATTGGCTATAAAGCATCTATCCTATATAATTTCATATTTTGTCTTCTCAAAATTGCACAAATTATTATTACTTTTATTTATAAATATTCCGCATCATATTCTGAAGTAATTTGCACTATTCTGTTTGGTATTAATAAAAGCCAGAAGTTTTTATCAATTTCCAGTTTGAAGGGAGCATGTAGAAAAACTCACATCCTCGAAATTTTGCAGGATAAGAGACAAATCATGTTCGGGACCCAAGACTAAAGCTTGCCGTGAGAAAATGCGGCGGGATAGGCTGAATGATAGGTGCACTGTCAATCACACTGCAACAAACATGTGAAAGTGCTAGAGATTAGTTAGTAGATAGGTTTTCTTCCACGTCTGTTCTTTTGTTCTCACTTGCTATTGTTTGATTAACTTTTATTTTTCACAATTTAGGTTTTTGGAATTGAGTTCCATCCTTGATCCTGGCAGGCCTCCTAGGTCTGACAAAGCCAGTATTCTGAGTGATGCAGCTCGTGTATTGGTACAGTTAAGAAGTGAAGCACAACAACTTAAGGAAGCAAATGAAAAACTTCAAGAAACAATTAAAGATCTAAAGGTCCCATCCTGCTGTTGTGCTTTATTTTTTTGCTATGGACATAACACAGCTTCTGATAATTGACTTAACTTTCATTAGAACATGTTATCATATGTCTCTCTTATGATGAAATATGGCTGTCTGGTTTGCCTTTTTAACCTGTACAGAAGAGGGGCTTGACATAAGAAAAGGAGGAGGAGATACCATATCAGTCATCTAATGAATTATGTATTGCTTCCATGACCCAATGAGTGGTGCCCTTAAAATTGAATAAGTTTTTTCAGAAAAATCGTTGTGCTTGTACAAGTCTTCTCCTTTACAGAGCCATAGCAAGCATCCTTATTTGGTTCTTTTGATATACGAATAGCAAAATCTAATTAAATTCAAGAAAATATTTTGGCAATTAAAAACTTAGTGAAACATATGAACTGCAGAACATAAGATAAGTCTTGGAAGGATAAGGAACATGCATGAATAGATGAAAAGGCAAATGCTTTTCTGGAATATATGGTCAATTCACTTTGAAATGCATAATGAATTCTGGCTTCTGTAGACCAATCGTACGGCTTATCCTTTTAATGCAAGTACAAGTTTATGTTTTCATGACCGAGTTTCACCACATCTACATGATGTTCTTATGCATCTTTGGTGTTTTTTCAGGTGGAAAAGAATGAGCTTCGAGATGAGAAGACGAGGTTGAAGGCTGATAAGGACAGATTAGAACAACAAGTCAAGGCCATGAGTGTGCCTCCTGCAGGATTTATGCCACATCCAATTGCATTCCATCCTGCTGCTGCCCCTGCTGCATTTGCTCCAAATGGTCAGGCCCAAGCAAACAAAGCTGCCTCCTTTAATGCGTTTCCTCGTGTGGCCATGTGGCAGTGGCTGCCTCCTGCAGCCGTGGATACTACACAAGACACCAAGCTTTGGCCCCCCAATGCATAAGCGCTAAAAAAACGCAGCAACCTCATCTTTTTGCTGAGACTTCTTTTAACTGAATGTTTCTCTCGTTTTAAATTTTATTAGCATGTATAGTATTCGATGGGTGTATGCGGTCCGATTTGGATGGGTCATTATTGGCAGTCAAAAATGATGATCTGACATTTTGACTGACTTGTGAGTTTGCAAGGATTATGCTTGTTTCTATTTCAAAACCCATTTAAGCACTGCTCAATTACTTCATATTGTGGGATCTCTGGTCGCTGACAAGCATATACAGCTATGTGCATCCAGATGTTTCCATTTTCAAACTATTGTGTCGCTGAAAACTAGCTTATTTACCATCAACGATTCACAGATTTCTTTCACCTTGCAGGTGCTAAATTTCTAGCTGTGTTTATTTTATTACCAGTTGTCTTTGGACCAGACAATTGCAACTCTTGTTTGCTGTGGTGTGAAGCAACGTAGTCATAATGCGTATTATCCTCGCGTGAATGGTGCGAAGCAACAACGTAGTCATAATGCGTATTATCCTCTACAATTTATGAGTTGCTGCTTCATATTTCAGCGGATGGCCTAGCCCCATGACCACCTAAATCCTAATAACACAGTACGAATCCTAAGCAACGTAGTCATAATACGAAGAGTAAGCCGACATCACGGAAGTCGACGTCAGAGCAACTTCGCCGCTTCTGAGCTCCTTCGTAGATTCATGTAAATATTCCCGCCACCGTTCCGCCTCGTTTATTTTCTCCCTTTCCCAACAACGCCAATGCCCGATCCTGCCATCTCGGCTGGCTTGCGAGCTCCACTTATGATGTCGGGCCTGTAGAACACTTTTCTTAAAATTACTTAACTAGGGTAATCTAACTACTACATTGCCCGCACATCATGAGACAAATAACTGGGGTCTGCTGCTCCAATTGATGCAATATTGCACACTAGATGAACAGACAGCCCGTCCCATTTCGATATCATAATGTGGTACAGAGCACCTCATAAACTCGAGAGATGGTTCAACCATCCAACGTATTGATTTAGTGCTCTAATAATATAATTGTACTCAATAAACTGTAACAGTGGCTGCAATAAGCACAGAGCTTTTTGCTTGTTTTTTACCCTGAATTATAATTTAAAAAAAAAAAAAACTAAAGAACCAAAAATAAATGAGAGATATCACCGTTACGACAACCTGGATGAGGCCAAAAAAAATAAATAAATTTACCGATGGACTCTCCAACGATTTTTGCCACATCGCGGCGAACCCGAATTCACTGGGCACCAATACGCTATGACAAACAACCAAAACAACTGCGTTCACCGATCTAGAGATAATCACTTCTTTAACCCAACAAACTTTTCAACATCAACACAAATATTAATTTGACTGGATTATGCATGCCACAATTACCATTCACTTGTCCTCGATTGCACACGTACAGCAGCAGGTGCAATGCACCAAAGAAGGGTACATGGCACATCATAGGTCACGAAAAGCTCTATAAAATTGGCTTTTGATTTATTTATTTTTTTTTTGAGGACTTGAGGGATTGTACAGCTAAGCACCGACACGGGAGCCTGCCAAAAAATGTACTGGTCATAGAGAGGAACTCACGACCAAAAAAGGCAGACGGTGCAACAAAAGTCTCCATGTGATTCTGTCAGCTGCCACTCTGAAGCACTGGTTGTGGTGGTGCACCGTCATCAGCTTGAGAGCATGGGAATTTCCGAAGAGAGCGGTATTGCAAGCGTACGCTTTCTCCACTGTCAAGAATCTTAAGGAGATACCTGCAGGTAAATAGCTAATAAGATCTATAGTTTTAGAAACTTGTTCCGCTTTCAACACACAATACTTTTAAAACCCTAAAAACCCTACAAACTTACCAGCCATTCAAGCATTGGGATGTGATCACGGCTTCCCTTCCAACAAATTTGTCAGGGGTCCTCCTGTTTCCCTGTATGCCTTCTACTGTCAACACTTTTTCTCCGAAAGTCTATCCTACTACAGTACAGGTAATCGCTTCATAAGTGTAGGCTTGTAACAAAAGAATTCACCTTGATTGACACTTTCTCATTCACCGCAAATGGGTATTGAACTCCCTTTGGCGGTCTAAGGCTGGCAATGTCAGCTGCCACCTCACCATTTTCCTGATAACTTTACAAAATAAATGAACATGGGAACTAATTTTGGCCACTAAATTCAGCTTTGCAATGAATTGTCAGAAGTTTACCTTGCCTACTCTCTTCAGGGCATCCATCTGTTCACCTCCTTCTTTCCTGCGTTTTCGGAGAGCAGCATTATGGAAGAGTCTCCTGTCATCCTCCATCTTCACTGCTGTAGCTGCACCTCTCAAAGCTGCAAGAAAATAAGATCACTAAAAGAAGTTAATAATTGGCCAGAAACATACAAGGATCCAGCTTTACTGGAAAATCTTGCATAAGATCAGCACATACACATACCAAAGTTAGGGACCACGGACCCAGGATCTATTTCTGAACTGCATAGAGTACACCTAGCCTGATTGAAAAAGAATGCAGGAAAAGAGATCGATAAACATTAATTATTTCTTTTTCCAGATAAAATGTTCCATTAATCAAAGAAACCATAAGGATGAACCAATATTTTTACAAAAAGATCCCAGCTAAAACTATACAAGAATTGAATTTTCTTAATCAAATTTATATCATAATTTTGCTGAAGAAAAAAAAAGCATTGGTAGAGATACAGGGTGAAGTTAGACGGCTAAGAAGTAATAACAATACCAGAGCTACATATTATACCCTTGGCAAAATCGACCAGGATACCTTAAGAACTTGTTTTTTCCAAATTACTAAAGGCATTTTCAGACAAAGCCAAAAAGTAGCCTTGAATCCTTCAGCCTAAAATCCTCTTAATTCAGAAGTCAACACCATCTCCCAATCCACAGGATTCTTCTTTTTTCCTCTCAAAGCACTGCTGCTGCTACAAGCCCACACTGACTTTTCTGTTAAATTTGTGAGTTTCAAGGAGAGTAATTACTAAAGTAGCTCCAAGCCTTTCAGCCTAGAATCCTCTCAAAATTCAGACACAATCACTGTTTCCCGAAACACAGAATTTTTCTTTTCTATCTCTCACATCACTGCTTCGGCTATAAGCCTATACTGATCTCTCCTAAATTTTGCAGTTTGAAGGAGAGTAATTACTACTAGTCTGCAAACTTTCATCCACTTTGAGTAGAGAATTCATAATTAGGGGTGGCAAGTGGGTTGGGCCGGGTAAATCCAACCCACCTAATAAACAAAGTTCAGGTGGGTTGACCCGTTTATGACCTGGACAGGTTTATGACAAATCTGCTGAAAGCAGGTTGGCTGCAGGTTAGGTTGGTGGGTTGCCGATTTCACAGCATTCAGTTTTACTCTCACTTTTTTCTCTTCCTAAAAGCATTATCTGACTAGTTATTTTCTAGAATCTATTGGAGGCTAATCTGATAGGTAACAAATTTAGTTGGATTACTAGAATTGTATCACTGTACTTCATATACCGATCATTCAGAGAAAACATGAAGATCAAATTAGAAGGGTCCGCACATACCATTTCTATGACTTTCTTCAACATGTGGCCACCAAATGAATGTCCACAAGAGACAACTATAGCATCCTCAAGGAACGCCCCACTGTAACAACAGAATTTGACAAAATAAATCCATAAGAACCCAAATCATGTTAGCAGCAGAATAAAATTAGGCATAAGAATAAGTTTGTTGAAAATTTATTTGGGTTGCAAAAGCATCCAAAGTAGATTAGCACCTGCAGCTTCTCTGCCTAATGTAAGCAGAGAATATAGCATTTGGATAAATTTAAGTGCTATATTTCCATGTGATAACAATCACAGTAGCAAAGCCATATAAAATTTCCTATAAAACATATATTAGTGGCAAACAAATATAATTAAGAAAGATATAACTATTTATAATTTGAGTGTCGACTTAGTCCCGAACATAGCAGAGTGGAAGAAGCAGATTCATGTAGCCAACCCCATGTAGTTGGGAAAAGGCTTAGATGAGTTGAGTGGCAAACAAATAATTAGTTAATTAATACATTAGAGAAAGAGAGAGAGATATGGACGGATGTGCATGTGCAGAAATCAATTCTGGAGCATGCATTACATATATTGAAGAACACATTAGAAGAGTACAGGTTCTAAAGGTAAAGAAGCTACATAAAAGAAATATTATGGTGAAATACAGAGGTTCAAATGAAAACTATAGTAAATGTTTATCTTGAATATCTTTGTCAAGGACTGACAAAAGATCAAGCTACACAAGCACAAAAGGAGAGTAAGTTAAAGTATGTTTGGTTTTGATTCAGCTATATCTAAGGGTACATTTGGCTGTTTACAGTTTTACATTAAGGTATAGAGGATCTGAATACCACTCAAGCCACTCAAGAGTCAAGACTCAGAAAATGAAACTAGAGATGTAGATAAATTTAACTGTACTAAGTTTGAAATAATTCAATCAAAATAATTGATGATAACTATGAAAGAAGATATCTCTCAAAGAAAAGGAAATATGGAGATGTCTTTTCTAGAAGTTGTTAAATGGGGACCAATAAAAGATAATCTAAGAGAAGCTATGAACAGGTTGAACACAGATGTACCATGGGTCATGATGGATGCTAGACCAGAGATCAATTTTGAGGAATGCAAAAGAATGAGGTGCTCGGACTAGCTGACTGATATAACAATGGATAAATGGAAAATCATAGAAGAAATCATGGTAGTTTTGCTATTGGCCCATCTTATGAGATCTTAAATATGCAGAAGATGACACTGATGGTCTAACAACTATGGACACCTATTACTGAAATTAGTGGACTGATAAAATTGTAACTATTATAATGAAATCAAACTTATGAGGCGCACTTTAAAATTGGGATGGTAACAAAATAATATCGACAAATAAAAAGAACCAATTTGACTTTTCTTCTTCCTCCCTGTTACAATGGTTTACAAAAAGAACTGATGAAAAAACATCTAAAAATGTAAATACAAATGTAGCAAGAGAACTGGAACTTACGAGAGGGGGTCTGAGAGGACACTTCTCAATGATGGTTCCCTCATGAGATTGTGATTATTGCATGCCACCTAAGAGAGAAGTCCAAACAGAAAGAAAAATCTAGAAATCAGTTGTGTCATCAATGTATGAACAATGCTAATTGGCAAGTTGATATCGCGAAACTGTCAATCACATGTGATACATAATAAAATGAAATGCCGTCTGCCAGAAATGGTACCATTCATTCTATTCACAAATATGATGAGAATGTTCTTTATAGCTCAATTGATATTATTGGAATGTTAGCATTGCTTCTTACCTGTTTGATCCTTTTACATTATTTTGTACAAAGAGGGTGAGGGTGTGGGAGTGCCATGACCATGATCAAATAAAAACAACAGGATATGACCATATGCACAAAATACAAGTTATGTTTTCTAATGTTATCATTCATTAAAAGGTCATCAAGCAACAAGTCAAGATGTAATGGTTATCAATGAGCCATCAGCAGTACAGGGGCATAGCAGTAATGCACCATAAGGAATCATTACAACTACTTTGCAAGACTTGAAGTTTTAATTCACTAAAGGGGCATCTAACGTAGTTCAAAGTCATGAATCTGAGAAAAGTCATACAAGGTAATCCATGAGTTGCGGTTTTCACTAAATAGGAGTCATAAACAATGATGGAACAGGCACTAAGTAATGGATACTTTTTACATCTTTCACTTTTGAGCAGTTTTTACTACAACAAACTGAACCATCATTCCTCTTCTCAACTTTCTGTTGAGACCTCCTTTTTTTATACTTTATCTGGGATTCCAACTTCAGCTATTCCTGATTGTTATGAAATTGTATGGTGTGATTGTAAAGTTGTGGAGCACTAACAAATGACAAGATCTGGCAATCTTTATCAGTGGGGCTTTATATATCCTTCTTACATTCTTTACTTTTTTAGATGTTTTCTTTTGTCCATGAATTCTGCCTAGACCTGTCCCTACTTTCCTAGCCCTAGGACCATAATACTTTTGGCTCCAAGCCTCCAGCCAAAAAACCCTGTTCTTCTTTTTTGACAAAAATTCCTTTTTTGGGGGGACAAACTATCATATATCCCTAGAAGTAAACTTTGAATAATCTCTAGGTTTTAGCTTGATTTGAAGCTCAACCTTTGTAACGTTTTGCTTTATCTATAACCATCTGATAGTAATCATAGAACTGGTGCAACATTTTGGACGTCTAGCATTCAGGAGCATACCAGTTTTCTGTAACAGCAGTAATTCTAATGCCCCAGAATTTTCAACAGTATAGAATGGCATCTCCTATCTTCATCATTAAGTATTGGACTGTCCACAAAATGAAGGGAGGAAAACAATCAAGATATAGGAGATGCTTCGAACAGTAAACTTACATAAGTATTATCAGGATGGTTGCACACAACATCTTCTTCAGCTGACAAATCATTCATAAACTGACTCATAGACATTGGTTGGTAACTTTGCGGGATTACATGGCCAGCAGCTGCAATTGGGGAGCAATTCAATATAGCATTGCTTTGAGGCATTAGTCTAAATGCCAGTGATGCCCTACAAACAAAGAGACAATACAAGGCGAGTATGATCAAAAAATCAAGTATCAATTGTGGGCACAAAGTCATGAACTGTCCACTTGACACTCCATTATTATTTCATATAGCAAGGGTGAAGGTTAGACAAGATTATGTAGATAAGTTAATGGCAAATTAAAGTAAATTCAAACCTTCCACCAGTCATCATTCCTGAACAATAGTCAGCAGCAGTCCTATATGAAGCAGCTGGGCGAAGGCCAGCAGTAACATGACTGAGTGCTCTTCCTGTAACCAACAATAGGTCACCAGGACGTGAACCCCCATCTGCTAGGTACCAATGACCATTTGCATCGCAAACCTATCAAAGAAGAAACTAAGCAAATTATTTCAAGGCACAGAAGTAGCTAAATATAGTGATATAATGGCGTGCAACGGAAATGCATACCAGCTATCTTCCTTATATTTAGAAAGATTTTAGAACAAAAATGGGAAGAGAGATGAAAAAGAAATACCGGCAACCGATGCCTACTCCAGAACCCTATGACTACTAGTTCAATATTCATACCAAAAGAAGCAGGAAAATACCTGAATCCCAGGACTGTCAGAAGCAATTAATGTCAACAGCCCTTTTTCAACTTCATTAGCCAAAGATTTCCCTCCTCCAATAGGTCCCTTGCCATTATGTAAAGAGGCATGAGAAAATGCAGCAACCAACACTGATGAAGAGACCTCATTGGCAGGTAGTGGGTTATCATCAAGAATATGATTAAAGACACTGCCAGAATTTCTCAAGTATCATTCAAGGGAGAAAATCACAGGAAAACAATTCAACCATATGCAACCATTCCATAGAATCAGGTAACACTAACATTCAAAAACACTATCTTACTCGCTGCGTAGACGAAGATGCCTTGCTATTGCACACAGTGCAGCACGAGCTGCCTTTCCCATCAGTCTGAAAGCATCATTCATGCATGGGGGTGACAAGTCTCCATCTTCCAAAGCCCTAACATGCATTAAAATCAAACAATAGAAATTTAGTCATCAGTTAACATAAAAATATGACACCCTATTACTAGTGAATTTTATGACACACTATACAGACGCACAGGAAACATTTCACCACAGTTTGTAAACTTTGGTTTCTGTTTGTATTTTCTCCTAACTCTAGTGGCAGTCATAACGAAGCATGAGATGGATTGAAAATTGAAGATTCCTTATCTAGTAAAAGTGTTTGATGTTGGCTGACACTTGTATATAGTAAAATATTTAATAAAATTGCTTCAGTTCTTATGTTTTAGCCTTAAAAAATAGAGCGTACTACATATTTATTTATGATATGACCAGCATAGATTCTAGTGTTAGAAACAAAAAGTTACCACTTCCTATACCCAATCATCTAGGGTGTAACTACTTTATACATATACAGTTAGCTCTCTTTTCTGAGAAATACAAAATTCTCATCAGTGCATGCCAACAGGCAGACCCATGTTGCTTTCATTGGTTATACTTATTTAGCTCTCTTTGAACACATATTATAGGATTTTCACTTTGCTCAGTTATGGAAAACAATCATGAAAAGCATCAGAAAAGCATTTAACTACAGAGGAGAATATCAATATATTTAATAACAGAAAAATAGAGTCAAGCCCAGTAATCCATCAACAACCTCAACAAACACTATCCTTAAATAAGGTTATTAAACCATCCACTCTAGTCCCATCTGTAGCCAACATGTACATATTATAATATCATCTAAGGACATGAAAGCTTTTCATGTCCTTGGATGCTCATTGTCAATTCATGTCCTTAGATCCTCACATCAGCATATTCCACTACATCAACACCATTGCAACGCCATCCATGATTCATCATTGTCAATTCAATATACATCATAACTGCTCCTTCAACGCTTGAAGCAACAATGATGCCTCCTTATAGTCATTGAGGCCAGCTGATGAATGCCTACTAGGAAATCGTTCATAACAGAACCAATGAAATCCCAAATAGCATAAGAGAAAACAAAACTTAAATTTGGTATAAAAGAAAATAAATATAAAATGTCATCAAGCAAGTTAGTTGAGGCTTATTGTTGCAACACTTTTAATTGATCGGCCAACCCTTGTATCTGTAGGCATATGATCATCTCACTAAAGAATCGGCAAAAGTGAGACCCTTGTATATTATGGCCTATAAGCACATAATGCATAATCATTAACCAAAATAACCAACAGATGTTCGTGGTCCAATCAAGGCCTAGTAAAAATTGGGAGCATAATAAAAATCATAGAACAAGTTCAAGGACATTCTTCATGCATCAAGGTCATAGTCAGGGTTTTCGGTTCCAACGGGACATTCTATAGGACAGCGGAATGGGTTACCATTCTAAATGTAGAGACGGGACCGTCCTGCTATCGTTCTAGCATTCCAATCAGTACATCTTGAGACACCTTCTATCTCAGGCATCAGCATAAGATGAAACAATGGCACACCCAATTCTATGAAAAAACTAAGAAAGCCCAGTTTCACGAGATTTAAAACCTTAGTTGTAACTCAATAACCATATTAACAAAAAGATAATGGGATTTAGATGATTAACCAAATGATCCAAAACTTCAAATAATTTGTTGACATAACATAATCAACACAACCCAAAAACCCTAAAACAGGAATCTACTTATCTTGCATCACTCATCAAACCAGATATCTACATAAAAAACATAATTTATGTACATCTGCAAACAGAACCCTAAAAGCAAACCTTCATAAACAAGCAATTTCTTGAAAACCTTGTTTTGAACAAAATCAGTCAGGCCTGTTGAACCAGTTTTTTCTATGAAGCAAATGAGCTGGAACAGTAAGATGCTCATCAGTATTTTTAATGCTTATTATGCATAGCAAGGATGTTTTACACACGTTATGGTGACTAGGAAATGTCAAAAAGGCTGCTTGTACAATGGTGCCCACAAAAATCAAAAAAGTAATATGAGAAAATGGGAACATGTATAAACTCATGCAATACAAGAAATGAGATATCAAGTCTTATTCTACTGATCCATGGATGCATGTGTGAATCCGCTTCTAATGCTTGATCCCATCCAAGGTCAAATCCTCTGAAATGGAAGTCTCCAAATCCTCTTCCCCTGATTTTATTCAAACTTCCAACTTCTTGGTTTAAGAGTTTGTCTAATACACCAATGAATGTTCCAAATGTCACAAAGATTAATTCAAATTTATCTTATGCTCAACCCGTAGACTCCTCTTTAGATCTACCCTCTTTCCCTAACAAAAAAGAACTTCATAATGTCACCTAAACACTCTACAATCCTTATCAGTATAGATAGATCAAACATTTAACCATAACAAGGGAATATCCTATTCTTCAAATAAACAAGCATGTAAAATAAGAATAGAAGTGCTTGCGATTTAACTCACATAAGGTAATAGATTTTCACATCTCCTATCATGGTATATGATAATAATATAATCATGGGGCATGGGGACAAACTAGCCAAATATTTGAAGTTATAGGACGTCAAGGCAGCATCAAAACAAGTATGCACGTAGATCAGATGTGTATGCACGAATTTATGACTCTAAAATGGTATTTGATAGAGGTAATCTGCAAAGCAGAAATATACACTGTATTACCCACCATCTGCGGTAATTTGTTTACTCATAATTACAATAATTTTAGAGGAAGCATGCCTTTCTATCATTTCTTTAAGACTGGTTATGCCATCTAATTATGCATCATGATATCTCGCTGCCAAGTCAAGAAACAAACTGATCCAAAATCAGTAATCTCACCCAAAAGTTGCTTCCAGCCACGCGGTTAAAACTATAAAGTTCCCTTGCTTGCATTTAGCCGCAGCTATAAAAGATTAATTTCCCCGCCCGAGATAAAACTTCTTTAGGTAAGGCAACGAATTCTTCGTTATTTTTTCCATATTTTGCCGAAAGCAAATTTGAGCTGAAAAAGACACGAAAATACTAAAACTTTTCTACAACTTCGCATCGATTTCCTACCTTCCGGCGCTATAGAAGTAAACCGCGCGGCTAGCCTTCCCCAGGCCCACCACCCCTCCACCGCCGCCGCCGCCGCTCAGCGCTATTGCTTTAAAGTACATCCTCACCGACTCCAGCGCGCACCGCAGCACCACCGCGTCCTCGCTCCCGAGCTCGATCACCACGGCGTTGTGCCTCATCAGCGACCCCGACAGCGCCTCCACCGCCTTAGCATAGGCAGGTCCTGGAGCCCCCTCGTAAGGCGCGATGTCCGCCAGCGTCACCCTCTCGACAGGTGCACCATCGGCCGGGTCGAGGCCGGAGGGCGGCGGGCGGAACGTAGAGCCAGGAGCCGAGGCGAGAGGGAGGAGACCGAGGGAGAGGGGGGAGGGGAGGTGGGATTGGATAGGCGTGGGCGGCGAACGGGCGACTGCGGCGGAAGCAGGGGTGGGGGGAGGGGCGGAGAGGGGAACCGGGGCCATGGGGCTGGACATCTCGATCCGAGGGCCGTTCATCGGACATCGTGCGGTCGCCGGGAGGGTCGGAGATCGAGGAGGGGGCGAGGGCCAGGGCTAGGGTTTGGGGGGAGGGGATCCATCGAAGACGTCGGGCATTTCAAGGGTTTGCAACGGGTTATGCTCCGGTTTTATTCGAGGTCTCCGTTCTTTCCTTCGTTCGTTTTCTTCTTTCTTTCTTGACGCGGGCCAGCGAGGGGAGAGGAGAGGAGAGGAGACTGGAGAAGAGGAGAGACAGTCCCAGGAGTACGAAGTTTATCCCTTCTCTCTCCCCCGACGGAACGGGGTTCTCGGAATGACATCTCGGGAAAGCTGAGCTGGCAGCTTGACGACCGGGAGTCCCGAACTGGGTGCGAATTTCGGGTCCTCGCTGGCAGGATGATGATTTATGACGCCGTGCGAGATACTAATTTCCCACACGTTCAGCTGGACTGCTGCTTAATTTTTTATTTGACTAAAATATAATTTTGGTCCTCAAACTTTCACTCAAAATTCATTTTTATCTTTAATGTTTTGATTGTTACAGTATATTTTTAACGTCTGATTACATTGATCAATTAAATTTGATGAAATAGTTAATACTCTTGATCCTCAAACTTTCACTCAAAATTTATTTAGATTTTTAAGTTTAGTTGCTACCGTTTGATCCTTTATATTTTAATAATTATTATATTTTTAATATTTCATTACATAAAAGTTGATTAAAATTGACGAAATTACCGACATGCATTTCTAACGAAAACATACGGACTAATAATATTATTAATGATATATTATTATAACAATACCCATCAAATATAGTTTTGTTGTTAAAATTGTAAAAATTAAAAACCAACTGTAACTATTAAACGTGTTCCTGTTATCAGAAATGTCAAAAAAAAAAAAAAAAAAAAATAGAGCTTCTATTTCTAAATTTTTTAAAAAGAAAGTGATGATGATGCCAAGCGCTGTCTAAAGGTTTATGATAGAAACTTTGTTATTATTTTACAAATTTAGAATTCTTTCAAAAAAATGTGAGCGTGTTTTTCGTTTTAATCCAGCTAAAAATTGCAAGGTTCAAAGAAAATACACTCACATTAACGATGACAACAACAATAAAATTTTAATTCCAAACTAATTCTCATTTTCTTCCCCATAATTAAACTGTTAAATGTTTATAGACTTTTTTCACTTCAAAAATTGCAAGGTTTAAAGAAATACACTCACACTAATGTTGACAACAACAGTAAAATTTTAATCCCAAACTAATTCTCATTTTCTTCTCCATAATTAAACCGTTACATGTTTATAGACATTTTTCACATCATACTCCAACGTAATGGGAGCATTTTGAAGCTGAAAGAAACCAAGATCAGAAGCATATTGATGTCAAAACTGCCAGAGAATTAACTTGATTGTCGCCCATAGAAGAAACTAAACATAAATGCCTCATCCCACATCCATCTCAATTAAAGGTATATGATCATCTGGAACATGAGCTTCCAACTTTATCAGCAAGGTTAATCTATTTAAAGTTTCATATATGTCCTTGGATTCTGAATGTGACTCATCAAAAGAAACAAATTCTTGGACAGAACCAGTGACTTCTATCCAACTACATCCTCTAGTCTTCTCCACTCTTCTTCCCTTCATGGTCATCCTAAGATTGGCAGCTTCGTCCCATTTGTGAGAAAGAGAATACAAGTTGGCTAAGAGTACATATCTACCATCATGGTGAGGCTCCATTCTAACCAGATGCTTCCCTATTCTCTCACCCAGCTCGAAATCTTTGTGGATCATGCAGGCATTAAGCAAAGCTCCCCATATGCCTGCACTTGGCTCCATAGTCATGCTTTCTATCAAATGCAATGCTTTGCTTAGCTTCCCAGCTCGCCCAAATAGATCAACCATGCAGCCATAGTGCTCTAACCTAGGTCTGATTCCATAGTCCTTAATCATACAATCAAAAAAAATTTGCCCTTGATCTACTAGTCCCCCATGAGAACAAGCAGAAAGAACACCTATGAAGGTAACCTCATTAGGCCGTACCCTTTCCTCTACCATCTGTGAGAAGAGATGCAAGCACTCCAAGGCATGTCCATGCATTGCCAATCCATTGAGCAAGGCGGTCCATGGGTAAACATCCTTTTCGGGTATGGCGTCGAAGATCATGAATGCATCATCTATGCATCCACATTTGGCATACATGTCCATCAATGCTGTTCCAACAATGGAGTTCAGTGCTAAGTTATTCCTCTCCATGTAGCTATGAATCCATCTTCCCTGGTCCAATGCCCCCAGTTGAGCGCAGGCAGTCAAAACAGTAGCTAGTGTCACTTGATTTGGTTTCATGCCTTCGACGAGCATATCTCGGAAAGAGAGAGAGCATTTATGAACCCACTACACCGAACGTAGCCAGCAATCAGTGCACTCCAAGAGACAACATTTCTACAAGGCATTTCTTCAAACAACGTTCTAGCATCGTCACAATAGCCACACCTAGCATACATATCCACAAGTGCACTGCCCACATGCCCATCCCACTTCACCCTCCCACACTCCACATAGAAGCCATGGATGCATTTCCCAAGCCAAACATCCCCAACCACCGCAGCACCCTTAAGGGCACTCACAATCGTCACCTCATCAGTCTCAACGCCAACAGACCTCATCTTAGCAAAAAGAGCCAGACCCTCCACTGGTCGACCGTTTCCCACATACCCATGAACCATGGCCGTCCAAGAGATAAAATCTCTGTTACGAATTCCATCAAACAGCTTACGAGCAGAGCCCAAGTCACTGGCTTTCGCGTAGACTGCCACCAAAGAATTCTGTACAAAGGAGTCATCATCAAACCCAAGTTTCGAAATTTGAGCATGGATTTGGTTTGGATTTTTGTTTTTAGATTTGGAGAGGGCTTTGAGGACGAGAGGATACGTGTGCTCGTTAGGAATAACTCCGTCTCGAAGCATTTGAGAGTAAAGAGCGATGGCTATATCGGGGTAGGAATGCAAGGAGGATGCTCTGAAGATGGTGTTATAGAGAGAGGCATGGGGCTTATGGGTTTGACGGAGGATGAGAGAGGCGTAGGAGATGTCGGCGGGCAGAGAGAGGGCGGCGAGATGGAGGATATGGGCCGTAGGGAAGGCAGCTCTGGGGAGGCCAGAGGTGAGGAGAAGGGAGTGGATTTGTTTGAGGTGGTCTACGGTTCGGCATTCTTTCAGCAAGGAGAGGAGGCGAGCGCGAAAGCGTGAGAGCTTGGGCATAGCCCTCCGCCCCTCCGGCACCGCACGTAGAAATTATTTGCAGTAACGTCATGGGGGGCACGTGAGCAAGAGAGAGAGAGAGGTCAAATATACCATTCAACGCTCTATTGTCATGGGGCAACACCAAACCAAAATAATTATCGTCAAGCGTTTCTTCTATAACTAACTAACGTGATGTATTCTACCAGTCAAAGTAAGCACAACAATAACATCATATTTTTTTAGGGTAAATTTCGAGTTGATATTTTTCGATTCTGTTCCTCCATTAAATTTTGATGCCATTTATTTATTTCCATTAAATCCTTCCATTCTCTTCGCAGCGAGATGAGAAAAGGACCAAATTAATCATTTTCATTGAAGCGGTTGAGCAACCACCCAAGCCGTTCTAGCGTTACACGCTTGAACACTTCAGAAGCGAGATGGTGAATATAAATTGAAAATTGATCCAATTTTTTTCATTAGTTCAATATTCAAGTTTCCTAAACTTTTTTCTTTTTTTTTTACCTCTTTATTGAAACTTTGAAAGACAAAGCATTAGCAAAGCAAAGAGGAAGAGAGAGAAGCGTAAAGAAAATCAAAGAACTTGCTGCCTCAATACTTGCGCCCATGCTTGCCAACCAGTCCACGGTCAAGTTGCCAACTTGAAGATTAATTGCAAAAATGAGAAGAAGAGAATTTTTTTTATATAAAAAAAAAGAAAGATGGAGAAAGAGGAGGAATCCATGAGAGGAGTTACAGGCGAGCAACAGAGATTCCAGGTAGAGAATGGTGCAGTGAAGTCGGCCCTTGCTGCCAAGAACAAGCCAATTCTTGAAAGAGCTAGACTGTAATGAGTCACTGCATTGCCCTGAGCTTTCATTCCCAGGAAAATCTTATATACCTTTCCTTCCATATTATCCATTATAGAGCTACGACTACGAGCGTTGGTCCTTTGGCGTCAGAAGGCAAGCCCAAAGGCGTGATAGAGAGGCAGGTCTGGCTTTAATACCCAGCACTGAGAGGAACTCCTGCCATAAATATTTAATGAAATGGCAATTTAATAGAAAATGGAAATTGATTTCACTGTTACAGCCGAAAGGGAATAGCCAGAGTTGGCAAACGGTGGAGAACCACCTCACATTTCAGAGCGCAAGTTGATAACTCCTGTGAAGGAATAGAAGGATTTGACTCTAATGGAGTATAACCATTAGAGTTTGTTAAATCAGGACCTGAACAAGGAGGTATGGTCAGAGTCAGAAGGTTCAAAAGGTTTTGTGGAGAGAACCATTCGGAGGAAACTCCAGATGTCTCCTAAGAGCATCGACCATGAATTTAAGGAAGCTCGATAAATTTTGCTTGCAAGATACGCCACAAAGAAGGGATGAAAGAAATTTAATGGAGTATAACCAAGACAAGAGTCATCCTCGGTTTAAAATAAGAGATGGCTCCAGAAGGAAAGAAAAGAACTGCAGATTTCCTTCCATCCAAATAGGAGAGACGATCCTCACCATGAAGAGTGTGGACCTAAATAGTCTTCATGCAGCATTTGCCTTTGACCAAGCATTTCCAAGAATTTTCTTGCTCAAATAAAAAACGCCGACGCCCCCTAACAAGCTGAGAAAAAGCAACAAAGAAATCTCAAACCAAAGAGCAAGACCAATCATTCATAACTTATGATTCAACAATAGTTCTTATTGAATGAAAAAAAAAAAAATGTTATGTACTTATAATTAAAATTTAACTGCTACAAATTATCTTTCACTCAAATTTTGATACCATGTGATTTTATTTCATTAATAAATTAATTAGACTAGATATGATTTTTTGGCCCACTAACAAATTACAAAGTCTTTTCCTGGTATTAATCATGAGAGGCCAAAATGAACAGAAAAGTAATATCCGAGTCCAACCCTTTTTCTTATTTTTTTGGGCGTTTCGGATGCAGTTAGGACAATGGAAGCAGAACAAATTCCCATGCTATGCCCGCACGAAGCACCTTTCGGATCAGTAGCAATTCTGCAAAGTTATCTCCGCTACGACGACAAAATGAAGCAAGCATGCTTAGAGTTTGACAGCCATCTGGCGAAAGATGCAGTGTCTGAGAACTACCACGGATAAAAACATGCGCCTAGTACAGGCAAGGTGAAGTTGGATGATCTTCCTCTTTCTTTTTCCTCAAGATAAAAAAGAAAATCTGGACAGAAGGAAATCAAGCTGAAGTAGGATGACAGCGAGTTCGAACCAAAGTCGCCGATGCCGATAACATTGCCCGTTACACTAGTTAATAGCCCCAAACTGTTTGGGCTCTTGTGACCAACTTGAAAAAGCCTAAGCAACCGCACTACACACCAAAAGTATAGTTATAACTGATGATATAACACATTGACCACCGACAGGACTTTTTCATGAGCAACAATTCGAAGTTCATATTGGCAAAACTAATCCATCAAAAAAACTTTTATATATTACTATTGAGATACAAGATGCCAATTGGGCGCGCAAAAAATAAACGAAGGAAAAAAAAAAAAAAAACTCATCCATAAACTTATCCGCATAACGCTCAAATGTTTACCCACCAGCTGTAGTGCACAAAACACAACGAGGCCCACCACCACCACCACCACCACCACATCATCATCATCATCATCATTATCATCATCATTAGATACATTGCCCAATGAATCTGAGCCATCCTGGAGACAGGGAACATGATATGCATGGCAACAAAAGAATACCACGACATTGACATTTTGAATGGACAAAGGATCAAAGCACAAGCAACACCTCCCATTGCCCCTTGTTCTGGATTTAACTACCATCATTCTTTCACTGGCTACTCTCTCAATTATTGGAGCTGGAGCAGATGTCTCATTTTCCTTCTTTCCACGAGTTTCTTTCTCTATACTGCCCAAGTAGATGGCCCGTCGAGCCTCTTTGTAATACTTGATCAAAAGGTTGACACAGTCAGCCTGTAGAAATATTTTAGCTAATCAGAAACATGAGAAAGTGAAAGAAATCATGTTCAAGCCAAGCAAGAAAACAGACAAACAAGCTGCACCTTGAGGATATCGTTACATCCATGTCTAAGAGAGGTTTCTGTTCGATAATCAGTGACGATTTTGACAAGGCAGTCTCTTAACCTGTTAGGTTCCAGTAGAATAAAAATTATGCCATTTGAAAGGAAAGTTGACAACAAAAAAAAGGATACTAAAAAGCATCCAATTCATCAGAGGAAAATTTTCACAAAGGTAGTATCAAGAGAAAAGACATCATGACAAGTTAAAACAGTTGAATACAATACACAGAATAATAAATTTGACACTAACCGAGGTATCTCTAATCCATTAGGCACCATACTGACAATATACAGAGGATCAAGATTACCAACAGTGTGCTCCAACAACATCCCAACCTGCCAGTTATTGAGAACAGATTCAGTATCCACATGCACCATGAAGGTTGAGACAAGATGACAATGTAACTTCACTGTTTAAATTAATTTTGTTCCTTCCGTGTACCATTTCAGGCTTATGGAAACATTGCTTGATCAACTCCTCCCATAGATCATCATCATGCTGGGCACTTACGAAATCCACAGCCTGCATGAGTAATGCTTCTCATTTAACTTCAGCTAATTCAGTATTGGGAAATGCAGTTGTGAAAGAAGAGCGCTCTGACAAAAGGGAAAATGTCTTTGGAAAATGGCTGGATGTACATACCTCCTCTATATCTTCCAACTTATTTATGTAAACTGCAAGAGCTCTTTTGGCATTTCCCATTCTTGCAAGAATAAATGCCTGCTCCCGTAGAAGATCTTTTTTGACACAAATTTCATATGCCTGCAAAGAAGTGATAAGTCGATATGGGCTTTTCCTAAAACAAATAAACTACAAGTGTGAATAACTAGTTGATTCTGGACCTTCTCTAGTTTATAATGATGACTTCCATGAAGAAATGGAAGTAGCATTCGTGGCTCGTAGTCAGCATAAAGCTCTACCTACAGACAAGGGAAAGAAATATTAATGCAAATTGTACAAGCACCAAAGCACAAAATGAATGCATTAAACACAACAACAACAGCAAAGCCTTAATCTCAAATTAGTTGAGACCCGCTACATGAATCCTTTTTCTTCATTCAGCTCTGTTCTAAGTCAAAGGCATTAAACATAATTACAAAAAAATAGATGGGCATGTATTTCTACATCAGAACAAATTTCCTCATCCTATTGCATGAGGACTGACTGACTTCAAAACTATGCTCAAGACTTTGATTAAGTACCCACTAAAACATATGACTGCTTCAGCAAAATTAGTGGCAAAAGGAGCATC
This sequence comes from Calamus simplicifolius, assembly GCA_900491605.1. Lineage (NCBI taxonomy): Eukaryota > Viridiplantae > Streptophyta > Magnoliopsida > Arecales > Arecaceae > Calamus > Calamus simplicifolius. Next base: position 221,589 of record UESW01001484.1, read on the forward strand.
AGTAACATTTCAGCAGGGAATTGATCAAGTCAAAGCTAGAAAGCCCAGAGATTCAGAAACAAAATAGGACTTCTCATACATTACAAAAAGCATGAAATTTTGGTCATGTCTGCCATCCTTGCATCTTTTAAAACAAGAGACAAGCTGGTTGTTTTCATTTTGTTTCCACAGCAATTAGTAGAATACGTTTGGTGCCAGCAGAAATGGTGCATGGCAGTGTGATGGTGGCAATAGTGACAGAAGTCTCTGTGGGTTGGATCAGTGATGGTCGATCAATGGGTCTACTGGTGGTGGTCAGTAGCAAAGTGGCACTGACATGTTGATGGTGGTGGCCAGCAATGACAAGGGGCTGGTGGCAATGAACAGGGTCGTGGTGATCAACATGGCTGTAGTAGCAGTGAAGTGGCAGCAGCAGTTATAGTTTTGCAAACAAAAAACAAAAAATTGAAAGAAAAATTTTCTGGAATTTCTTGAAAATTCTTAAAATGTCCTTTATAGCTGGAAACAGAAACTGATATATAGAACATATTTGAACCTAGAGTGAACTGATTTCCTGTTACTGAAAACAGCAAAGAACAACAATTGCATTTCCAAGTGCAACCTTTGTTTTCAAAATAAGTTCTAACTACCTTCTGAAACACTTAATTGGCACAGTTCATGTGGGAAAAATACATATTGGCATTAATAATAACCTAATCAACAAATCTTAGACTCACCAACTTCCATCATGGTTTATGCAGGTAAAAGATGGATCAAAGAGAAATAACTCACTTGGCATGTAACCGATGTTGCATTCAAAATTTTGGTCAGAAAAAAAATGACCTTCATGTTGCTCTAAAATAAACATATCATATAACTTCCTGTGCCTTCCTTCAAGAAACAACTATCAAAAACTTTTCCACCTTGTCAAACCTCTGTAAGTTGGGGATATCATAACAAGAAATCTCTTCCTTGACCAAAAGATCCCTCAGCCTTGAAGGCAGGTATTTAACAAGAAAAACTAGAGTAATAGCAAATTCTATCACAAATATCATACTCAAAACCTAGGAGCGATAACTTACTAGACCACATATCCCCTTGTCTGCTTTCATTAAAACCATAAGAGAAGAATCCCATATTCATCGAGTACTGTCAGTTGTGGTGTTAATAACAGAGGGTTCTTCATCTATCAAATAAATTTTCCCAGAAAAACAGCCTTAACACTTTGGCGGCTTTTTTCTAACAATGAATTTAGAAATTTAGATGTTTCTCCAGAAACTATCACACCAACAAGCCATGATTAGCTAGAGATCCAATCACTTCTTCAAATCTTACTCCACTCAGAACCCAAGTTTGAATTAGGACTGCAGTGCAATGACCTATAATACCCAAAGTAAGTTAGCAACTAATTTTCAGGATGGCCAGCTACCTGCTTCAGTTATAAAAATATGTATTCTCAGATGCCACATAGTGTTGGGTAAATAGGCTAAAGGCTAAATAGGCTAAAGCCCATCTCCTTCCTTTGTGTGTGAATGAGAAATAGTGAGGACATTTAATCCCACATTGGAAAAAACAAGAAATGAAGGTTCATTTATATGAAAACCTCTTCCTTGAAGCTTAAGTTCCATAGGCTCACCATAAGTGGAGAGCTTGAGGGTGATGCTACGCGTCACCCCCGCGCATGTGCACGCGCGTGTGCGAAGGGCGCAATGGGCACTTTGTAGGCGCACTTTGCACTTTGCATTATCGCGAGGAGCTTGAGAAGCTTTAAATTTTTTCTAGATCATGAGGATCCGACGGTGAAAACTGATCGGATTAAGATAAAGGGCTGAGATCAATTAACCGTTGATCATCGGATCAGGATCAGAACCGATCGGATGAAGAGTCGAGATACGGTGATCAAATAATGATCGCGATCTCAATCCAACAGCTTACATCCGTCGGTTGAACGGTCAACAGGACCGTTGGTGATAAGGCGCTCGTCCGATCATGTGGTTGGTGATAAGGCGCCCGTCGATTGTACGGTTAGAGATAAGGAATCACTCCGATCAGGCCATTGTGATAAATCAACTTGAAACGGCGTATCAAAGCCGTGCAAACGCCTATCTGATAACGTGATCATCAGATCACGATAATGAAAAGGCATATCGAAATGTGGATTGGCTTATCTGATCGGCTGATCTTCAAATCATGGCCATGGATCGGCTTATCACATCACGTAAAGGCTTATTGATCTGACCATTGATCGGATCCGATCAGATCTAACGATACAGATCAATTCCGAAGGGATGCTTCCAAAGGGCACCTAAAACCTATAAATAGGACTCAAGACCCTTGCATTTGATTCATTCCAAATTGAGTTCAATCCGAATCAATTCTAGTCTTCTCCTCTCTTCTCCTTTCTTAGGCATTTGCATACTTTCTTAAGGGTAGGATAGCAATGTGCATTAAAAAGATAGTAGCATTCTTGGTTCGAAATTTTGATGAATTGTAGTGCTGCTTTCATCAAAAGGAGACTATTGTATCCTGGAAGACAATCGTCATACTGACCGTAAGCACCATTGCGGAACGAAATTGTCTTAAGGACATAGAGTATAACTCTAGCCTTAGTCTTATCAATTAGGTAGCCACCATCTGCCACCCAACACATAGACCCCTCCTCATAACAAGACTGACCTCAAGTGTAGCATACCCCTAAAAAACCATGAAACAACTTTTGAAAGAAACCTGTAGTATGGCACATACTTGCAAAAGGGGAAGGTGCCAATCACAAGCAGAAGTTGAGAGGTGAATTGTTTTAGGAACTAATTTATTTGCACATTTCTGCCTTATATCATGAATTTTACTATGCAATTTTCTATGAAGAAAGAAAATGGAACTAGACTTACATGCTTCTCCAATATAAGCAATAAAAGTTTTTGTTGATCTTAGATATCATCAAGTATGTTTTCCCTGTATTATCAAAATACAGTGGAGCCGAAAGATCTATAATGCAACTCATGTAGAAAAAGCAATAACCTTTAGAAAGGCCATCATTTAGTGAAAATGAGCATAAGCTAGAGCTTAGCTCATATATTTGGGCATCACTCAAATTCCACTTTAATCAACTACAAAGGACTCCCAACAGATTCAATTACACTCCTCTCTGTACTTGGCTTGGTTTGTAATTTTCATCAGGCCTACAATGCTTCATCCAGTGATCCAGATACTTATACGCCATCAAAGCACCATCTTGTATTTTCTTGAATGCCAGAGTGACTGTTGCACTAAAGAAACAATTTTTAGAAGACATGTTCAATCTCATGGACAAACATGCTGCCACCTGCTGAGATCAATGTTTCTCATAATTCTTTAAAAACACTCAGTACATTACTCTCTCATGGTTCTTTAAAAACACTCGGTACCTCATTTCATGAAATTTAAATTATAAAATGATGTCCTATAGTCCTTTTTTATTTTCCAATTCAGATAACAAACGATTGGATATGCAAGAAAATTATACTAGAAGAAAAATGATGGTCTATTTTCCTTTTGAATTTTTACAAATAAGCAAAAAAGGTAAAATGTGCAGAGTGATCAATACCAGTCATGCAACAAAAATAATTAAGAAAAAGAAAAATTACCTGCAAATCATGGTATTCCTTCCCCGCTTCTGAGTCGATGTCAAACAGTGAATGAAGGTATAAATGCAAGAAAAACCTATTATCACACTTCTTACTGGCATGCAACAGTTGTCCAACAACTTCAGAAGGGGATATTACATCATGGTGTTGAATCAATAGAGACAAAGCCCTTTTACTGTCCAGTACCATCAGCTGGACAACCTGTAGAATGGACAAGAACAGGTAATAACTAGCAAGCATACAAGAACTAAACAAAGCAAAAGAAATTTCAACAAACAAACGTGGAGCAGCACAATTTTAATAATCACACTGATGTCTATCTCATAAAGTAAATTTCCAATATATTTCACAGAGCCAACAAACTAAGGGTTTAATAACGTCCACTGCCCTGTATGATATTGAAAGAGCTGTAAGGCTACTGGAACTTGAAAAAAGAGCATTCTCAGAATTCATGTCCCCTAAATACTTTCTTTCTGCTTAAGTTTTTTTTTTTTTTTGGGTGGGGGGGGGGGGAGGAGGGGGGAGAAGAAATGAGTAGTCCACTAACTTGATTGCCCAAACAGAATGAAGCCCAAAAAGTTTATCATGTTTGCTTATTTTGATGGTGTATACAAGTTGTAATATAACAAATGACCAAGATTTCTAATAGAGATTTTACATAAAAATGTTTATCTGCAGTTGATGGCATAACATGATACTGGTGTTACTGCTACAACTCAAAAATACCTCATGAACCTCTTTCCTTCCGTAAACAACTATCTCAGTTATTTAGGCAATGATGAGCTAAAAACAACCAAATATAACAACCAAGGAATATTCCAGCCATTTGAGGTTAGCCTTATCAATTCCTTTTCTGCCACTTATTACAATTATGGCCCATATCTGGCATCACAGCAAGCTTTTCTAGTTTTTTATCACAACATCCCCCAGCATTACCGTAGGCCTTAGGCAGCTTTTACCTAGCCCTTCATACAAATCTAAGAATTCAGTCATAATACCATGGTCATGCCATTTTAGTGTTCATAATCAATTTGTTCTTAATTGGTGAAGCTCCAACACCAATTTCAGTGTGGCCATTTCCCACCTTATACTTCAAGAAGTTTGCAACATAGCCATCCGAACATCTTATTATCTACCTCTCTCAATTTTTCCTTACATGGATCCCTCCTATCAGTCTACATACTGAAATGTGGAGCATTGCGGGCCTGAATGTGATTGTACAAATTTTACCCTTAGGTTACCGCATCAGCACTTCTGTGAATTGACACAGATCTGCTCCTTTATAAGATGTCATAATCTATACTTCTTTTCTGATATAATCCAAGATATAAGTCTAATCGCTCATGTATCTTGGTCATCAATTCTGGCTAAGTCTTAACTCCATTTCCATTTTCACTTTGGTGATTTTGGGGAGTTGCCCTCCAAGATTCCACCATAATACCAAATACAACTTCCAGAAAGGCTAAAATCCCTTCACCCCCTGCCCCCGCACCCCCCCCCCCCCCCCACCCCCCAAAAAAAAATAAGAAAAAAAGAAAAAAATGCTCGCGTGTGTGCAAAAGTAACATAATCCAACCAGTTTAAATGTTGAAGAAAAATAATTATATTTCATCTTAAAATATAACTTGACTTGCATATACAATTCTTTAGACCTGAAGAGAAAAGGTAAATGCCCATTTTATCATTAGCAAGCAAGAGAGGTTTGGAGTAATTAGTGTTCATCATTGTAACACCAGACCTATTTCCTTCTACAAAGTGTTTCCAACGTACTGATCACTATGCTCCGCTCCACTTGCCAATTTAAGTGGCATTCCCTCACCTTCTAAGTTCTCTTCCTGATGCAGAAAGCCTACTTTATGAACCTATAAGTTCGACTGATAAGGCCACATTTGAAAATTATGTCTTAGTCCACTCAACATCAGAATACTGCAACATTTGAAAATTATGTCTTAGTGACATGCAGTACAAAATGCATATCTTAATGATGCATGTACAAAATGCATATGGATAATGTTTCAAATCCACACAAGAAAATATAGAATAAAAAGGCTAATTTTGAGATCAGAGATGAAAGAACTAGATTAAGTCCTAACCATTTATATTATATGCTGTATTTGGGGAGCTTTTATTCATTCCTTCAATCTTTTTCTGTTCCTTTAATTGTTACAAAGCATCAAATCTGAGTAAAGCTATATAGATTTGCATAAGCATATTTGGTCTCAGAGCATAGGCTATAACACAAAATAACATAGAAATGAAATGTTACTCCAAGGCATCAAGTAAGGAACTGATTTCTTCATGGAGTCTTTCACTGAATCTAGCAGGACTAAAAAGGCATACCTTATCATGAATCACATCATGCAAGCTATGTTTTTCAAGAAAGTCAAATATCTCAGGCTTCATCAGCTGGAAAAAAGGAAGGTATAATCAGTTATTTCAAGCTAGATAACACATGATCATGAAAGAATGCTAGCATGAACTTTCAGATTATTCCTTCATTGCATAACCCTAAGATGCAATTGTCATATCCATGGATTGAAGTACCATTACTGTACTGAAGAGGTACGAGTACCAGCATGGTCTCAGAAGCCTACCATACCGAGACATGGTACTGCATCTCATGTTTGTTGTACAACCATACCAGACTCATAAGGTACTGGTACAGAGACAATATACATTGGTTATATCAATTACAATATACAAAAATATAGAACAAAACACTTACATCAGCATATAATGAAGAAGCCTTCTCATACTGAGTATCGATTATGTACAGTTCAGCCAATGCCTGTTTCAAGAATAAAGGCAGAGTCACGCAGGGGTAGCCAATATAAGAACAAGATACCTACATTATTTAAAGAAGAAAAAAAACCTCTTTTAGTGAATCAGTCATGGAGGAGGTACTAAGCTGAGGTTCAATAGCAGAGATAACAGTTGATGCCGAATATAATGTAGTTGGCCATGATTTAACAGTTGACAAGAGAAGCTGATGACAAGATGGATTTGTAGCTAAAGCAACAAGGGCAACCTGTATGACATATAATGTAAGTCAAATCAAAATGACTTACAATGATAGTGCATCGCAATCATGGTATCATGAAGACAAGTTTACATGCACGCATACATCCATCCACCAACACACACACACATGTACATACATACAAATGTATATAACCTGATCTACAGACCTCATAAAGAGTGTCACGCAGCCGTGGATTTTCAGTAGGCATGTAAGGAACCAAAACAGGCAACTGGCGGAGATGCGCAAAGTGGAAAACCCATCTGTCATAGAGACGATTCGATTAGACACAGATCTGTAAATGTATAACATTAATATGTAGGACTTTTTCAAACCTCTCCCAGGCTGAAGCAGATCCACGGAGTAACTTAGGACACAAAGAAGCAGCTTCTGCATATTTTCTTTCAACAATTAAATGATCAAGGTATCTCGATCCCACCTGACATGTAAAGCATTATTGATAAAACTGTCACAAAATGGAGAGTGCATATAGGGTCTGATATATGAACAGAAGATCTATGTTACATAAGAAAGAAAGAAAGTACAAAACTTTACGCTTGAACATTTGAAAGATGACTTGAGGTGATAAAAGAGGGCTACGAATTAAAGAAGGATTCAAATGAAAATTGAATGTGAAAACATCAAGCAAACACGTGGTTGTCAAAGCAGGCATGCAGTGTGGGAGGAAAAGGCTTTGTAAAAAAGGATGAATGCCACAGAAAAATATAATTTTATTATAATTTGCAACAGAACAATTTTCCTGCACTTTCTGAAGAACAAATATTATGATGTGAAAATTTTGCAATGTGATATATAGTAATTTACAGTTTCAATGTAAATAAGTGCATGACATATACACCAACCATTGGCATATACATTGATTAAAAAGGTCCTTTCAAAAATTCTCACTGTTGAGTCAGATCCATTACGAGTCAAGTTATAGGCAAGGTTTTAAGCCACAGCTGGATAAGAGCGGTTCCAAATGTCTTGTCCTGTTCTTATAAGAAAACAGGACTGGGGTAAAGACGGGACACCGACACCCAACCATATGAGAAAGAAGAAGAATGACAAAAGGAAGAAAGAAAATAAAGAAAGAAAAATGAAAAAAAAAAGAAAGGAAAGAAAAAAAAGAAAGAAGAAAGAAAAAATAAAAAAAAGAAATAAAGGAAGATTGAGACGGAGAGAAATGAGGATAGAGGGATGCTCTATCGGAACAGGCATAAAAACAGGGTGGGATAGCTAGGTGTCTCATTCTGAAGAGAACTAGGAAACCCAGTCCATGGTATTCAAAATTTTGATTGTAAGTTTGGTATTAGAAGGTGCCATTATATGCAGCACTTCATTTATACATGCTTGGTTACGATTTCCAAGGATATCAATGTCAAATGACAACTACAAAATAGATTTGAAGAGTTAAAATAATTCATATGGCGGAATAACACTATAAGCCTACTATTCCTGCTGCAGTCAAATTCAAAACAGACTCACATAGAAGGTGATAAAATTTACTGAAACGTAACATGAATGCAGTTCCTTCAAGTAGAAAGAAGGTATTATTGAGCATTGAATGATTGTTCCAGTCTTTTAGCACACAAATACATAGCAATGCCATTTGATTTTGTTTGCTTTCAGTCAGTTGTGATGGAATCAGGGGGAATATAAAGCAATAAAAACTGTTGATGCTGTGTACCTCATCAAGAAGCTCAGTCCGTCCTTGTCCTGCTTCAACTGCAGCTAATGCTTTTTCATGCCGACCATGTTGGAGAAGCCAAGATATATGATCTTCGGCATCTCTAATAATTAATGCATGAAATCTCCATTAACACCAAGTTTGCAGCTTTATGAAGTCATGAACAAAGAATGAACTTGCCATACTAGACAACAATTTTAAAGCAGGGCAATTCGTAAAAATTATAAATGCCCTAAACTCAATAACATTTTGAAGTTGAACACATTTTACTTGAAATTAACAGGTTTCTCGATTATAATAGAAAAAACTCTCCATTGGATGACGATACAAAAGTTAAAGTATATAACAGCTGGCAATAGAGTTTGCCATCCTTTAATTTTTTGTTTTCAGAAAGCAAGTCCAAATTGCGATTTAGTTTCAAGGCAAGATAAGATTTGTATGACAACCAATTTTTAACGATGAGGCTACTGCAGAGAATCTGCAAGGAGCGATTATTACCGCTGCTTTGTCAAGACAACTACACATATATGCTCTCATTATTAGATAACCAAGAAGAGAGATATTATCATGGTATATGAGGCCAACACGCAAGATTCACACAGAATTCTGCACCCTCTAGACAATGTAAAATGCCTCTATCTAGCTGTCTACATGCTCAAACAAGTTGTTGTATCAGGTTCTAGTATTCTGTCACAACAAATGTGATATTGATGAAAAGCTATCATGACTCCACTCTTTTCACATGATGCACCTCCAATAGCAACACAACCTACTAAATGGTGAATCCTCATATCAAACAAGTCATAGGTTTCTGAAAAGAGTTTGGGACAAGATAGTGTTCGACAATGGGCACGTAGAGTCATGCACATGAGGTATGATGTGGGCCGGCTTCCTATATTTTCTATAATAACAGAAATTATGTTCAATAAATCATAACCCTCCATATGACCATGGGTAGCTGCAACTATAAGAAGATAGCTCATAATTTGTTAGTCAAAAGAGTAGGTCCATGCCTCCACCAAGACAACCATCCCATGAGAAAGCTCGCACAAATTCCACACCCCCCCCCCCCCTTTTCTTTTCTTTTTCTTTGCCAACAAGCTAACCTTTATGAGCACAAAGATAACTGGACTCTTGGCATATAAAAAGAAAACACATTGAGACACATAATCAGGGACAAAACCCGCTTCTCTGCTTGACTCCCCCTTCAATTCTACCATTTCCTGACAACATTTTCTAATAAATGTTGCTTTGAATAGGTAAGGTCATGGGTTGTCCCATCTACTTGAGCAGCTTCTGCATATGGTACAGACAGAAAGGCCATTAGTGCTCCTTTCTCTAAGTGCTATATTTTCCCCAAAATTTCCAAAGAACCATAGCTTTCTAGATCTTCTCTTCTGCCCCTATGCTGGAGCTTTTTTAGTGATGTTAACAGAATTAACAATTCCACCAAATGGTGTTCTCCTACTAGCTTCTTCATTTTCCCTCCTTTATCTTCCCACTTATAAAAAGTTAAAAATAAGATATTGAGAAGAGTTTCAACTTCAATACCTGTGCATTCTAATAACCCGTACTACAAAAAATGGTCATCTTCATCTTCCCTCCAACAGGCTTCATCTTAACCCTTCTTCATTACAACAACAACATCAATAGCTACTTCAGACAACAGTTTATAATTCACTTAATTGCTCAACTGAATCCAGTCTACTAGAAACCTGCATTCCTTATCACAACAGATTGAATCAAAATGACAGGCAAATTTTCATTTTAATAATCAGAAGATCAAGGTTTTGATGTACATGTTATTTGCAATTTTTATTTACATGGGTTACATAGTCAAGTTTTATGCATGCACGACATGTGGGAGTCTTAGCCTATGGGCTGCTACTCCCCAACTACTCGATCATGCAAAACTAAAAACCAAGCAATATTCTTCCTAACTTTCATTTTTGAATTTCATTTTTAGTTAGAATTTTCTTATTCTTTGAACAGAAAGTATGACTTTAAACTAAGCAAAATGGAAACAAAGGATTCATGTAGCTGAGTCCAACTAGTTTGGAATTAAGGCCTCTTTATTGTTGTAATACTCTAAACTAAGCAAAATGGAAAGTATGACATGCATATATGATGTGAACTGATGCATTTTAGTTTAAATCTGTTTTCCAACTTTATAACTTAGTAAAGATTTGAAATTTTTCCCCCTAAAGAAACAGAGTTCAAGCCACTAAACTCTCACATTCAGTAACATCTACACAACATAAAAGCCACTTATCCCTGAAATATAAGTAGTGCGCATGCGCATGTGTGTTTCTTACTAAATAATCACGTACCTAGGTCTTGCAATCACAACATCCTTGGGAGATACAATGTAATACAAAGGTTCATCGCCAGCAGCCCATTGGCCACCTGCATAGCTGCTTCCTACATCCAAACACAAAGACAATTTTAAGTGCTGCTGGCATGAACAATGAAAGACTTTTGATGATAATAGTCTCATCTGTAGTGAGGGATATTAGATGTTGAAAACCTGTAAAAGGAGCATGTGCAAGGGCATAATCCTTGGCCTTATAATGCTCATAGCCATGCACAGGTAGAGCATCTGTTGTAAGTTCATCATTTTTCCATGTGACAATATGTATTTCTGGTCTCTGTGCAGTTCCCTGCATTAAACTTTTGTGCACATTAAGGATGACAAATACAATTATTCCCTGCCTAAGTCTTCCTATCTTTAATGACTAAATACTTTTTCAATACAATCATAAAAAAATTAAATAAATAAACCTTTTAAGAAGTGGTATCCTACATCTCCGAATTCAACTTCTGGCAGAATACTAGAGCAATAAGGAACTTTATAACTGAATAAATAAAATAAGGCCATAAGTATGAACATTGTATATTTCTTTGCAAGAGTCTATTTCTTCTTGTATTTATTTGTTCTTAATTCTTATTGCGGCATCATGGTATAAATGATCATGGAAGGTCAGATTAATAACTTTTATTCATGAAAAAGGTACATAGAATTGATAAAAGATATGTATGATAGAGTAATAACTATTGTTAAAACAATAATAGGAGAAACTAGTGAGTTTCTAATTACTGTAGGTTTACATCAAGGATCTGCCTTAAGTTTGTATCTTTTTGCATTAGTTAAGGATGAATTAACCAAACATATTCAAGATGATATCCCATGGCGTATGTTATTTGCAGACGATATAGTGTTGATTGATGAAACTAAATCTAAAGTAAATACTAAGTTAGAGATTTAAAGAGAGGCTTTAGAATCTAAGGGTTTCAAGATTAGTAGAACTAAAACTGAATACATGAAATATAATTTTAGTGGAAGTAGAAATACAAATGAAGAGACAATGAAAATTGCAAGCCAAGAGATACCAAGGAGTGAAAAATTTAGGTATTTGGGATTAATTATTCAGCAAGAATGTAAAATAGGTGAAGATGTTAATCATAGGGTTAAAGCAAGATGGATTAAGTGGAGAAGTGCTTCGAGAGTATTGTATGATCGATGCATCCTATTAAAATTAAAAAAAAAATATAAAACTGCTATTAGGCCAGCTATGCTATATGAAACAAAGTGTTGGGCAATACTGAAACAACATGTAAATAAATTAAGTGTAACAGAAATACGCATGTTAAGATGGTTATGTAATAAACTTTAAAAGATAGAATTAGAAATAAACATATATGAGAAATGATAGGAGTAACTGCAATTGAAGATAAAATGAGAGAAATCGATTATGGTGGTTTGGACAAATACAATGAAGACCTTTAGATGCTTCCGTTAGAAAGGGTGATCTTTTAACAATCCATGATAATGATAGAGATAGAGGTAGACCTAAACTAATATGTATAGAAATAATTAAAAAATATATAACTATTTGTTCGACTTAGTCCTGAATAGAGCAGAATGGAGGAAGCAGATTCATATAGCCAACCCCATGTAATTGAAAAAAGGTTTAGATGAGTTGAGTTGAGTTCATGGTTTCCTTGTGAATAGTGGATGATATTGATTTTTTTGCCCCCTTAAGAATTAGTGTCGTGACATGAATTGCAGGAGTAAGTCAAGTTCGCAAGCACATATACAAGCTATATAAAAGATGGAGAAGCAAGCACCTTTGGCACCATCCACACCAAATGATATATTATGAAAATATACAAATGCATTCAGTGGTTATCCGAAACATACACATGCAGAATAATAAAAGAAAACAGTAAGTAGATGAGGATTGACTGGATTAAGACTGATTCTGATCAAATATCAAACTATTTCATGTTGAGAAGAAAAGAATAGCAAGCCACATACTGAAAGAAAATCACACCTAGAAAGAGATTCCAATAACTAAGGTAGAGCCAATCGCAGTGGTAGTTCAGCTGGAGTTGAATGATCTTAAGAATTTCCAAATAGGCCCGCTTCAAATTTCTTAATCGTAAGCACCTTTTGGAACTATCAAATCAACCTAAAAGGTTACACCTCAAAATGCATTATAAATTAGTTTGGTTCATATACTTAGGGACTCATTTCCTCTTGACAGAGACCCACTATTTTCAAGTCATGAGTTCACAACAATGCCATTGATGACAGTATTGATAAGTTTCAGAGGTCGATGATAGATTCATGGCAATGACAAGGATGTGGCAATGTCATATTGGCATAATTTCGTAGGGAAGTTACCCAACTTTGGATGTTCTGAACGACATGCTCACAGATGATAGGGAAATTAATACCATTCATCACAAAGCAGGATGCTCTGTTCTAGTGATGACTAAGGTTATAATGATGATGTGACTACTAGAGATAGTGGAACCATTACACAGTCTCAACAAGGCCCACATATATTCACTAAGGAGGTTGGACTACTAGAGATAGTAGTGATATTATAAAGTATCAACCTGGCCTGGAAATGTCCACGAGGATTTTGGTTTTGGCCCTTGCATCTATCAAGGTATTCATGGTTCTTGGACGAGTTTCAACAGTTTCAAAACCTTTTACCAAAAGCTAGAAATACCTTACAATCGAATGGGAATAGGCAAAACAGAAGGTCCTATCATGATTTAGAAGAGCCATTGATCAAATGGAGAGTTAGCAGATACCTAACACTTTTTATGGCTATTTTGCAAAAGCAATATATGCTAAGACTTAAGAGCACACCATGTACTCATCATGTCTCCTTTCATCATTAATGTTCAATGCTTGCGGTTCACCTACTACATTTCAAACAAGTCTGATAGCCTGGATTTGAGAAACTTCAGAAAGTACAAATTTCAGCAAGACCAAGATCAAAATGTATTTGTTCGTCGCATTTCTCAGTCTATAGCTGTTGTACTATTTTATCAAAAGTATATGGTACCCCTACTCCACAGAGATCATATATATAATTTATCAAGATAAAGGATGAAATCAGCTATAATTTGAAAGGACCAGACTCCATTATTTCAAATACACAAGGCCGCTGCTAGCATCTAGGTGTAATTTAGACCCAACTAAAACATAATGAAGCAACTAGATTTGGCCTTAGTAGGGAGACACTTTGTCCAAATGAAGAGATGCTCTCAAAATATAGAAAGCAAGAGATCCAACATGAGGACATAACAGAATGATTTGAATATAATAAATGTACACTCATGCCATTCAAACACTCATAATATTAGATCATGCATGAATCTCAGTGTGCCATTAATATAACATCATAAAGCCACAATGTCATGAAAATAAGGCTGTATCTAGCTTTTTTTTAAATTAAAAAAAAGGAGAATAAATTGCAGTAGTACAGTTGAATAGGTTCGCTCAGTCTCAGGATCATTCTTTTAAGTCTAAAGGAGCTTACCTGGCGTGAAGGGATTGTGCTGCTAAAATCTTTCTGTCCATTCTCCTCCTCAGGAATGTAGGCCATAATAACTAAAGCATCACCATAGGGTGCAATACCAGATATATAGTAGCTAGTCTGAAAAGATGCCACAATATCCACGTACTTTCTGTTTGATATGGACATATTCTTGTGTATTCCATTGGCTCCATGAGGCTGGTTGGTTCTAATAGCTGCAATCTTTATGTATGTTCCCCAGCCAATTACCAAGAGAGTGTCATCCTAAATAGGTTAAAGCACTTGTTACCACATAATACAGCAATTCTACATATCTAATTGATGAAATATACAAAAGAAAGCAGTTGTTACCACATAATGCAATAATAGAAATCAGACTTTCCCTACTATACTGTCTTTCAAACTTTTCTGTATCTTATTATAACTCCCAGATACTTTAGGGTCCAACAAGAAATACACTAATTTATACAAATCTTCACATGTTTGGCTGAGTATTAAACATAAAGCTGGTTCTGAACCAAGTTATCAATACTCAACAATTCATTCTTAATTTAAGATATAGACCAATGGACTCTATTTCAGAAGCCTGAGATCTAGTATGGATTTATTACAGGAGGAATTATGATTACTCAAAATTCCATGTCAAATTAACCCTATAACCTTTCAAAAAAGAATTCATATCAGAATTAATTACCAGAATTTTGATCTGATCTCTATACCATGCAGCAAATATATTGTCCTGAAACTTGTGGCAACTCTGTATATTTATATGGATACAAATGTTGAGCCTAATAAAATGGACAGCATCCCTCACTTTTCCTATGGAATATTTGAATATCTGAAGGCAGAACTGACCTGCCAAACTAAGTGAGGAAGTAAAATCTCTGGTCGTGGGCTTCCTGGTGGCCTATCAATAAATGTGATCCGTTGATTATTCACCATGTCATAAACCTTCACCCCTGCATCATTAGCCCAAGCAATAAGACTTGTCCTCCACTTCGCAGCATGTATCGGACCTTCACCATCATGAAGAATCTAAAAGAGAAAAAGGTAAATTGTACAACAAACATAATAGTACTAGACATTAAAATTCTAAAATCATCATAATTCCTGTATAGGAACTTTAGAAAACCAGACCAACCTGTTTGCTGTAGCCTAGCCAGTTCTTTGTATTTAAAAGAAGCTGGCCAGCTAAACCACCAGCAACAAATCTTCTTGATGATCTTGAATAATCAGGGTCTAGAGCTACGGTTTTCATGGGACGATGATATTCAAATTTTAATCTTTCTTCAGTAAAGAGACTGTATATGACCACAGATCCATCATCTGAGCAGCTGCCTATATATTCACCTTCTACATCAAAGCAAAGGTCATTGACAGTAGCTGTATGAGCAGCAAATTCTTTAACCTGAACAAAGAAACCAAGGTGTCGATTCAAATAAATAAATCCTAACTTCTGAAAAATAGGGCATAATGGCTGAAAACAAAGTAACCATTAAGTTCAAATTGTAACAAGAAATGATAGGAAGTGCTCCAGAAGGAAGTAAGGCTATGAACAGTGTAAAACGATATTCTGTGCTCTTTGTTTTCAGAAGTTTTCCAAAATATTTAACTGCCATAAATGTTGCTTCCATTAGTCAAAAGCAAACCATTTTTATGTTAACTCACACTTAAATCAGTTTGACATCTGGAACCATTAGAGAATGTTTTATGAAGTACCAATGTTCATGAAAACTTCTTAACAAATTCACTAACTCAGCCTTTTACAAATTTCTGAAGGACGATAAAGAACATCACACAACATGTTTCTTATTGATGGATCTAGCAAAAGCGAAGAAAAACAATTGTTGCAGCTCCACAAAGAAACAAATAAATTAAAGAAAAAGAACAGAGATAAGGGATAAAAAATTAACTTGATGAAAACTTATTACTCTTGAGGCTTCAATAGCTTATGAATATCTCTTGATAGATAAAGGATGAGGGCTTGTTCGGACATCGTGAAGATCTCATCAGTCAACAAGATCTTCTTGGAAAGTCTCTTGAAAATATGGTGAAAAGAGATGGTGAAAGGGGAATCCTTACTTCCATATTTAAGGATAGTTAATTCCTTTTTAAAAGATGTATTAATTTATCCTAAAAAGTATGGATTATCTGTGTTCTCAATTGCCTCTCTCTAAACCCCTTCATTTTCACTCCTCTTTCACCACATATTTGAAACAAAATCTTCCCATGGAGATCTCATCAACTGGATAAGATCTCCTGCCATCCAAACAAGCCCAAATACTGTAGCGACAAGCCTATCTGTATTAACAATCTAGGATATACAGCCTAAGTTTTCAAGTTCCTAGAGGAGTTGCCTTAAATCACAAAAGCAGTCTCTTTTAGGTAGGAATGCCTATATCTTGAGTCTGCTCAGTGTGCATACAGCTTTGAATAGGCACAACAAGGTAACCCAGCCCAGAACAGTATGAAACTAGGCCCACAGGGTCATCTTGTTCATATCCCTACTTTTAGGTTACAATTTGTCAGCTAGATTGGTGGCACTTGTGAAAGTGAGAGGAAAGCAAAGAATAAAGCAAATAAACAAACACAGATCTAAGTGCAAGGATGCTGAACTCTTGAACCAAAAGGTGGGAGGGGTGGTTAAGGAAGCACCTAACAAGCCTTTCAATAAAACAATGACCACCATATTTGTTTTTTAACTAAGACAGGTCTTAATAAAGTAGCAGTAAATAAGGGAAAACCTTCATTTAAAAAGCAGCACAGGTTCAAACAAGATTCTGAAACAGGTGAGGCAGGTACAAAGAAGACTTACCAAAGTCCAATGGAACCTCACATAAAAAGATGCCTAAACCAGTATACACTGCAATTCTCATGACTCTAATATTCCCTAAACCCAACCTATAACTAAATCAAAACCCTACAACCCAACCCAACAGCATCACAAAGCAATACTCAAACACTTATATGATTGTTGGTCTCTACTACATCTCTAAATAGCCAACCATAACCCTGTCTCCAGAAAGCCACACAAATAAAGCACATCTAATTTCTCTGGAACACTGCTTCAAAACTACAATAAAGACAAAAACAGATATACAAAAATTCCAACAAGAAAATTAAAAAGAACTGGAATAAAATTGGGAAAGAAGATATTTGTAGCAAGAGAAAAGTAAGTAGAATGAGGGCCAAAAGTGAGCTCCCACTACGGAAAGTTTTTATTTTATTAAATGAAATAAAATAACAGTTGGATTACATGTAAGCATATCTTTGGCAGAAAGTCCTCAACCAACTCGGCTTTGCAATTGATGTGTTTGTCTACGTAGTTTGTTTCTATGTGTGCTAAGCCACGTGTGAAGAAACGATATAATGAGACCTCCACCATGGTGTCACAAAGGACTCTAATTCTAAAATATATGTGGATTAATCGTCTTCCATGTAGATGGGAATCACTCCCAAATCCTGTACCCCAATCATAGTTTTTGGTGTGTAAAAAGCTTCTTCATAACTCTGATGATACCTGGACCACTGTTGTGATGCTCCACTTTCAGAGCCCTATGAATGTTCATCCTGATCCCTCTATCCTTGGTGGTCTCCAACTGATCCAAGAACCATCCCCCGATACATAGAAAAACTGTTGGAGATACATAACTCGTAGCCATGAACAAAACATTCACAATTGAATATTCTTCAATGTTCATCTTAGACTTACAAACTATAGGTCAGAACAGAACTTTAGAAGACCTAACCCTAAGTATTTATTTGAAGTGTGAATAGGCAGTCAACAAGTTGCAAATCTCATGTTCAAGGAAACCTATTAACGCGTTCATACACTAATCCACAAAAATTCAACCATCTCAACCTACACCGCTAGCATCAATAAATAGACTAGCATGTACCTTCTATAAAAATTTCTAGGCCTTTTACCACTCAAAAAGCCTCATTTTATCTCAAACACCCTCATGATATCTAGATTCATAAATTATCGTGTTTCTTCAAATCACGATCATCTTGAAACATGATTCGAAATTCATCACTGACAAACTTTTTTAGATAATTTCTCAAGCCAGGGTTTGCATCCAAGAACTGTTCCAATCAGCAACATCAATAACGCCCAAAACAAGGGCATTTTAAAAGGAAGGAAGGGAGGGAAGGCCCCCGGGGGGGGGGGGGAGAGGAACCTGATTGCCCTGGAAATCAAGGATGTGAACGGTGCCATCATGGGTTCCGAGCGCGATCATCCGCTCCGCGATAGCGATGGAGGACGCGGCATCGGTCGAGAGGAGAGATGGCACGCTGCCTCCTAATCTCTGATACTTGAGCCTCGGCTCCTCCTCCTCCTCCTCCTCGTCTTGTTCTCCGTTCTCCTCTTCCTCCTCCTCGTCGTCTTCTTCTCTCTCGTCGTCGCCATCGACGCCGTTCTCGGAGGGGTGGTCTGAGGTCATTATCGCCGGCGACATCTGTAGGGCGAGTATTCGAGCGGCGGCTCCGTTCCCCCTGTAACCTCCTTTGGATTTTAGCCCTTCAATCTTTTTTGAGCGGCGAGCCCGATTCGTTTGTCGGTTCAATCGTTCACTGATTCTTTTGCACAGGAATCGCCGAGTATATGGACCCCTTTTATAAACGATCGATCGAAGCTAACTCCCCTCCGTCCGGATGTTGATCTTCTTTTTTATCACAGTTTTAGACTTTTAGTATGATCCAGTTCTGGTACTCTCACGGAATTTTCTTGCTAATCCGGTGGAAAGGGAGAGCCCTCGCGGGACGGGACTCGACCAGGCTCACTGGATTTTTAATATAAATATTTGAAAAAACAACTTACTAAGTTAAATGAGGTCCTGTTATTATAACAATATACCAGCCCTTATAATGGTCACGAGCCCCGTTGTTATATCCATAAATGAGTATCAATAAATTTTTAAAAAATTAAATATTTTTTTTTTTCAGATCGAATGGATTGACGTCCTACGCTACTTTTTACTTGCAGCATGAATATAAATCGACAATAGATGATCCATTCTTAAAAAAAATATGTACAAAGTAGGAAATACGTAGAATTAATCGATTCTTTTAATTAATTTTAAATTATTTGAATTTTGAAAAAAAAAAATTAAAAGAAAAGAAAAGAATTTTAATTATTAGAGAATTGAAAATTACTTAGAAATAAATTTTAGTACCATTTGTAAGATCATCAATGTAAACTAGTTGCAAGGCATGCTGAATGATTGGAAGGATTCTCATTGCATCTTAAACACAAATAATAGCTATTTTTTAACATTTATATTGTTCTTTCATTGACAAATGGTGTATGTTTAGAGGACGGGGGGTAAATTTTACAATTCACAATTTTCGCTTCATAATGCAATCGAAACAGCTCGCTTGCCTACGTGGTGAAGGTGCATTTTCTTGTTACTTTTCTCCTACAAAATAAAATTATAAGCTTATGAGAGGGCCTTAAGTGATGAAGGCAGAAAATCATTATAACCATGAATGACAACACGTGGCAACAACAGCAAAGGCATCGTTAACTTGGTTCAATGGCTATATTTCTGAGAAATATATCAAACTTAAATCTATAAGCACGTAGTTGATACCTTGATTTTTTTTTTTTTTTTTTTGGATACAAACGGATGATCACATTAATCTAAGGTGAGTCAACCCCGATATGTCAGAGTACAAAATTTGAATCAAAACAGTAAGACATAAATCTTCCTGCTTCCAACTCCAAAACTACTTCCACTCCAAAACTCAGAATGAGTAACCACTCTAGCAATCCAATCAGCTGCAGAATTCACTTCTCGATATATATGCCGAATCAAGATACACTGGCAAGAGTCAAAAAATTGAAAGACATACTATCACTGAAATTCCGTCGGAGCCAACGAATAACTGTGATAGAATCCCTTAATAATAAGGCATCGAACGCTCTGAATACGGATAGCACAAAAAATAAAGCAACAGACAATTCAGTCAGGGGCACGATAAATCAAATAGACCGAATCCACCAGCAGCTCTCCGTTCGGCCTTCGAATCATAAAAGCTGCCCCAACAGATCTACCCCGAACATTACCATCAAAGTTGATTTTGACAAACCTGTGCAATGATGTATTCATTCCTTCAGGACACATGAGAACCACAGAAAAAATCATTTAAGCTAAACGCCAATACACGAGAGATAAAGTAAACGTAAGAAAAAGAACAAGGTAAACCGACATAGATACAAGAGATTAACCTGCAACATCTTCAGGTTTATAGTTAGGATAGCTCTGTTAGAATTTATGCTAATTAAAAGAACAACAAAAGATGGAAGCAATATCCATACAACCATCAATTAGAGAAGATCACATAATAGTACGAACGTCCAACAGGATATATATGAGGTGAACAGCAAGGAGAAATTTCAATAATGATAAACAGTCCATTATAAAACTAAAGAGTACCATCTCCCTGCCACTGCTTTTGACTTCTGATGATGCACCTGGTCACGCAATAAAGCTAATAATTTTGCCCCTCCTCTCTTTGCCCATCAAGCCTGCTATGTTTCCAAGACATAATAATCTAACCCACCTCATGCCATTTAATCATCTGTGTTAAAAACCTTGCATAAAACCTACAATTACAGGATGAATCACTTCACTCCAACAGATGCCATTAGATCCTCATACTCCGCATCCGGCTCTGTCTTTCCCATCTTCACAGGATCACCTCCCTGCTTGGCTGGTGCTGATGAAATTGATGTTGGAGAGAAGGGATCATAGATTTGATTCCCTCCAGGACTTGAAGAAGAAATTTTACTAGCCATAAAACCAGAAGGGTTGCCACCCAGCTGCTGGTTTGGAATCATAAGACCGCTGGATCTGTTCGCTGGAGGCAACGGATTCTGATGCGGTTGCATTAATTGAATTGGACGGGCAGACATATTACCGGACAGCTGGGATGCTTGGGGTGCTAAAGAAAATCTTGGACCCATTTGAGCTGCTGGAGCCAATGGTTGGACGGGATTTGGGTTTGAAAACGCCGGGAGCCTTGGCAGTGGTTGGATAACAACCGGATTCACAGAAAAGGGAGCAACAGAAGATGGTGGCGGCCGAACAGGAACTTGAGACGGACTTGTTTGGTTAGCAGCCAGAGGCCTAGGAAATCCTTGAGCGCTGACTGGGGGTGTTGAGTTTTGCATAGCTGGCCAAGAAGATGGTGCTTGAGGTGGAGCAAGGGGAACGGAAGTCAGGGGTATGGACTGACTATTAGGCCCTGAGGTGGTTGGAGGAGCTGGAACATGAGCTCTGACAGGTTGAAAGGTAAAATCACCAGACACTGGGCGTGGGGGCCTTGGAGCAGCAATGGGTGGTGGAGTGTTGACCATGGTTGTTGCTGGTGTTACAGGGGTGAAACCAGGCATGTTCCCAGAGGCAGAAACAGGTGCTGCAGGAAGCGGCCGTAGTGATGGCATGGGTGGCTGAGCTGGTCTTGGTAGTTGTCCAGCAGCCACTGATGGAGGGGGAACTGGTGGCCGCACCATTACCGGTGGCAGAGATTGGGAAGGTGCAGATGCTTGAGCCAAAACAGGGGCAGTTGTACTAACTAATGCAACAGTTTGACGAACAGAAGTTGGACCAGGGATGGGAGATGGTGCAGTCACCAGCATAGATGATGATCTGGGTGCTGGTGAAGGAACCGGTGCAGGTATTGGAGCTGATGCAGGCAAAGATGAACGTAACGGTGCTCCAGAAATAGATGGAACCATCACTGGTGTTGAAACAGGTCCACTTGAGGGAGGCATGGAAGGAAAAGCAGGTGGAGCAGAAGGCCGAGAAGGAAACACAGCTGGAGGGGTAAAATTTGCTGGTGGAGGTCTATTTGGAATATTAGCAGGCTTATTTGGCTGGGAAGGTACAGAAGCAGTAGCTGCTGGAGGCCAACTGGCTACATTAGAAGGCATATTAGGTGCAGAAGGTACTGAAGAACCAGGGGTTGCAGAAAAAGCTGGCTGAGGCCCCAGAGGTGGTGTTATTGAGGGAGGAGCCATCTGAGATGGTCTTTGGGTTGGTGGAACAAATGCAGGCACAGTGGGCCATCCAGAACTTCCAGAAGTCACCGGTGTTAGTGGCCTGTTGGGAAGTTGGACTGCAGGAGCCATGGATACTGGCTGTGGATTCACAGGCACAGGTCGTCTTGGTGCTGGAATTGTCCCAGAAAGCACTGATTGAGAAGCAGTGAATAGAGGTGCAGTGGAACTAGGCTGCGATTGCATAACAGTATATGCCAGTGGGTGCTGCTGAACTGGCATGGCAAGGCTATGAGGTGGAGTAGCCTGGTTCAGCGGCTGTGGCATGGCCTGCATAGGTATCTGAGGTCTAGAGGCAATGGATGATGACGACCCTGGAGTTGGGCCAAGGCGAGGGGTTTGTCCAATTAACAGACCACCACTATAAATGGAATGGTTAGACAAAGGAGCAGGCATGAATCCAGATGGCGGACGTGAGGGAGCATTGAATGAGGCAATTGAATACCAAGGTGCAGGATATGGTTGATACCGTGGCAGAGCAGGCTGAACAGTCACCAGGATTGGTTGTGGAATACCCTGATTGACATCAGCTGCAGGCGTCATCATATAAACAGAAGCTGTCTCCTTCTGGTCTCCAGCAGCAGAAGTAGAATTTGTTGAAACAACAGCTGAGCTACCCTGAGAAGAATGTGAAAATGTAGTTTATACGGATATAGTAATTGAAAATCCTTCCAATATAAAAAATGATCAAAATAGTGAAACTCACAGACACTGGAGTAAGCAGCAACTCAATCAGTGCAACAGCAGCATCAACTTTCTCATATGTGTCTGCTGAAATATTGACATACAGCTCCTCATAAGCACCCTGGGCTTCAGGTACATCTGTCTGAGTAATTTCACGCTGAGCAAGGGCATATTGACTGTAAGAACAGTGATTTGATTTGTGTACAAACATAGAAGGAAAACAGAGGAGAACTGAGGTGAGAAATCAAATTTTGTAATGCACATATTTTGGTTGAAAGTTCTGCACTTAAGTAAACTGAAGTTTCCTAAGCCAAAGAGATATATGTATCTGTTCCATGTTTTAGATTGCTTGCTATCCCACATCTTAAGAACAATAATTTCAGGGCACTAAGGAAAATGAGGATCCAAAAAATTATGAATGAATAAATGAAGATGCACTCAAAAATTCTTCCATGATTCTTTCTTAAAATTACATTTTCTAGACCTTTTCAAAATTAGTCATATCTATTGAAAGCTTCAAAACATGACACAAATTTTTCCATTTTTAAACATTGTTCCAGTAAAGTTTACTAGACCACCAGATGAGCAACAAAATAGGAGCATATTCATACTCTACTAATTGACCTTTCTTGTATAACTTGCTTTAGGATCTGGGAATGATCTTACTTATATATGCAACTCACCTTCTCTCCAGTATCCTTTTTTGTTCCATATACCCGTATTTTAGCTCCCGTTTCCTGTCTTACATCAAAGACATAAGTATTAGAACCAAGAAGAAATACTGTGTCAATTAGGTGACAAGAAATAGCACGATTGCTGTTGGGAAGTAGTCCATACCTCTTGTATTCGCTTCTGGGTATTGCTTTCAGGCCCCAATAGTAGCACAATAAAATTGTATCCTGGATATGCTTTAACCTGCAAACGCAATAAAAACATTAAAAATGCAATTGTATAGGATAAGAGATATATCCAGATTAGGTTCCTCTCACATTGAGGTTAGGTAGTTAAATTGCTTAGTCAGTGCAAGACAAATTACTTGCTCTGGTTTTTGGAGATAGATATATGTGTCTTGACAATTAAAATGTAGGACATCGATGCATACCCTTGTCATCTTCTGTCTACCAATAATGCAAATGTTTAGGATGCAAATTTCTGGAATCAATTGCCATATCATCTTCTGTCTACCAATAATACAAATGTTGATATTTAAAATTTAAACAATAAATAAAGGTAAAGTTAAACCTAGTATAAAACTATAAATACAAAAACAAGCATTGATTTTATTAATTATCCTTTGTCACTGCCTAAGCTTGATTCGAGGTTAATTTCCCAAGTACAGAAAGTGCCTTATGGACTACCAGCTCGCCGACCTATATTTTAGTCTTTTTGGGACTCCCCTCATCTTTTAACCCTTCAGCTAAATTCCAGCTTCCATCCCCAACAAACCGATCATATGTAGACATTATGCATGTCCAGACTACCTTACCCCATTATCTACTATTGTTCTAATAATTTAAATTCTACACTTCCTAGTTCTGCATTTTACCACATTACTTGGTGAAATCTACAATCGCAATAATACTAGTTGCAATTTTGCAGTGACTAAATTCACGTTTACTACTTAAACTGATATGAGTTCATGTAGATGATCTAGTGCTACACTCTCATTCAAATACTAACACTGATACTAATACAAAATGAATAGCCTCATTTGGGGACAAAGTACTAATGGCAATGGAAGTACCAAAAAATGCAGATCACAAATGTCCTTATGCTTAATGAGGACAAAACCAAAATTTCAAGTTTGTTGATTCACAAAACCTGAAAGTTAGAACAATGGATGCACGATCAACTGGAAAAACAAACAAATGAACATCACTAGAAGAAAGCAAAAACATTATCTAATGGCCAACAAGAAAATCACGGCAAGCCTTAAAATAAGTTCAAGAAACTGCAGCAAAACAACACAACAAGAACTAAACCTTTGTAAAATGAAATAGAATAGCTCCCAGCAGAAGGAAGAGAACCAAATAACTCCCCATGAATGCAATTATCTAAAAGCAATTCCTTCCTTCCATCCAATTATTCTTTAGAGTCTCATAAGTTCAAGAGATCTCAGAAGGTTGCTTCCTAGTTACAAGGGCTTAAAATACCACAATCATACTGTAAGTTTTCCTTCCTGTTAGCCAATCCTTTAAGTTTGATGCTGGCCCATCTTTTGTCTAAAAATATTTCCTAGAAAAATCTAATGTGACAATCAAGGGCTACAAAAACACATGATTATGCAGAAGCTAGACATTGGACATGGCCCAAAAAGTTGGATGACACCACAAAGAAAGGGATGGCATGGAATACATGAATGGTGGATTTCTTATGTTTTGAACTTTGGATAGTCATGCAGCAAAGAGGCTTAAAGCTTCTGCACTCCAATGGAGGTAACTTGTGTCATCATGTAAAGAACCAAACTTTTATACCCTCATGCGGCCTTTCACTGATCTTAACCTGGAAAGCAAACTGATAAATATATAGAGATAATTTGTGAATCGACTGAAAGTCTATGGGAGAAAATAGGAGCACATAAACAAAGTGCAATGGTGCATCCACCACCTAAAGAGAAGAGGTTGCAAGCACAGTGACACCAGAAAGCATTCAACTGCATGCATGAAATGTAATACTGATCAAAATATTTTAGTGCATGCAAAAAACTATAATTGATCACAATCATGGTGTAACCTTGTGGCTAAAGAGCATAGCTTGGAATCAAACACATAATACAATTGACTAAGAAAGTACACAATACAAAGCAAGCAATAGTACACCATAATCATACTTACTGGAATAAGAACTTTGGCTTCCTTTAGCAATGGCTTATAATCTGTGGGAGCTTTGTAGCTAGGGTTTAAATGTAATATTTCGCCTGAAAACAAACAATGTGCAGTCAGAGAATACTAAAGAACATCTAAGAATTCCTTTTAAAATAAAATGGGGCAATAAGCCCCAAAAAAAATATAATAAGTAATTTTAAAAAATTACCTATTATTTCTCGTCTTTCCAATTCCAAGAGCTCATGATTCTGAGACTGCAGAGTTCAAAGGTGAAGACTTAACCAATTGAGAATCACAGTAGATATCAAATAGATATGACTTTCTATTTATCAACAAATGAATCATTCAGAGACTGAACCATACACATGATTCAAAGAATGGTAAAGGTTTGACTAAGATGAGAAGTATGGAAAGAAAATTTACTGCTACAATGGTACCTCATCGTCAAACTGGTGGCTAGCAGAGTTACGGTTTGAAGTATGATTTGGTGACTGAGAACCTTGATCATCTCCAATCTCCAGTGTTCCAGCTTTAAGCTGTTGGGTGATTTGCTCCAGTCGAGTCTGCTCAGTCAGTAATATCATTTAATGCCACCTGGAATTGGAAGCTTCCTATGTGAGAAATTCACAAGGAAAGTGCTGGCATTTTATTGCCTAGAGGGAATGGGAAATTTCCCATTGACACGGGTGAAGTGTTTTCCTTCCCATGAACCAAAGTGATGCTTGTTATTTCTTAAAATATTCAAGCCTCCACGAAACATGGTAGAGAAATTGTATGTGTCTCTGTTCATTGTTAACTCTTAAATCACATTGTGCTATAAATTAGTTACATGAAACTTGATGATCATATGATGTACCAAAGAGCTCAATTTTGACAAACTGATATCAGTGGGAAAACAATGAAAGAAAGAAATAAGATATTTCTTAGTTCATGTGTGACGTACCTGATATGCTAAAGATCTTCCTTTCCTGACAGCAGCGTCTAGTGTTAGATCAGCACCCCATTTTGTTTTTCTCTGAACTTGTTTGGTGTTTTCATCTTTAACAGTATTGCTAGCTTCTACTTTTCCACCACCTCGGAATATGGGAACCAATGAACCAGACAGCTTATTTTTTGGTATGACAAATCCAGTCTTCACTCCAAACATGGAAACCTTAGAACTGCTTGCTGAAACTGTAGATGATGAAGAAATTGAAGTAGTAGACTGCAGATGATGAGGTTCAACGGAAGATGATGGATCAATTTTTGTAGCCATCTCTTATAGTACTTCCAGTTCCCTCGTGACAGCTATAACACAAAACACACTGCAATAGAAATATAGGAGATAAAAGACAAATATAAAAATGTCGGAGTTCACAATAAACCAAAAGGCTGCTAACAAATGATATCAAGAGTAATTTTTAATAGCAGATTCTTCTTCCCACAAGAGAAAAAAAAAAAAACTTATAGATCACAAGAAAATTTAAACCATCTCATTTCACCAACCACTGGGCTCAAAAACAAGGTTCAGAACATTTCAGGCCTTCATCAAGTTCACTTCTAGAACTAAAATGATATCAACTCAACTTAACTCATCTAAGCCTTTTCCTAACTACATGGGATCGGCAGAACTAAAATGATATGCAGAAGAAAAATAAGTGATTAACAGAACAGTTTCAAAACACAAGCTGTCTCAATGGCATATATTCAGTGATTGCATCTTGCTTTTTATATGCTACACGAAAGTAGTGAAACCAAAGATCAGCATATTAAGTTGAACCATATCAGGGGATGGGTAGTGGTACCACACCAACCCGTATCTGCACCATAGGGTTCAGGGGTTTACAATACATGGCATAAAACTGTGCCAACTCCGGTAGTGTACCATGTGTCAACATGGAGGCAATATGACACTATACTTATAGGCTACAAGATACCAATTGCACAACAACAAAATGGTCATAGAGGTCAATTTATTCAGTTTTTTATCAAGCAAATTACTATGTATCAAAGTACAAGAAAAAGGGTTCTAAAGAAAGCATTAATTTGACTGCAATGCTTAGGGAGGGCAAAAATGCCACGTACACCCTAACTCATGACTTCTTTTAAAATTAGATCAAATAGGGGACATCCAATTACAGGAGGTTTCCTCCCCTGATTTTAACTGATTGCAGTCTAGATTATTGTAATGGAAACTATGCATGTTTTGCCAAAACTAATTTCTCTTGGAGGTGCTTCTGATCATTTTAACTAAGAAATTGAATCCAAAAAAAAAAAAAACCACAAAAAATGTTCTATACAAAACATAAACATCCAACAGCCCAATAGCTTAATTCTATAAGCAGAGGTTGGAATCGATGGCCAAATCTCCATCTACATCACACTAACATGTCAAGTTCCAATATTTCTGCATAAGGTAAGACGTTTGATCAACTACTTTATTGTTTGTTAGAATAGTAGAAAGCTAGGACTTCATGAAAAGATGATATTTTGATCTCTTGGGAGTTGGGAGAAGAACATTTATGGTCTTCCTTTTATTTGCTGGAGATGGTAACAAAAAGTGAAGATGTGAGGATGGAAGGTCCTGAAGAGAATGATGTTTAACTTGGATTATGAAATCTAAGTAATCCTTTCTGAGAAACAATACTAATCATGTGCCTTTTTTGCAAGATATTAAAATCTTTTTTAGAATACAAGAAAATGGCAGGCTCCTCTCACCACAATTAGCTATATATAATAAAGGCCAGAAGGAGCATTATGAACTAATTGCCAAGTTCATCTAAAAAAGTGCATGCTATTGTGCAGAAGATATCTGGCTGCCACTTGTGCTCAAGTCCTCTAGTTTCTTTTCATCTCTTATTTATATTGCTCATTTTTAGCTACTAGCAGTTGCATGTCTGATCTAAGATATAATAAAGTTACTTCACTAATAAAAACAATGATAATATGTTAGGGTGCAGAACTGAATTCTCTAAAGAAGTAGAAAAGTTAGATTGGTTCGACCTTTTAAAATTCTATAGGTAACAATACTTAAAAATAAATGGAACATATTCTTTTGGGAAGTCAATCGTAATTATAGTGTAGCATGTAAAGATTCAAAATATTCAATGGCAGAAATAATAAAGGTAAAAAAATCTTGTTTCCACAGCTAAGGCAAAAGCATTGTCATTAGACATCTAATTTGAATTGTATCTTTAAAACTGACATTACAATTAAAGAGAGACTCTAACCTCTTGAACAACAATTACATGGTGATGCATCTTGTTGGAATCTTCGCAAAAGAGATAGTAATGAACAAGTAGAACAATATGCTTAAGGTGATTTAATGCTTTTGCCTTTTCTTTGAGCCAAAAAAGCACATATCAAAAGGAACATTAATGAAATGACAGCCCAAGTTGATTTAATGAAAAACTCTTTAAAAATTCCACGGGAACATTGATAGAGTTGTAGAAAGAATGTGTTTCAATTTCTTGAACACTTGCTACTTGGACAGACCCTATTTCTGCCCTAAAAGTCTGCCTGCATCCTCATAGCACTGACTTCCGAGCAGCAGATATGGATAATTCAATCTTAATTTGATATTAAAATGAGAAAAACAAAATTTTGCATGTTCTTTTCTCTCTTCTTTACAGAAAATCCTTCCCATAGTTAGTGATGCCTGATAAAAATCAATTCAAGAATTTTGGGGCATCCAAAGCTTCCAGCCCTTTTATAAAAGTAACTTGATGGTTCATTAAGGTCTGCATCCTTTCATTATACTAATAGAAGTAATACCAACCCCAACAAAACTTTCTTTTTAGGTCCTTTCCTGTTTAGTTGCTATCTACAACATAATTAAATCCATCATAGCACAGTCTGCCCATCAGAAGCACCATGAAATAAATAGACAAATAAAAATAATCTTGTCATCCACGTATTCAAGTACCACTTGATTCACCACCAAGTCTTTAAACCAAGCACCATTTTTTTCCTTCAAAGCATAACATAACCACAGGATCGCAAATTGGTGATTGAAGACCTAATTCAGATCAATTCCAGCGAAATCCTCATTAAACCCTAAAAGCTCCGCAAAATCACAAGACCAAACACCGGTATAACTCCTCGAAGGTAAAAGTCGACAAAAAAATCCATTTCATTTCTAGATTTTGGATAAGAATTCGTCTTGTTGGCTGTGAAGTATCGAGAACAAAGAATAAATCTGGAATCATATAATCCGAAACGATTCAAAAATCACATGCCATTACCAGCAATGTCGAAAGAACTAATAGATGAAACGGAAATAATTAGAACTCTCTTTTCTATCTTTTCTTTTGTTTTTTTAGGCTTACCTTCAGCGCGCGACACCGATCAGGGCGTGCGACTCGCTCGAAGCCCACAGCGGTCGAGAGGGACTCCAGAGAAAGGAGAGATCGAGAAATTATCTAGGGCAGCAAGCGGGTCGGGTCTAAGACGTCCGACCCGCCCTCCGCCCTCCTTGTGATTCGGAGGCGGATCTGGTACTATTGATAAGACCCGGGTGCGAGCCCAGAGCTGCGAGTGTCGTTCGCACGTGTGGACTGTGCTTCACAACGTGTGCACCAAACCCCATTGCGAAATGAAAGTTAATCCAGTATTATCGAAAAAAAATCAATTCAGTATAATATTATTATAATTTTTAAAAAATATGCCATTATTTTTTTTTTTTTTTTTTTTTGTATAGATGGGCGATACCACTCTGGCGTGAGTCAAGCCCGATAGATCAGAATACAAAATTTGCTGTAAAATAATAAGGCAGGCATCACCAAAATGCCAACCCCATTGCCCAATATGGCGAGCTACAATAAAGCAACCCAATCGGCCACGGCGTTTGCTTCCCGATAAATATGTCGAATCAGAGGCGCACAGGAAGCTTGGAGCGAAGCCCAAATATCACATATAAGGGGATTATGTAAGGAGCAGAGTCCACATCCTGCCTAATCCAGCGGACGATCGTAAGAGAGTCTCCCTCAATAATCAGCCGACGAGAGCCAAAATAATGAACAGCATAAGTAATGCCAGCCCATGCAGCCTGAAGCTCTGCCATAAGGACCAAAATGTCGAGAGAACCATGTCTGCCAGCCGCAAGCAACACTCCCTCTGGCCCCCTAATAATAAATCCGGATCCCGCAAGATGACCCGACACAGAATCATCAAAATTTACTTTGACATAACCCGGGGTGGGGCTCCCAAGAGATAAAGATCGTAGAATGGTGCGCTACCGAAACAGCAGGGGAGTCCCAGTGACCAGGTCTGTCCAAGTGAATAGCATAATGTGAACAGTAAAACTCCGTAGCAAAAGAGACGGCTGTACGGGTGACCACCTGAGACGAGACCGTCTCCTCAGCAAAGACAATCCGGTTACGGGTCAGCCAAATGTGATGAGCCAGATAAGCAGAAAGGACACTATGAGGCCGGGACCTCACTGAGTAGACAGACAAATGGCATGCAGTAAAGATAGCCATGTGGGCCCCTCCTCCGGAATCCATGGGGTAAAATGAAGCTGCTGCCAAATCCTTGACGCACGAGAACATGTGAGAATGGCGTGCTCAACCGTCTCATCCTGAAGGCCACAAATCAGACAAAGAGATGAAATAGGGAGACCGCGGCCAACCAGAAGAGAGCATGTAGGAAGCCGGTCCCATACAAGCTTCCACAAAAAGAGCTGAATTTTAGGATGGATGGGCAAACGCCAAATCCAAGCAACATCATCCAGACCCAAAATCCGAGGCCGAAAGCGGTCAACAAGGTCGCTAGAAGGGGCACGAGGGAGGCAAGATCGACCCCAAAGTCTGGTATCAGTAACAGCAGAGGAAGCAAGAAGAATGACAAGAATCATGTGCGCTAATCCGCCCCAAAAAATCGGGAGACCGAAGGGACATGCCAAACCGAACTATCGTGACAAATCAAAGCAGACACGTAAAGATGGATCAACATCAGAGCTGAAGAAGGATAGCCATCGGGATAGAGAAGGTCAGTTATCCAGCTATCCTAAGTAACATTAAGAAGTACCATCCCTAATTATCCAGTGGATATTAGACATGATAGTAGGGGCATAATGGCAGATCGATCTCCAGAAGAAGGAACAACCTCTGGAGGACGAAAGTTTGAATTAGAAGTCCAAGCACCATATTTGCCTCGCATGACAGAGCTCCAAAAACAATCAGGATCCATAATGAATCTGAAAGCATACCTAGCGAGAAGAGCCTCTCTGCGAACCGCTAAAGACTGAATCCCCAGACTATCCTCTCTAGTAGGCAAACAAATGATATTTCAGGAAAGAAGATGAATACCATGACCCCCTTACGTCGAAGCCCAGAGGAAATCGCGAAAACGATGCTCTATCGCGAAGACAGATAGATGGAACCAAGGCATTGGACAGCAAGTAGAGGGAAAGAGATGTAAGGATAGATCGAAGCAATGTAATGTGCTCCATCATAGAGAGATCATAGACCTGCCAACGATCCAATTGATCAGAAATCCGACGGCTAAAGTCCTCAAAATCTAGCTGATGGGGACGACACCCCGTAATGAAAATCCCAAGGTAAGATAGATGGTCGGAGCAAGTCGAGATCTTGATTGAAAGGAAAGATTTTAATCAGCTGATAATTACTAATCTAGGAATGCTACCAAGAAGGCATAGGAGTTTTTTTTTTTCCTTTTTTTTTTTTTTTTTTTTTTTGCCAACTAGAACTTTAGAAGGGCATGAGCATTCTCAAAGCATGAAAGAATAAAAAAATTTAAAAATAAAATTGATATAGTTTTTTTTAAAAAAAATATTTTTACTTAATCTTTCTTAATTATGGGATATCTATAATTTTCTTTTTAAATTAAAAATTTTTGAAATCAATCTTATAATTATGATTTCGCTTATAATTGATGCCTACCATCTAATTCTAGGGTTAAAGTAAATAAAGAAGCGAAACTGTTACATGATTGCTAAAGTCATCGAATCTTTTTATTCATAAGTTTGCTTCTAAGTTTAAATTAAATTTAAAATGAGCTAAAATTATGTTAACCTCATTTTGTTTGGATTTAAGCAAGATAGAACCAAATGAGTTCATTGGTTCAAGTTTAAATCAATTCTAATTGGCTCTAATTGGTTTGAATTGGATGTCTAGTTGAATAGCTCAAACTTAAATGGAATAGGATAGATTTGGGGCCTATTTTGATCGAATCAGTTTCTTGATTAGACTAAGCTAAGGAATCTAAATAAAGAAGATAATTTTTTCATCATGGAAATCCTCTTCCTCTCGACTACCTTTTCTTGACCGAGCACAGTAATCCTCATCGATAGCCACTGATGGTAATGACCGGCAATGGCAACCTCTGCTGTGGCGGCAACGTGCTAGGAGTACGGTGGCGACCGAATATAAACCAACCAACGATAACCATGATTGGTTTCAAGATGTCAAAACACATCGGCCAAATGGCTATCAACTAGTATCACAAATCACTGGCGATGATCAGGATGGTGGATTTGACAGTCTGAACTCATCGGTCTCTATGGCTGGGCTATATGCAGCTTGAACGGGTATCTTCTTTGCAGTTTGGATTATGCATGCTTATAACCTCATTATTGAGGTGATTCTATGACTGTTATTTGGTGGCTGTGGAGGGACAATGTCTCCCAACCCACTATCAATCCGCTATTGCAGGACATCTGGGCTATTTTCAGTGGGATCCAGGGAGTTCAAATTCGTCACACCTATCGCGAAGCTAACTCGACTGTCGACTGGGTGGCTTCGAGCGTGGCGCACCATTCAGGGTTTTGGTGTTGGAGGCAGGGTGATCACTGTCCTCTTGTTTTACAGCAAATAGTATATTATAACCTTTATGGGCTGACTCGTACTCGTGTTGTATGATCGTCCGCTTGTACCAAAAAAAAAAATCACTCGCGATGATCCTCAAGTTTTTTAATACTTTTGATGTACCTTTATACTAATTATTAGATCCAATTAAGGATCCTAATAATGGAATTAATTTGGAACAAAGTGGAATAGGGGATATAGAACCAAAACAGAGGATTCTAACCTGGCAACCTAATGTTAATCAATTAACGCTAACAACTTCTAGAGATATTAGATGAAGAAGAGGTCTTCAGCAAATCCTCTCCAACCTTGATCCACTTAATTAAAGATTCTGATGATCAATTAAATGAGCCTAACTAGGTCTAAATAAAGAATCTATTAACAAAAAAAAAAAACAAGGACATCGCTATGAAATTACTTTAATGTTTATCCCACTATCGCATGGCTTTAACAATGGTACCTGTTGCTGGTTCCCGAAGCTCTCTTAGTTGAATGGAGCTTCCTTCAATGGCATCATCACCCCAGGTGGGGACGGAGCTTGACCACTTAAAAATGAAAGAAAGAGGAAGAGAATGAGAAGAGAGATGGTGAAATGGGTTGGGGTTTCGAAGAGGAGCTCGATTCTATTTATAAGTAGAACTCCTTCGTAGGGTGTTACATTGGGACAAAGATCTAGTTTAAAATAAAGAACAAAGTTTATTTATTCTTAAACAAAGAACAATCTGGTTTAATGCTAAGCCGTTTTAAATCTAATATAATCCGATTTATTTTAATATGGCTAATGCTTCCAAGAGGATCAGAAGCTCCACCTTTGGTCCAAAATTTCTATCAGCAATGAAATAAAGAGTAACGAATGAATCAGAGAGATCTTAAGGACCCAAGAGGCAAAATCATTATCTCAAAATGAATCAGAGAGATCTTCTATATCCGACTCGATCTCAAGTTAGGGTTCGAAGACCTATTTTGATATCTGTCCCTGTTTTTGTTCTGGGTATGAAGATTATGGATGCGTATTTTTTCATTGGAATAGAATAAAGTTCTAAACGCTAATTGATTTTTTTTAGTCGGTCTCCTCTTGGTCACCGGCTCTCTCATCCCTCATCGGTCTCCTCCTCTTCCTCTTCGGAAGCAGTCTTTCCTCTTCTAGCGCATGTATTTTTTTTTACTTGCATATTTATCGTTGTATTGTTTTCTTTTGTTTTTTGGCGATGATAAGAGATTTTTAGGGTTTCATTTGATGATTTTGAGAATTTTTGAAAGCAAGATAAGCTTCTTGTTTGAATCTCGAATCCCTCCGATCCGGACAATAATTTTTTTATACACATGCGAGATTAAATCCAGTCTTGACTCACCTGGATCTGATCCCTGTGATTTTTCGGGCCCTTCTTAGTTATCTTATGCTATTGTCTTGTTTTGTTTTTTCAATTGCTTTATTACTGTTATGAGATGATTTTTGTTGGGTTTTGATATGATGATAGCAAACGCACTCTGTCCCAAAACTCGCATCAAACCCATTTTTTGAGGCAATTTCTTCGTTTGCAAGAGCGATCGAGTTTGCAGCGTTCCGCCAAAACTCGTCCGCAAGGGAGCCGATGGTAGTGATCTTGCGGAGGTTGGTCGGATCACAATTTTTTTAAAAAAAATGTTTTATAATTTAATTTTGTAAGGATTTCTCTTTCCATATTTTTATTTATCTTTTTAGTGATTTTGAGTTCCATTTTTCTTCCATTTTCTATCTTACAATATTGTAGGAATAATATTTTTCGGTTGATGTGAAGAAAGTATCCATTTGTATATGTGATAATTAATTTTTTACTCTCTTGATAAGTTCTTAAGAAGAAGATATGGATGTCTGATTTTCGCTGGATCCATCTCGGTAGACATCGAGGCTAAAGGGAGGTGAGGATGTGAAGGGATTACGATTTTCATTCTTAAACCGATGGAAATGATATTGATAAAATGATTTTATCATCAAGAAAATAATAATATGAGGATATATGCTGCTTCACGCTAGTAAGATATGATGTTTATACGTTCTTTATTTTTATCTGTTTGTCGTATGCATCATACACAACCATTAGCATAACTATTTTTTGCCTTTTGTACCTCATCAAATAATTAGGCACACAAAAGAAGAACCATGGTTGGCACTTCCAAGAGCGGTGATACAGAATCATCTCGTGCTAGGGTCACTAACTGGACCGATGAAGAGGATAAAATCTTGTCAAGATTACTAAAGGAGGAGTTTCTTAGGGGTGGTACATCCGGAAACACATTTACCAAGCCCGCTCTCCTTAGGGTTCTTGAACGGTTCAATATAGAGGCTAAAACCAAATACACCGTTCAGAATATGCAAAATAGAATGAAGAATTTGAGAAAAATTTTCGTCGATATCATTACTTGGCGACTTTGTCTAGTTGCGGTTGGGATCCAGAGAGACAAATCCCTGCCAATACTGATGAACAGTGGGACAGTGTGATCTTGGTAAGCTAATCAGTCGATGTTCCTTAGAATTGCAATAACTTTGAATAAATTGAAGCTAATTTTCTATTTGGATGTATACTGGGTCAATAGGGAACTGATACACTGTAGGAACAAGCCTTTTGCACCATACGAGGATATGCTCATTTGGTATGGAAAGCAAGTTGCTACTGGTGCAGGGGCTGCGATGCGCATTGATGCAACACCTCTGCAAGCAATTCCAGCACTCGAATCATCTGACATTCCAAATTTTAGGACTCCTGCCCCTCTTTTAGTTACTCATTCAGATGACTGCTACTTTAATGAACCAAATTTACATATGACACTGACAATGATGCGATCCATGTAGATCTTGAGGGAGGAGGGGAGTCCGATGATCCTGTCGTTTCTCCTAGACATGGCATGGATGATATTGGACCTTCACCAACCCCACAATATCAATCAGACAACCCTGCTGTTAATCATAGTGAATCGGCCTCTAATGGTGCAGCATCCTCTCAAGGCAAGAGGTCGCGTTAGGATACAATGCCCACAACACAACGACGTAGACGATTTGGAGGGATAGACAAGTTTGAAATCTTAGAGGATTTGAGGCGCCAATCCACCCAACGTTTGGAGTTCTCGGAAGAAGCCATACAATTGTCGAGAAAAATGTTGGCTGTCACACTAGAGAAGGCCGAAAAGGAAGCTTCCTGTGGTATGGATAAGTGCATGCCGAAGCTTTTTAGCTTACATTTAGCGATGGATAACTTCACAGTTATGTCTAACATCTTGTGTCAATCCTTTGAGACTCGTCAATTATTCATGATGTTAGACGCAGAGCAAATGAAAAGTTTTGTCAACTATCACTTGAATAAACATCGTGGTATTTGATGTTGTTGTTCACCCATTTTTGTGATATGTAATGATATTATTTGCTTTGAAAGTTTGATGAAACATTTGTCTTGACATGTTAGGTGTAATTCTAATATCATGGAAATGCTTTATTTAATGTTCAATGTAGCACTAAATTCTTGTGGCAGTGATAGTTGTTTAATTTTTCCAATTTAATGTAACAATGTGTTCTTGTGCCAGTGTTCCGTGTTTATGTAGCTGGTGTCTTTTGCAATTGACATGGAAAGCCATCAATTTGATTTACTAATGCAAACATTGAATGGCATGCTGCTTGATGATGACATTATGATCAAATTGTTGGATGAGTTAATGGAAACGGATGAAGAGAATTCGTGTCCTCAAAGGGTTCCATGCCATACTCATGAATTCAGTGGTGCAAACATTATTCGAGACATATTGAATGGCCATTATGACCATTGCTACCGTACTTGAGAATGAACACAGCGATGTTTCGGATTCTTAAAGAGAAAGTTGTTGTCATTGGGTCGCTAAAATCGGGTCGAACGGTTGAAATTGACGAGCAACTGGCAATATTTTTGTTATGTCTAGGACATGGTCAATCAAATAGGATTATTCAAGAGACCTACCAGCACTCGGGAGAGACGATAAGTAGGTACTTCCATAAGGTTATGGATGCCGTACTGCGTTTGCAGGATGAGTTCATTCAACTCCCATCAAATGATTTATCGGTTCATCCAAAGATAAGAGATAATCGATGTTTCTATCCATTCTTCAAGGTAACAATCGAACATTCTCCATGGAAATTTGCATCAATTGGATTTCATAAGCTTTGCTTAAACATTTTTTGGATTGTAGGATGCAATTGGTGCAATAGATGGCACGCATATAGAGGTTATTCTACCCAAGGTGGATCAACCTCGTTTCTGCAATAAAAAGAATACTATATCTCAGAATGTCATGGCTGTTGTATCTTTTGACTATATGTTTATGTTTGTCTACGTTGGTTGGAAAGGATCGGCAGCGGATATGAGAGTTTTGAGGTGGTGCTGTGACCATGGTGGATTACAGTCCCAGAAGGTAAGGTTTTCAAATTATAACCATTTCCCCGAAAAGTTTTAGGTTTGTTTACGCGTGTTTAGTGTCAATTTATGTAGGAAAGTTTTACTTGGTTGACTCGGGCTATGCTAATACAGATCGATTTTTGGCACCGTATCGGGGTACTAGGTATCATCTTAGTACCTTTCATACATCTCCTTCCGGTCGGCGAAATTATGAGAACCATAAGGATCTTTACAACCATAGGCACGCACAATTGCGTAACTGCGTGGAAAAGGATTTTGGGATTCTAAAAAAAAGATTCAAGATTCTTCGATCGCCATTGCCTTACCGGTTCGAAGTTCAAAAAAAAATCATTTTGGCTTGCTGCATCATACATAATTTTATCAGACGCACTCAAGGGAACGATAAGTATTTCAATGCCAATGATATTGATGCCTCTCCGGATGACAGTGAGCAATTAATTTTCAACCCCATTAGTCAAGATGAATCAAGGAGGGGTGAGGTTAAGAGGGATTGTATTACCAATGCGATGTGGCATCAATTTACATCTAGAAGTATGATTATTTTTAAAAATTGTTCCTTTCTTGCAATTACAGTGATTGCATGCTATATATGATAATGGTGCCATGTTAATCTCTACAGGATCATCCACAATGGACGGAGGTCCTAGCGAATAATAGGATTACTTTTATTTGCTCCCTTGTCCTCATAATGTCGTTCTATGTTGTATTCAATGGATGCAAAAGAGGAATTATTAGAGATTGGCATGATTGCAAGGCATTGGTCGATGGCTTTCCGAATAATGAACACAAAAAGTACAATACATGGCATGAAGCCCAAGCCGCATTTCTTGACGATGCTATACACCTAAATTTGGGAAATACCAGAGGACATGCCGAGAGACCCTCCAGTGAGGATGCAGTTAATGCAGCAAGATCCACCAATTACAGAGAATAGGGGTGGAATGAGAGCTATGTCACTGATCCTATATGGGAACTTCCTTTTCATTTCAGGATTTCTTATTGGATTTGCTCTTTGTCGTTTCATGATGTGAAGTCTTGTTGTTATTGTTTGAACTCGTATGTCCTAGATGATAATGGCACATTTTTATTTCGACTTTTTGTTTATGGACTTATATATTTTTCATGTCCTGACTTTATGCTTTTAGCGATACCGTTTGATGAATTTTCTATATGCAGGTCGATAATTTTGGCATGTGTGGGCTATGATTAGTTATGAGCCTGTTCAATTCAATTCGACAATGATGATAGGGACTTCTCATTAATTTGGATGGTAATTTTATGTGCTGTGCTATCATGACTTGGAGGGCATTTTAGAATGCAACCGTTATGAAGCATATATTTGAGACTCTATATAAGCCAAGGCCAAGATGTGTAGGCTGTGGACTCATAACTTGGATGGCATTTCTAAATGCAACCGTTGTGATGCATATGTCTATCTGAGCCAACTCAATCTAAATGCAGGATGCCAATGTGGCTATGTATCGAGGGAACCGAAACCATGTTGTGTTGCTGTTGCTATTCGACAATGATGATAGGGACTTATTTTTTACTATGCTCAATGTGTGTGTTGTGAAATCATAACTTGGAGGGCATTTCTAAATGCAACCGTTGTGTTCCATATGTTTGACACCCTATCTGAGACAAGGGCCATGATGTTAGGCATTTTCTTTCTATTTCCTGACTCGAATGCCTTTCTGAGCCAACTAAATCTATGTCCCTTTCAATCTGACTTTTGTTTCTCTTTATGGTTTTGCTGTTCATTCTGATATGTGAAGAGCTTAACACCGTTGAAAATGTGAATGCCAACCTATTCAACATGATTTTCTTAGACTGGTAAGGCATATTCTTTTCCATTTTGCTTCATGTTACAGGTATGCTTCACTGTATTTGGACATTTATTAGTTAATTCGAATGTTCTCTTTTGATATCTGTTTTGCTATAGCAGAAGTTATTTGTTAGTTACAGTGGCACAAGATTATGCTGCTAAAGGAGTTCAGGCCTATATCGTTCACATTGCTGGTTTGCTGGCCAGAATATTTATCTTGCAAAACCAAGTTTTTCACTTTTCTTTGCCTTGTATGAGGATCATTATTCTTTATGATAATGTTGACTCGAATATAAATATTTATCTTGTGGCTTTTCTCGTCCTGACAGAAGGTCCTATTTATATGCACAAGATCTCACAGTGCATTCTTAAGTCTCTTTAGTCTTTGCCTTGCTGACCTTTTTGTCTTGTATTTGCGTTCAGGCAGCTAAAGAGTTTGAAAATGAATTTAAAAAGGATGATGAAGATGCTAGCAAGCCCACTCTTTCAGCTGAGAGTCCTAAAGCTCTTAGCAGTGAAGATGAGAAAAAAGAACTGGATGCTTCAGGCACCAAAGTGATCTAATGAAATGGAGCTTGAACCTTCTGTTGTTAAAGCTTGTTTGTAGCTTCAAATTGGATCAACAAGTTGTATTAAGTTTCTTTTTCTTTAATAAAAAAGATTAAATTTTCTCATGCAGCAGACGTGGAGCTGCATATAAATGGAGAGCTGAGTTTCTTGTATTTATTGAGACATTTTATGCATAGAGTTTCCATAGTATTCAATATGTTGTCAAATTTAAACTAACACCATTGACTATATAATCAAAATTAGATACAAGCTGTAAGTACTACTGATTGTTTTCTCATAAAGTAACAGCCTCAATATATTTATCCAAAATGTTCGTATACTTATTCAATTGTTAATCCTTCATTGACCGCTATCTGCTCTGAATAAAAACATAATTGTAAGAAATCATAATAGATCTTATAATTATAATTCATTATACTCTCCAAAGTAGGTCTTATCGCTGCAAGCTTAGGCTTATTAGCCAAAACTGATAGGCCATGTCTACATTTACTGTGAAATTCATATGCTTCAGTTGCAAGTTAACAAGTGAACGAAATAACAACAAGATCACTTGCTTCAAAGATCAGCTTGCTGCATTTTGCCACATTGGGGACACCATAATCTAGACTTGTGATCCAGCTTGAAGCATGTATATTCACAGGTTTGCAAGCTGAACTCATGTCAAAAACTTTGGATATGTATCAATTCATTGATTAATGGAGCATAACACCATAAAGAGACCTATCCACTCCTTTCTTTCAAACCACTCTACCATATTACCACAGCAAAACTCAGTGCTGTCACCTTCGGCCATCAATATTCAAAGAAATTAAGTTTACTATTATAAAAGAATTATTCTTCATCCAAAATTTCCAAGAAAGAGCCCTAATCAATCAAAATTTAAGCAAACACAAGCCATTATAATTCCTTGCAATTTCAAAATTCCGGATTTTATCAGAAGCGTCATTGTCCTCTACACCAAGTGGATTTTCGATTACAAATCAAGAACAGTAACCATCCAACTGGACTGGACTACTTAGCTAGGAAAGAAAGGGGAAAAGGTTCTTAGGATTTCCAAGATTTGAAAGCGACCAAGAAGAGGACCTGGGTGTCGATACCAAAGAGAGTGAACAGGGGAACGTCTAGGAGGAGAAGAGTGCCACCCTTCTTCACGAGGTCCAGGGCAGTTTCTCTATCCATCTGAAGACTCGTAGCCATGGCGGTCGTCGCTCTTGCTCTACGTCGTCGAGGCCAAGGTCTGGACCCACAGCGGCCGGATCGCCGCTGTCATCTTCATCCAGGACGAGGATTCCGACTCCCCGATCGACGACCCTCATCGGATCCTCCGCGAACTCCCTGACCGCCTCCGCCAGGCGACCGCGACGACGGAGTTCTCTCTCTCTCTCTCCCTCTCAGCAGAAGTTTGTTGGGGGTAGTTTGGGGTTTAAAAAAAAATTGGGGATATCCTCTCTTTATCCCTTCAATCAAATACAACAAAAGGGATAACAAAAAGTTGTTCCCTGAAAAAGTTATTGTTGCATTTGATACTTTTTCTGGGATAATCAGAGTATATCCATAGGGATATCCCCTAAAAAAACACTATCCTGTACATTTATCTCAGGATAGTGTTTTTGGAATCAAACACAGCCTTAGAGTTTCTCTCTTGTTAAATATGCCAACTCATTAAAATTAGTTCTGATCTCAAACTTTTCTTAATAAATGGTGAAACTTTTTGCATCTCTAGGTCCAAACAGTATGCAAGTTAGATGGCTAACTACTTAAATTAAATAAATCTTAATAGACCAAATGCTCTTCAAGAAAAGAGCATTTGAGGAGCAAGAAATATATGACTCTTTTCTTGATTCACATAGAAGGCATTTAAAACTATCCATCAAATATTTTTTTAAGCAAGCATCTAACCGATATGAAGCCTATTTTTAAGAGCAAACCAAATAAAAACATTGAAATCACTTTATTGCATGGGCAAAGAATACTCTCCAAATTGATTAACTTATGGAAAAACTATAGAAACAAAGTCATTTCTAGTGAGCTTGTAAATAGTTTTGCCAGTAATTTTTAAAGACCTTAAGATAGAGAAGAAATTGAGTAGCTAGGGGTAAGCAATAGGTTAGGATAACTTAAGAACTAATACGAATCTAGTCCAATAAACCCTAAACCCGATCCAATAAAGTTGAGTATCAAAGATAGAAATTAGCACATCATATATACCTTATGAATTATCTATCATCTCTATTAGCAAACTTTAAATGTTGGATTAGCTAACAAATACTATATATTTTCTTATTATTTAACATAACTAAGAGGGAAAAAATTAGCCATTAGATATCCGGCATGTTGAAAGAAAAAAAGAAAAATAGTTTTCTCCTAAAATTGACTCGGAACTAATTTGATTTGATCAAGTTGGTTCTAGTTCAATATAGAGTCTAAAATCTTAAAATTGATCATGATTAGATTGGTTCTAAATCTTAGCATGAAAAACTGACTCATGAACATCCCTATGAGCAATTTTTCAAATTGATCAAACTCTTGTAAGGAGAGAGGACTAAGCAATCTAATATTTTAGCAAAAAAGTCTCCATGGAGATA
This sequence comes from Calamus simplicifolius, assembly GCA_900491605.1. NCBI lineage: Eukaryota > Viridiplantae > Streptophyta > Magnoliopsida > Arecales > Arecaceae > Calamus > Calamus simplicifolius. The sequence continues at coordinate 264,514 of UESW01001484.1, forward strand.
TCAAGCCTGATTGCTTTACAGCCCAAATAGTAAAATAAAGAAGATAGTGCAACTTGGCTGATCCAAAAAATCTCTTCATTACACTACCTAAAAGAAGTTAACTCCAAAAGATTCTTTAACTTTCTTTAAATATTGGAGAAGAGAAAAAGGATAGATTATTTGTCTCTCATACCAAATTTTGTATATACATGCAACATACATAGAAAGATCTTAAGTACCTCACCCTATATGGCCATGTTGACACAATGTAGGGTGCTCCCTATTTGATGTTGGTTGAGGTGGGAGTGAAGTTATTTATCTTAATGATGGAAGGGATCAATAAAAGTAGATTTTAGTTATTCATCTTGCCTATAACCCAATGATCTTATTCCATAGATTAATTAAGAAAATAAATAAATAAAGTAATTGAGAAAAATAAAATGCATCATTTATTGAATATTAGTAATATGCAATATACCATACATCTTCTGTCACATGAATCTTATATAGAATTAGAATTCAAGCTGATCTCTTAAAAGTAATAAGATATCTATTGGTGTCCAAAATTGGTATTTATGCACAATAGACGAGATGTATCTGCTCACGCATGGCAAAGCACCTTTCCAACCAATACATTTATTTTTGCATCTAAGGGCATGTTTGACAAAAGTTTTTTTTGAGAAAAAATAAAGGAGAGATATTAGGATACTTCTGTTTAGAAGTTTTTTAAGTGAAAAAAAAGGTTCGAACGACTTTCCAATATCCTCCTAAACCTCTTAATAGCAACAATTTTAGCCCTTCAAATTGAGGGTTTGCAAAGGTCAGGTTTACTTTTCATCATTTAACAAAATAAAAGTAAGATTCAAAACTCTCCTTTCATTTTTATATTTTATGAATTTTCAAATAACGAAGAGGTTTCAACCTCAACTTTTATCTTCATTTCTTTTATATTTTTTTACTTTAGAAACTTTTCCTTTCTTTTTCCCTCTATCTCCCAAACATAGTGAAGATTAGGCTTTTCCCTCTAACTCCCAAATATAGTGAACATTAGGAGGCCTCAGAGTTTTCCTCCAAAAAAAACTCTTCAACGCTCAATTTAGCCAAGAATAGATTAGGAGAAAGTTTGAAGGCTCTTGGACAAGTTATCTAGGACTCAAGCAAAGAATAAAATGCCTATTTATCTTGGATAATTAGGCCTAATTTTATTGACATTTGAAAAAGTTATAACAAAAATTGAAGTCTTACATTGAACAATTATCATAGATCTTGATTCTAAAAGTAGTAATATTCTGAAAGGAATATTTCTATAATAATTACCCTTATCTTATGCAAGGAGAGTTCTAATTAAACTTAGATTGATCAGCCATCATGAAAGAAACTCTCTTTTATTAAAGTTTTCTCTCTTTATGTTAGTATTTGACTCAACCATTATCATCATAGGATCTTTTAGCCAAGCCAGACCTTATCATCATTTATTGTTAACTTCACTAGCCGTTTAAACTTCAAGCATGAGCTAGTTGAATCTCTACTTCATGAGTCATTGAACTTACATATACAGTAGATTGAACTTCACTCTATGTACAGAATTAGAGTTGCATTGTTGATGACTAAAAAAAATCTTCTTCTATTAGGAAAGACTTGGATTTTAAAAATTTTAAAATATGATTATTACACTGAGAACTCCATAGATATGTAATATAAGGTGGAAGTCAATTGGCATCTAATATTATCGTCATAGTATTAGATGTGTTAGGAGAGCATTTAAAGTCATTTTCATGCTCTGATAATGAAAGAAAAGATGCTTATTGCTGAAATAACTTCCCTTAGGTAGTTTTGTTGCATAAATAAATTTTTCCTAGATAGTTTTTCTCATGAAAAACTGCCTCTTGATGGTTAAGTAAAAACGATCTCTAAGAGGTCAGACCTCAAAGATGTGTGACAATTGGCCAACGGTGATTAATTATAAATTTTGATGACGCCAAGTCACTTTCTTCAAGTGCCGAAAAAATGGACGTCCTCCTCACCGGACTCCTGTAAGAAAAGTCTTCGGAGACTGGATGCTCCGGTGGGGACCCTCCGACGCTCAAGTCAGTCACTTGGGAATAGATGAAACTGTCTAGCCGAAGGAAACTAAACAGTTAGGCTTAACTAGTAGAAAAGAGCTAGAAAAACCAGAGTTCATCCTCCCTACTTACGGCATGGGTGTATGCTTTATACTTGTTCGAAGATCCCCATTCTGTTCCCGATGATTGCTGATTTTCAGGAGCCAGTTCGATAACAGACAAAATATGAGGCTGACAATGACAGATCGTACTATCACCGTACATGCTGGAGGTGTCTCGCGTCATTGATCAGCATGGCCTCACAGGTGTCTTGCATCTGGAGCTATATCTGGTGCGCGCCATCGCTGGATATACCATGCATAGTAGCGGGCATGTGGTGGACCGTACGCTGCAACGGGGTATGGTCGTGCACAGTGACAGACACACAATGGACCATACGCCATTATGAGGCATGGTCACACCCTGCTACAGATGTGCGGCGGATCGTATGGGCATGCCAGGTGGCCCAGAGCGGGTCGGATCGTGCGCTGGGGGTCGATGTACTGTTCATATGGCCCGAGACCAAGAGGGGGTCTCAGGGGTTGAGATACTGTTCATGTAGCCTGAGACCGAGAGGGGGTCTCAGGGGTTGAGATACTGTTCATGTGGCCCGAGACCGAGAGGGGGTCTCGGGGGTTGAGATACTGTTCATGTGGCCCGAGACCGAGAGGGGGTCTCGGGGGTTGAGATACTGTTCATGTAGCCCGAGACCGAGGGGGGGTCTCGGGGGTTGAGATACTATTCATGTGGCCCGAGACTGAGAGGGGTTTTGAGGGTTAAGATACTGTTCATGTGGCCCGAGACCGAGAGGGGTCTCAGGGGCTGAGATGCTGTTCATGTGGCCCGAGACTGAGAGGGGGTCTCGGGGGTTGAGATGTTGTTCATGCGGCCCGAGACTGAGAGGGGGTCTCGGGGTGTTGAGAGAGCCTCTATTAGTCGCCGTTATCATTGTCGTTTATTCCACGGTGTTGGATCAGCCATATCAGATGCCCCCTCACCCCTGAGACGGAGTTGGCCCACCCCAATAAGGCAAAAGGGGTGTCACCCCCCAAGTGGTTGATCCCTGCCCATCGCGAACCGCCTCCGGACACGTGCCTATGGGCACTGCGATGATTTTATACGGGCAGTGTGGGGATGTGAAAAGGCAGCCAATACTGTCCACCCAATTTACGGCGATCGTCCTTGATGCAAGGTTGATCCATCGGAGTCCGTGAGGAAAGTCGTGCCATCATTACCCATCATAGCGGCGATGTTGAGAAATTTGGGAAATTGTATTTACCCCAACTTTATTGATTTTGATGATTTCCAAAAGCCATGAGTATTTTAAAGGAAATAATGAGTTTATTAATCAAAAAACCTTGAGCTTATTCTAAATGAAAGCAATGGACTCTCAATGTTTAAATTCACTGAGTTTTGAATCAATTTGAAAAAGAAGTTTCAAGCTCTACATTTAAGATTTCAAAAAGGAATTTTTACATGTTATATTTCAATCAATAATTTCTTGAAACATGTCTTGAATTCATGCTTAATGTCATATTTATTGTATTCAAGTCAAAATATTATTTAAAATTATTCTGGGATGAATTTCAAAGTCAATCAGAAAAATATCTGATTTTTGATACGTTCCGGAGCCGACTCTAGAGTTTCAGAGTCGACTCCTGTAAGAAACTGAAATTTCTGATTTTCTCGAGTCGACCCTTGGATTTCAAGAGTCGACCCCTGACTCTGTGCGAGCCGACTCCTGTCTGTGCGAGCCGACTCCGCTCAAACAACAGAAAATATTTTTTGAGCACTTCTCGAGTCGACTCCCCATTTTTCTCGAGTCGACCCCGACTTTCGGGAGCCGACACTTTGGTTTTTCGCGAGTCGACCCTCTAACGTTTAAAATGTTTCTATTTTTAGTAATCGACTTCGAGCCGACTCCCACAAAGCTCGAGTCGACTCCGCAAAATCTGGGCGCGATTTTTCACATGACACATCAGCCCCAACGGTAAGATTTTCAAATAACGGCTATATTTCTGTGTTTCTAACGAATATATTTTTGCAGAATCTATAAATAGAGGAGCTCTTTTCAAATCAAATCAATCAATAGATATCAAAAAGAGAGAAAAGAAAATCTTTTCAAAAAGAGGGAAAAACAAGCTTCATTTGAAAAATCATTTGAGTCAAGAAAAGAGATTCAAAAGGAGTGAAATCAAAGCGAGAGATTCGTGTGCTCCTGAGTTACAATTACAAAAAGTTCAAGAGGAGATCCCAAAGCATCCAAGAGCAAATCAAGATCTTCCAACCTAGAAGAAAAAGAAGAAAAGCTTCAACCAACATCCAAAAGCCCCAAAGCTAGGAGAATCTGTGCTGAGGCCTGATTCCACACTTCAAAGGAGTTGGAGAAGAGAAGCAAAGAAGCCAAGCCTGCATTCAAGCTTATTTAATCAGGCTTTTCTAAACCTAAGCTTTATTTTGATTATTCTGCTCTAGAGGAGCTTTTGTATTTAAACTCAAATTATTTTCTTGTGTACTGATTCAATCAGTGGGTTGAATCAGTGGAGGTAGTTGTACCTCATTGTAAGCTTGGGATAACTTACGTTTTGGGTTGTTGTGACCCCGTTAAAACAACGAGTTGGGTTTTGTGCTGGTGAGCCCGTGAAAAACCAGCTGGGTTCGTTGTGATCCCGGAAAAAAACAAGTTTGAGTTGTGAGCTTGTAAAACAACTCGGCTGTAATCTAGGGAGATTATAGTGTGGACCCAAGTGAATCTTGGGAGTGGACGTAGGTGCTAGTTGCGCCGAACCACTATAAAACCTTGTGTTTGCCGTGCTCATTTGTCTCTCACTCTATCTCTCTTATATTTCTGTTTGTGCATTGCTTAAGTTAATTTCTCTCACTTGCACATCTTGAGTTAATTTGTTTAAAACATTTCAAAAAGTCTTAAATTTTTAAGAACCCAATTCACCCCCCCCTCTTGGGTTGCCATCTGGGCCAACAGGCGATGTCAGCGGCGTCCCATCATTGGTCGAAAGCAAATCGTATCTCGCGCTCAGCGGTTTCCGAGGCAGTCCATCCTATTGCAAGAGTCCACATGGTGGACGAGGCACGGCGGAACAATTTGAAACTAAATAAAACCTGGGTGAAGGATCGAAAGCAGCCATTCTGTTCCTACTATCGTCTTCTTCCTTTGCTTCCTTGATTTTCTACTCCCTGGTTCCCCCTGCAACCTGAGAGCCTGCGCACGTCACTTTCCTTCCCAGGTCAGCTCTTTGCTCCTTCTAGGTTCCTCTGTTCCTTTTCTCACCATGAGTTCCCAGTCTTGGTCTGCGGAGGACAATTCAGAGGATCGTTCTTTGTCTGAGAGGCCTCGAGCTTCTCCTTCTTCTCCCCCTTCTCCTTCTCCTCCCCTCGAGTGGTCCTCTGATCTAGAGGACCGCGTCCCTCTGGCCCAACGGCGGGTCGCCAAGGAGGCTCCTGCAGGGAGGCGTCTAGTGGCAGCTGGTAGGGCTCCATCGAGGGGCCACCAGGTGGGGGCCAGCGCCTCCTCGAGAGTGGGGGCGGAATCCTCGGAAGGGGCCACCTCCACGATAATAGGCCGGGATCTAGCAAACAACCGGGCCCGTTACCAAATCCCTCGGGAGATCGGGCTTTATCTTCTAACTCCCGATGATAGGGTGATCTCCTCTCGACCTGGTCGAGTGGCCATCTACGAAATTTCTCTGAGGGTGGGCCTCCGTTTACCCCTCCCCCCTTTTTTCGCAAGCCTCCTCGACTACTAATCCCTGACCCCTTCATAGTTGGTCCCAAACTCCTTAGGGTCATTAGCGCCTTCGTTGTCCTCTGCCACCATCTCCAAATTACACCTCGGGTCTCTCTCTTTCGCTTATTCTACATTCTCCGGTCTCAAAAGGGTTGGTGGCTATTTCAACCCCGACCCGGCCGAGTCTTGAAACTCCTTCCCTCCTCCATCAAGGAATGGAAATCCCGTTCTTCTTTGCAAATCTTGACCAAGTTAAGGCCCGGTGGGGGACCCCGACCTCCGAGGTAACGTGAATTCCACTATCCACCCCGGAGACAAGGAAGCGTTAGGGCGGCTGTTGGCTACCGACATCCCTCGGTACAACCTGCTCTTGACGGAAGAAAACCTTCGTCGGGGGTCTTATTTCCCACCGCGGTAAGTCTCCCTTACACTTAGACAAAGTCTTCATGTTTCGTCATTTTTTTTTTACCGACCCTGACCGAAGTGTACAGCCATGAAGGTCCCGACCCAGAAACTCCTGAGGGCCGTCGCCAAGAAGAGGGCCCGGGAAGGACCGAGTGAAGACCGCGAGCACCGGCTCCAAAACGCCCGACGGTGCAGGTGCGAGCCACCGGCACAGCAAGAGCCCCTGGTCGCTCCGAAGATTGACCTCACAGCCGACACCCCGCCAGAAAGGGCATGACCGAGGGGGCACCAATGGAGGAGCTAGCTGCGGAGGAGCCAACGGTAGCAGAGGAGCCAGCGGTTGTGGAGGAGCTCTTTGATCCTAGCGGACCGACGTTGCCCGAGGTAGCCAAGAGCTGGGGCGAGGGGCCATCAGGGGCAGCAAGCCCGCCCTCCGAGCAGATGCCAATGAGCAGCCCACGCGCCAAGTCTGGAAACGCCAAGGCAGCCGAAGGGAATGGAGCCAGACCAGGGCCGCCTCGGGACTCCATTATGAACGATGGGTGTTGGGCAAGCGGATCCTCTCGCCAGTCTTCATGCTCGAGGTCCTGGAAGAGCTTAGCCACTTGAAGGCGGCTACGTTCTACCGAGAGTCCTACGCGGCCCTCGTCAGAGTAAGTTGTCCTGCAACCCTTCACCTCCATATTTCTCTTTTTCTTTTCTTCTTCTCTCTTTTTTTTTTGACATGGAACCTGCACGCAGCTTGCGAACTCCCTAAGGGCTACAAGGGAGGTCATTCACGAAGGGAAGACCCTTCTGCGGGAGGCCCAGAAGGAGGCCGAGGAAGCTCGTAATCGTGCGGAGGCGGCCAAGGGGCCCTGGAGTCGGCCAGAACCGCTTGGGCCAATGAGATAAGGGCTGCTGAGAGCCGAGTGGAGGCTGAGGCCAACCGCTTGCGGGCGGCACTCCACCAGATGACGGACGCCGAAAATGTCGTTGCAGCAAGAGATCTGCACATCTCAGAATTGACCTCGGCCATTCAAACAATTGAGAGTCGGGCGACCGAGGCTGAGAAGAGAGCAAGGTCGGCCGAGGAGAGGGTAAGGTCGGAGGAGGAGAGGGTAAGAGCGGCGAAGGAGAGGGCTAATAAAGCTGAAGAGGAGGCACATCGCGCCCAGGAGGCCGAGAGGGCAGCGACAGCAGCTTTCGCCACAGAGGAAGGAGTTTGAGCCGCCGAGGTGGAAGCAGCCGTCGCGGCCAGGACTGCCAGGGTCATAGAAGAATTCAAAGCATCAGAGTGCTTTACAGACGAACTGGCAGAAGCTTCGGCGGGGGCATTTTTTCAAGGATTTCAGCATGGAAAAGAAAAAGTCGCTCGGGACTTGAACTTTCCTTAAGCCCTGGAGGTCGAACCAGAGCGTCTCTCGGAGTTGGCCTCATCCGATGACAAGCCCGCACCTGCCGAACTATGAGCCTCCACTTGTATTTTATTTTTGCAAGTCCGACTAGATCGGCACTTTGTAATCACTTTAAATTAATGAAATATCACTTTCCCTCAAGATGAATTGTCTTTGTCCATCTGCAACCTCTACCCCAAATTCATTGGTTAATGACGTGCGACCTCTCGGGCTTCATCAGCACCGAGGGGTAACCTTTAATTCATTCGCGAATCACTTTGACTTGGCCAGATAGGACCGAACCTTAGGGCTAGGAAGGATGGGCTTCCTGGGGTTGAGGCATTGGACTCAGGAGGTCGAGGCTGATGGGCTCCTGAGGACTGATGATGCATCGCTTTGCTGAAGGTATGCCGGGCTTTGTGCCTGGCTGGCCCAGGGCTTTAAGTATGACGGGGTCGGGCTTTGTGCCTGGCTGGCCTTAAGTGTCGACGGGGGTCGGGCTTTGTGCCTGGCTGGCCCAGGGCTTTAAGTGTCGACGGGAGTCGGGCTTTGTGCCTGGATGGCCCAGGGCTTTAAGTGCCGACGGGAGTCGGGCTTTGTGCCTGGATGGCCCATGGCTTTAAGTGCCGATGGGGGTTGGGCTTTGTGCCTGGCTGGCCTAGGGCTTTAAGTGCCGATGGGGGTCGGGCTTTGTGCATGGCTGGCCCAGGGCTTTAAGTGCCGATGGGGGTCGGGCTTTGTGCCTAGCTGGCCCAGGGCTTTAAGTGCCGACGGGGGTCGGGCTTTGTGCCTGGCTGGCCCAGGGCTTTAAGTGCCAACGGGGGTTGGGCTTTGGTTGTTGAGAGCTAATGGTACATCGCTCTGCCAATGGTACACTGGGCTTTGTGCCTGGCTGGCCCATGGCTTTTGTGCTGACCAGGGTCGGGCTTAAACTGCTGAGAGCCGATGGTACATCGCTCTGCCAGTGGTACACTAGGCTTTGTGCCTGGTTGGCCTAGGGCTTTTGTGCCAACCAGGGTCGGGCTTAAGCTGTGAGAGCCGATAGTACATTGCTCTGCCAGTGGTACACTAGGCTTTGTGCCTGGCTGGCCCAGGGCTTTTGTGCCGACCGGGGTCGGGCTTAAGCTGCTAAGAGCCGATGGTACATCGCTCTGCAGTGGTACACCGGGCTTTATGCCTGGCTGGTCCAGGGCTTTTGTGCCGACTGGGGTGGTACAATGGGCTTTGTACCTATTGGCCCAGGGCTTTTGTGCCGATCGGGGTCGGGCTTAAGCTGCTGAGAGCCAATGGTACATCGCTCTGCCAGTGGTACACTGGGCTTTGTGCTTGGCTGGCCCAGGACTTTTGTGCCGACCGGAGTCAGGCTTAAGCTGCTAAGAGCTGATGGTACATCGCTTGCCAGTGGTACACTGGGCTTTGTGCCTGGCTGGCCCAGGGCTTTTGTGCCGACCATGGTCGGGCTTAAGCTGCTGAGAGCTGATGGTACATCGCTTTGCCAGTGGTACACTGGGCTTTGTGCCTGGCTGGCCCAGGGCTTTTGTGCCGACCGGGGTCGGGCTTAAGCTGCTGAGAGCCGATGGTACATCACTCTGCCAGTGGTACACTCGGCTTTGTGCCTGGCTAGCCTAGGGCTTTTGTGGAAAAACTGAGAGACTAGAATTTAAGTTCATTGATGAGAAGTGAAGGGTGAAAACCTACAAGGATACAAGCATGGTATTTAATGCCAAAAGGAAATGTACTACTGATAGTACCGACGGAGGTTGTCGGCGTTCCACGTCCGGGGGAGCGGCCTCCCATCCAGCTCTTCAATCTTGTATGCCCCATGACGGAGTGTCTCGGCGATCCGATAGGGCCCCTCCCAATTCGGAGCTAGCTTGCCTCCTTCCGTCGGCTTTGAGACTTCAGCTCGTCGAAGGACTAGGTCTCCCGGCAAGAAAGTTTTGGGATGCACACATGCATTGTAGTACCTGGCAGCTCGTTGTCGGTAGACCGCCATCAGCAGCCGTGCTCGGTTTTGCACCTCCTCCACCAGGTCGAGGTTGGCCCACAGCCGGTCTGAGTTGTCTTCCTCATTATATGACTCTACCCAGGACTCGGGGAGCCTATCTCCACCGGGATGACAGCTTCGGACCCAAAGACCAGGCTGAATGGAGTCTCTCCGGTGGGGGCTCGTGGCGTTGTATGGTAGGCCCATAGCACATTGTGGAGCTCCTCCACCATCGCCCCTTGCAATCATCCAGTCGGGCTCTTAGTCCTTGGAGAATGATGCGATTGGTCACCTCGGCCGCTCCATTGGTCTGGGGGTGCCTGACAGAAGTGAATCTATGATGGATGCCAAGTTCGGTGCAGAACCCTCAGAAGGCACGTTATCAAACTGCCGACCGTTATCGGTGACCAGAGTATGGGTAGCCTGAACCGGCATATGATAGACTTCCAAAAGAAGGATCTCACCTTGCTTTCAGTGATTTTAGCAAGGGCTTCGGCTTCAATCCACTTGGTGAAGTGATCGATGGCCACCAGAGGAACTTGCGCTGTCCAGAGGCCGGGGGGAATGGTCCCAAGATATCTATACCCCACTGGGCGAAGGGCCAAGGTGCCACCAAGGGGGTCAGCTGAGACGTCGGCTGTCACTGAATATTGGCATGGCACTGGCAGCTATCACACTTCTCAACAAGCTCGGCCGCGTCCTCCTTCATGGTCAGCCAGTAGTACCCCTATCGTAAGGCCTTGTAAGCTAGGGCTCTACCCCCCAGATGACTCCCGCAGATGCCTTCATGGATTTCTCGCAAGATGTAGTCTGCTTTGCTGGCCCTACGCACTTGAGGACCGGGTATGAAAATGACCTTCGATAGAGCCTCCCGTCCATTATCAGGAACCTTAGGGCCCGCTTGAGTAGTCTAGCCTTTGTGGGGTCCTCAGGGAGGGTGCCGTCGGTCAAATATCTTGCATAGGCATCCATCCAAGAGGGCCCTTGTGCAACCGGCAATGCCTCTTCCGCAGCTTCAATGCTTGGGGTCTGCAAGTGCTCTACATACATTCTTCCCAGTGTCCCATCGGCCGAGGTGGCCAAACAGAACAGCGCGTCGGCCCTGGCGTTCTCCGCCCGGAGAATGTAGCTGACACGAAAGTAAGAGAATCGAGAGGCTTGAAACTGCACCTTACTCAGGTAACGGGACATGGTTGGGTCTTTGGCTTCGTATTCTCCAGCAACTTGCCCAAAAATAAGCTGGGAGTCCATGAAGGCCCTCAGACGCCCTACACTGAGCTCCTCAGCCAGCCTTATTCCTGCCAACAGGGCCTCATATTCTGCTTGGTTATTAGTGGCCAGAATTGAAACCGAAGGGCATACTCCACCACCTCCCCTTCGGGGCTTGCAAGGATGAGCCCGGCTCCACTTCCCTGAGAATTTGCTGCTCCATCCACATGCAAGATCTAGTCTTCTTTTTCTGCCTCCTCGGCTGAGGAGGAGCCATACGTTCCTCCAAACGTGATTCCTCTGTACATTCCTTAGTCCAAGTACACTGACCAAGAAATCAGCTAACACCTGAGACTTCATGGCTGACCTTGGCCGAATAGATAGGTCAAACTCACTCAGTTTGATGGCCCATTTGGCCAGCCAACCGGAGGTGTCAGGATGGGACAAGATGATTCAAAGAGGTTGGTCCGTGAGCACTACGATGGGATGAGCCTGAAAGTAGGGTCGAAAGCGTTGGGCAGAGACCACCAGGGCAAAAATGATCTTTTCGGTTCTAGTGTAACTTATCTCAGCATCATGAAGTACCTTGCTAATGTAGTAGACCGGTCTCTGCACCCCGTCGGCATCCATGCACGAGCATAGAACTGACGACCTTTGGGAGGCTGCGAGGTACAGGAAGAGCTCCTCCCCGCCCTCTGGCTTGACAACAGCGAGGGAGTGGATAGAAATCGCTTCAACTCTTCAAAGGCATCCTGACACTCCTTTGTCCACTCGAAGCTGTTGACCTTGCGCAGCGCCTTAAAGAAGGGCATGCACCTTTCTATCGATTTCGACATGAAGCGACTCAAGGCCGTCACCCTTCGGTTAGGCGTTGCACCTCATTCTTATTAGCCGGGGGCCTCATATCCAAGATAGCCCGGATCTTGTCAGGATTGGCTTCAATCCTCCGCTGGGTTACCATAAAGCCCAGGAACTTGCCTGCTGCCACCCCAAAGGCACACTTGTGGGGATTCAGCCTCATTTGGTACCGCGCAGGTTGTTGAAGGTCTCTGCAAGGTCGGTGACGTGGTCAGCAGCATTGGTGCTCTTGGTCAGCATATCGTTTATGTACACCTCCATGTTACACCCGATCTGGTCCTCAAAGACCTTATTCATCAACCTCTAATAGTAGCTCCGGCATTCTTCAACCCAAATGGCATTACCTTGTAACAATAAAGCCCTTTTTCAGTGACAAAGGAGGTGGCTTCTTCATCAGCTAGGTTCATCCTGATCTGGTTGTATCACGAAAAGGCATCCATGAAGCTAAGAGTTTCGTGCCCGGACGTGGCATCCACTAGCTGGTCGATCCGGAGCAGTGGGAAGCTATCTTTGGGGCATGCCTTATTGAGATCGGTGAAGTCCACGCACATCCTCCAGCTCCCACTAGCCTTGCGAACCATCACGACATTCGCCAGCCAGTCAGGGTATTGTACCTCACGGATGTGACCGGCTGCTAATAGCTTTCGCACCTCCTCATCCACGGCCTTTTGCCTGTCAGGGGCGAAGCTCCTCTTCTTCTGCCTAATGGGTCGGCACTCTGGCCTGATGTTGAGCTGGTGGGTGATCACTTCCTCCGGAATGCCTGGCATGTCAGATGCCGACCAGGCGAAGACATCTGTGTTACCTCGTAGGAAAGTGAGGAGCTGGCCACGAGCCTCCTCTGGGAGTAGGGCTCCAATCTAGATTGTCTTCGTTGGGTCCCCTCTGAGAGGGAAAGCAAGCAGGCGCTCGGCCGGCTCCCCTCTTCTCTCCAGGTCCTGGGGGTCCAGTGTCTCCGATGCAGGTGCAGGTGCCGTCTCCTGCGGACTAGGGGCCATATGATAGCAAAGTGGGAGCAGGTTCTGCTCCCCCCACATCTCCCCGACTCCCTTCCTGGTAGGAAACCTTACGAGGAGTCGTTTAGTGGATATGACAGCATCCAAAAGATTAAGCCCAGGTCTCCCGAGGATTGTGTTATAGGCAAGGGGCACTCGGACCACCAGGAAATTCATGAGGACGGTGCTTTGGCGTGGGGTCGTGCCAGCCATGACAGGAAGAGTGACCTCCCCCTCAACTTTCACGGAGTCTCCAGTGAACCCCATCAGGGGCATGGCGATGGGCCGGAGCAGGTCGGGTGACAGGTTCATGCGAACAAAAGCATCATAATTCAAAACATCCACCGAGCTCCTGCTATCAACCAGAATTCTTTTTACAGGATTCTTAGCAATCGTCATGGACACGACGATGCTATCATCGTTTTTATTCACCACCCTCTCTAAGTCCTCCTTAAAGAAAAGAATTACAGATCTAACTCCCCCTCCCCTCTCGGCCTCTTGGGCGGGCCACCTGCCCCCCAGAAAATCATTGCCACCATCTTCTCAGTTGGAGTGTTGTTGATCATCAGCGGTGGAGGCGCTGATGAGCCAGGAGCATCCGGGTTGTTCTTCCGAACGAACTTCCCTAGATGGCCATGCTGGATAAGATCCTCTATCGCCTTTTTCAGCTGGCGACAGTCATCGATGTCGTGGCCATGGTCCCGATGGTATCGGCAATAGAGGTTCTTGTTACGGGGGATCTTTGGGTTCTTCGGAGGTGGGCGCTGAAGATAGGACTCACCCTCAATCTCGAGCAGGATGTGCGATATAGGGGCGAGCAGTGGAGTGTAGGGTCCATCTCTCTGTGCAGGAGCTCGGGGATGATTGTCTGGTTGACGAGGAGGTTCAGGTTTCGGGGTCGAACTTCAATAGTCTCAGGGCGGGCCAGCTTCTTGAGGGCGCTACCACTTGCCTCACGTCGGGAGGAATCAGCCTCGTCGGCGCAGATATACTTCTGGGCCCAAGTCAAAAGTTCGGCGTAAGAACCGGACGGCTTCTTATCTAGGGAGTACGCGAAGTGGGACGGACGGAGCCCTCGCTTCAGGGCCAAAATGGCCACTAAATCTTCAAGATTGTAAACCTCCAGGGCTGCCTCCTTGAACCGAGCGACATAATCCTAAAGACTCGCTGCTCTTCTGTTGGACAGCGAAGAGGCTGTCAGCTACTGTTGGAATCTTTCGGCAGCATCAAAATGGGCCAAAAGGCTTTTTCCAACTAACGGAAGAAATCGATACTCCACGGTGGCAGGCGAGAGTACCAGGCTCGGGCAGCCTTCTTCAGGGTGGCAGGGAAGGTGATGCACATGAGCGAATCGGTGGCCCCCTGGACCTGCATGAGTACCTTGTAGCTTTCTAGGTGGTCCAGGGGATCTGTAGCCCCGTCATAAGGATCCAGCTGGGGAGGTGGAACCGGGTGGAGATGGGCTCTTCCATGATACGGCGGACAGCGGAGGCCGGCTGTCATAATCCATCTCAGGCAGGTGGGTGATTCGACGGTTGAGTTCCTCCAACCGCTGGTTGTACTCGTCGAGTCGACGCTCGGCCCGATGGGCTATCCGGCCATCAAAAGAATCTTCCCCTGAGGATTCTGAAGACGGGAGGAAGTGATGGCGATGTCTGCGAGGGCGCTCCGCCTCCTTCCCATGTCGCCGCCTGGGAGAAAAACTGGCATGGCGAGAAGGTGATCAGGGTCTCTTAGAGGCCTCCCGGTGATAAGGCTTGGGCGAAGCGTGACGGTGGCAACTTCCGGTACCGGTGACCTCCTTCGGAAAGAATGCTGGCTGGGTTGCACCACGCCCGGAACTGATGGAAATGGCTCCGGCTGCCGTGGGCCGCCTGCTGATACTGCAGGCCTTGGACCGCCACCGCCAAGGATTGGACTTGCGTGGCTAGAGCGCGAACCGATCTTCCTGGAGCTGATGGGGAGGAGGCGCAGGGACGTCAACAGGAGGAGCGGAAGGTCCAACCTCCTGAGGACGCGGCGGTGCCAGGACGCCGGCTAGGAGAGCTGAGGGGGCAACCGCCAGTGGATCAGCTCCTTGGCGCTGCCCCCCAGCGCAACTGACAGAGCCCCCTCTCGCACGGGTTGTCACCATAACTCAAGAGCTTGGAGAAAGAGGAGTTGCAGATTGCTGGTTCGGTGTCTGTCGCTTCATCCTAGCTTTCCAATAACTATAATTGGTTCCATTAAATAAAGGAGGTCGATTAGTGGATTGACCTTCTAAATAAGATGAGCTAGCTTGAGCTGCCATTTGGATCTTTAGCTCTTGATCGTTAGACCAAATTCAAATGATCACTTGCTCTGATACCAATTGTTGGCCCAGATGGCAACCCAAGAGGGGGGTGAATTAGGTTCTTAAAAAATTTAACCTTTTAAAATGATTGGCTTTGGAATACACAAGATTAAGTGCAGGATAAATATTAACCACAAACAAAGAGATAGAGAGAGAGAATCAAAAATGGCAAACACAAGGATTTTATAGTGGTTCGGTGTATCCAACACCTACGTCCACTCCCAAGTACCACTTGGGTCCACACTATAATCTACTATATTACAGCCGAGTTGTTTTACAAGCTCACAACTTAAAACTTGTTTTCCCATGGGATCACAACGAACCCAGCTGGTTTTCCGGGCTCACCAGCACAAAACCCAAAACCCAAGCTAATCTAGCTTGACCCGAGGTATACTACGTCCACTAATTCAATCCCCCTGATTGAACTAGCAAAAACAAATGAGAAAGAGTTTACAATAACAAACAACTCCTCAAATGAGCAAATATTCAATATAAATAAACAAGGTTAGAAAAGCCTATTTGAAGCAGAGTTAATTTGAGCTTTTCTTCTTTTCTTCTTTTCCTCTTTTGAGATGTTGAATCAGGCCTCAGCTTGAATTCTTCACAAAGATTGCAGATGAGAAGTTGGGAAAAAATAGGGCTTTTGGCTCTCTTTTTCTTTACTTGAGAAATACTCCGATTTTGAACTTGAATGCTTTGGATTTCTCTCTGAGCTTTCTTGTTGGTCCAGATAGCAACCCAAGAGGGGGGGGGGTGAATTGAGTTTTTCAAAAATTAAACTCTTTTGAAGGATAACCCCCAGCAAATAAAAACTTAGATTCACAGATTTAAAACAAAGCAACTATAAATGAAGAGTTGAAGATAAAGAGATAATCATGGCAAACACAATAGATTTTATAGTGGTTCGGTGTACCTACACCTACGTCCACTCCCAAGTACCTCTTGGGTCCACACTATAATCAAACTGATTACAGCAGAGTTGTTTTGCAAGCTCACAACTCAAACTTGTTGTTTTTCCGGGTGCACAACGAACCCAGCTGGTTTTCAAGGCTCACCAGCACAAAACCTAAAACCACAAGCAAATGCTTGCACAAGGCTAACAGCCTCAACTGAATCAATCACCAGATTGACCCAGCAAACAGTATATTAATTTTACAAAAGCAAACTGCTCCTTCAATGAGCAAATATACAATAATGAAACAATAAATAAAGATTAGGAACCAAAGCCTGATTCGAAGATCTTGGTGGCTTCTTCCTTCTCTTCCTTTGAATGGATCTTCCTTTGAATATGCTCTTGAGGCTCAGAAGATTGGAAAAACTAGGGCTTCTTCCTTCTTTTGAGATTTCTTCTAAATAGAACAGTGAAGGCTTGGAATCTCTTTCTCTTCTTTTGGGGAATGAGTATGATCTTTCCTTACATGTTTTCCCTCTTTTCTTTTCTGATGGATCTCAAGGATTTTCTCTATTCTTTTCTATTTGCCTCTTTCTTGTCTCTTTCTCTTTTTTTTTTGGAATGCAATCATCCCTCTTCTTATAGATCCGATTAATCCACAAATAGTGTGAAACTATCCGTTAGAAGCAAATGAAAAAGGATTAGATCCATAAATAACAATAGCCGTTGGGATTAAAATCGATAAAGTTAAAGTTTAGAGTCGTTCTGACAGTTCTGGAGCCGTGTCTGACATTCTGGACTCGGCTCTGGCTTTTCTGGAGTCGGCTCTAACTCGAAATAATTTAATCCGCTCGATCTGGAGTCGTCTCTGACTTTTCTGGGGTCGACACAAAATTCTTCTAGAGTCGACTCTAACAGTCTGGGAGTCGACTCTAAGTCGTGGCCTGAAAATCCAATTCTGTTGTTTCTGATAGAGTCGCTCTCACAGTCCCGAGTTGACTCTAAGTCTGTGCCGTTTTTCGGAGTCGGCTCTGCGATTCCATGTGTCGACTCTAATGTCTGCAGTCTTACCTTGACATTAGATTCAAACCAGAACTTGATTTTCTTCTTGATTTTGATCATTAATTAGACTTATAAACTGAAAGACTTAATCAAAATCATTAGTAACATCAAATGTTATACTCAAATAGTTTTGTTAATCATCAAAATCCTCAATTGGGTCAACAATCTCCCCTTTTTGATGATGACAAAAACTTTGAGTATATGCATTAGAGAAATTCATTTGAATTGAGAATTATAGATATTGTTAAAGCTTAGAGACTTTGTAATAGAGAATTTGATGCCAACATTCAAAATGAATAAAGATAAACAAAACATGACATCAATCAAAATGATTCAACTTTTATATGGAGAAATTTATTAAGCTCCCCCTGCATTGAATAACTCCCCCTATGTAGATAGACTGAATTTTTTCAAGAAAAAATCTCTCATTCTTTCTATTTTCAGAATTGTTCTTCATTTTCTTTCTCTTCATTCTCTTTTTTCTTTTTATGCATTATACACTCATCTCTCCCCCTTTTTTGTTATCAACAATAAGGTGAGTTTTAAAGGCAAATAAGGAATGTTATCAAAGCGAGGATATTGGTTCGAATAGTCATAAAGATAGGAAATTCATTCATTGACATTCAATCAAAGACAAATTTGTAATAAAAGTGTAACATTCATTCAACCATTTGTACTCCAAAGCAAGATCTATTACATGTATTCTAAAATGACAGATTTAAGTATGTAAATCCTATATACATGCTAAGAAAGAAAACAAGAAATCCTAAGATACAACCTAGGATTGAATATCAAATATGCTTGTACACAATTTTCTTTAGATGTCCGATCATCTCCATAACATCATCTTTTTGGGTTTTCTTAAAACTTTCAAGACATGCTTCAATTTGAGAAACGGCAAGGTCAATATCTTTCTTTAGTTGACTTGTAGCATGAAGATACTTTCCAGAACCGTCAGCAATGCCTTCCATCCTTTCAAAAATATTATGAAGATCAGCGCTAAAGGATTCGACAGAATTGCTAAGTGAAAAAGAAATCATGTCAGTCTTGAATTAATCTCATCTTTTAATTGATTGAACTCCTCTCTTAATTTACACATATCATTTGTTCTTACACTATCATACTCAGCAAGTAAAGCCCTGAGCTGACCAATTTGCTCCTCAGAAAATCTTTCTGATGCCATTGCTGACTGATGTGGAAGTTGAGAGCTTGGTCCAGCTTCTGAGGGTCCAGCAGGTGGTCCAGTAGAAGGTCCAGCAGAAGGTCCAGCAGAAGATGGTCCAGCAGATGGTTCAGGAATGTCTTCTCCTCTGACTTCCTCAACTCTAACCTCCTCAGCTCTGGCCTCATGTCCTCTTTTAATCCAGTTTCCATTTTCTTTTCTAAAGCCCATTCGGTGAATTGTAGAGACACTATAGTAATCTGTATGTCTTAACTTTCTTAGTGGCTCATTGTCCATTATAAGTACACCTTGGCTTCTGAAAAACTAAAAAAACCATACCATATGGCAATGTAGATCTCTTCTTAGTAGCTGCCTCCGCCATATAGCCTATCATCATCTCAGCAAGATTTAAAGGTCTACCAGTGAGTATGCAGTCCATTAATAAAACGTCTCGCTCCGAGACATATTCAAACCTTCCGATTTTAGGAAAAAGAATCCTTCCACATATATTGTGAAGTAGTCTGAGTTCCAAATTAAGTTGATTTGCTAAAATTTCCTCAAACTCAGAAACTTCTCTTCCTAACATCCTTGATAGTGCTCCTCCTCTATCTTCATGATGATATTCAATAAGTCCAACAGTAGGCATTTCCAATAAATTACCAAGAGATTCGGCTGTGATGACTACCTTTGTTCCTCTTACAATACTTACTAATCCTCCCTCTCCTCTACTTAAATCATTATAAAACTCTCTTACTAGGGCGGGGTAGGTAGGAATATCCAAAGAGCAGACCTTCTCCCATCCCATTTCTTGCAACAATCGCCCAATAGCAAAGCCCTCAGAAATAAAGAAGTTGAAATCAACTTTCCTTCCGGTTGTAATGGCCTTACCAGCTAATTGGTCGACTTTTGGAGAAGATGGTGAGGGTGGAGAGTCATCTTGAGTGGCAGATGAAGAAGATGACGAAGGTTGCCTCCGATTTGAACGGCGCTTCGTCGGAACAGTCGAACCACCAATGATAGCACGCCTTTTGGGAGCCATTGGATTCGATTGGAATGAGTAATCAAGGGTTTTGAGGGATTTGGAGGGTTTGGAATCAGTTTGGAACGGCTTGAAAATAGTTTAGGAGACGATAGAAATCGTTTGGGGTCGACTCCGCCTTTTTATTTTGACCTAGTTCCACTTAGAGTCGACTCCCGAAAACGAGGTGTCGGCTCCGAACCAGAGAATCTGTCAGCGCCCGAATTAGAGTCGGCTCTACAGAAGCCAGAGTCGGCTCTAATTGCCCAGACAGAACATCAAAATAAGAAGGTGTCGACTCCACAAACTGAAGGTGTCGACTCCACAATAGTTTCAGTGAAAAATTTGAATTTCAAGGATCTGAAACTGATCAAATTAATCATCAAACTCTAGATAAGTGTTCCTTAACAATTGGGGAAACAATAAATCAACTTTCTAGATAAATTTCCTTATTGAACATAGAGGATTTTCAAGAAATTATAGAAGTCTAGATAGTTGTTGTCCTTAGGAGTTTCAGAAAATTATTCTAAAGGATCACAAACTCCTAATTCTCCTCTAAGATAGCAAAATCTCTCCTCACTCAAAGGTTTGGTAAAATATCAGCTAATTGATCATTCAGTATTAACATATTCAAGACAAACATCTTTGTTAGTTACATGTTCTCTAATAAAGTGATGTCTAATTTCAATGTGTTTAGTTCTTGAATGTTGAATTGGATTTTTAGTTAGATTGATTGCACTAGTATTATCACATTTAATAGGTATTTTATCAAGTGTGATACCATAATCTTCAAGTTGTCGCTTAATCCAAAGGATTTGAGCACAGCAACTTCCAGCTGCAACATATTCTGCTTCAGCAGTGGATAATGCAACCGAATTTTGCTTTTGCTAAACCAAGAGATTAAGTTACTTCCTAAAAGTTGGCATGCCCCACTTGTACTCTTTCTATCTAACTTACAACCAGCATAGTCAGAATCAGAATAAGCAATCAATTTTAAGGTTGAGTCTCTAGAATACCATAATCCTACATTTTTAGTTCCATTTAAGTATCTAAAGATTCTTTTAACAGCTAAATGTGATTCTTTAGGATTAGATTGATATCTTGCACATAAGCAGACAGAAAACATGATATCTGGCCTACTTGCAGTTAATAAAGAAGTGATCCAATCATACCTCTGTAATGCTTCTGATCTACTTTCTTACCTACTTCATCCTTGTCCAGCTTGCATGAAGGACTCATTGGCGTACCAAGAGGTTTAGCAGATTCCATACCAAATTTCTTGAGTATTTCCTTTGTATACTTTGTTTGGTTGATGAAAATTCCCTCTTTCTCTTGTTTGATTTGAAGTCCAAGGAAGAAGTTGAGTTCTCCCATCATGCTCATCTCGAATTCTCCCTGCATTAACTTAGCAAATTCTTGACAAAGAAGATTGTTAGTAGCACCAAATATAATGTCATCAACATAAATTTGAACTATTAATAAATCCTTTCCTTTTCTTTTTAAAAACAAGTTTTATCAACATTTCCTCTAGAAAATCATTTTCAATTAAAAATTTACTTAATCTATCATACCAAGCTCTAGGTGCTTGTTTAAACCATAAAGTGCTTTGTGTAGTTTAAGACGTGATTTGAAATTCATGATCTTCAAAACCAGGAGGTTGTTCAACATAAACTTCTCATTTATAAACCATTTAGAAATGCACTTTTAACATCCATTTGAAATAAGTTGAAATTCATATGACATGCAAATGCAAGTAGTAGCCTAATGGCTTCTAATCTAGCAACAGGTGCAAAAGTTTCATCAAAATCTATACCTTCTTCTTGATTATATCCTTTTGCAACTAGTCTAGCTTTGTTTCTAATTACTATGCCATTTTCATCTAATTTATTTCTAAATACCCATTTAGATCCTATTATAGGGTGATTTTTAGGTCTTTCAACTAGGGTCCAAACTTATTTCTAGTGAATTGGTTTAATTCTTCTGCATTGCTAACATCCAATAACTATCTTTTCGGCTTCCTCTATAGTTTAGGTTCTATTGAGATACAAATGCAAGATGATTATTGATATTCTCATTGATGATCTAGTCCTTACACCTTGAGATGGATCACCTATGATTAGGTCCTTAGGATGACCATAAGCATATCTCCAATCTCTAGGTAGATCTTGATCATTATGAACAGTATCAATACCATCATCCTTAGGTGAGTCATCATCTTTAACTTCAGGTTCTGATCTGAAGATACATTTAATTTTTCAATATCTCTTTCAATCAAAGATGTATCTTCCTCATCATCAATTTTATCTGAACTTGATGCTAAAGACTCATCAAACACTATATGAATGGATTCTTCTACAACTAAGCTTTTCTTATTAAATACTCTATATGCTTTGCTAGATGTAGAATATCCTAGGAAGATACCTTCATCAGATTTGCATCAAACTTTCCAAGATTATCCTTACCATTATTATGAATAAAACATTTACAACCAAATGCATGAAAATAACTTAAATTTGGTTTCCTATTGATCCAAAGTTCATAGGGTGTTTTCTTAAGGATAGGTCTAATTAGGGCTCTATTTAGAATGTAACAAGCTGTGTTTATAGCTTCCGCCCAAAAATATTTTGGAAGTTGGCTTTCACATAGCATGGTACGGGCCATGTCTTCTAAAGTCCTATTCTTCCTTTCTACAACTCCATTTTGTTGTGGTGTTCTAGGTGCAGAGAAGTTATGATGTATGCCTTTTTCAAAACAGAATTTTTCAAATAAGTGATTTTCAAATTCAGTTCCATGATCACTTCTAATAGACACTATGGTAGTGTTTTTCTCATTAGTGACTTTCTTAACAAATTTCATGAATATTGAGAAAGTCTCATCTTTGTGAGCCAAAAACATTACCCAAGTGAATCTAGAGTAATCATCTACTATCACTAGACCATATTTCTTTCCTCCTAGACTTGTGGTTCTAGTAGGTCCAAAAAGGTCCATGTGTAGTAGCTCTAGTGGCCTAGTAGTTGAAACAACATTCTTAGATTTAAAAGAAGTTCTTGTTTGTTTTCCAAATTGACATGCATCACATATTCGATTATTTTCAAAATTTAGACTAGGAATACCTTTAACTAAATCCATTTTCAATAATTTGGAAATTAGGTGTGTGCTTGCATGACCTAATCTACGATGCCACAGCCAACCAATCTCATTCATTTTAGCATTATCAGCAACTAAGCAATGATTACTTGGAGATAAATTACTCAAATCAATTAAGTACACATTGCCATAGCGTTTACCAAAAGAATAATGCTATTATCAATGGGATTAGTAACAGTGCAAACAGAAGCTTCAAAGGAGACCTTGAAACCTTTGTCACACAGTTGGCTAATACTTATTAGATTATGTTTAAGTCCATCAACATATAAAACATTATCAATATGAGTAGATGGAGTAATTTGAATCTTACCAATGCCCATGATATGGCCTTGACCATTATCACCAAAAGTAACTACTCCACCTCTTTTTGATTCAAGGGTGATGAATTGATCTTTGTCACCCGTCATGTGTCTTGAGCAACCACTGTCCAGGTACCATTTTCTTTTCAGTCTGATGGCTGCAAGACACTCCTGCAAAATTTATGTCTTAATTTTAGGTACCCAAGCTTCTTGGGTCCTTCATGGTTAGAAGCATTAAACATTGTTCCTTTGGAAACCCAAATCATCTTTTTCTTTTTATGTGAAGATTTACACATATATGATTTATGTCCTTTGTCTCCACATTTAAAACAAGTAATGTTTAATGATTTTTCAGCATGTACAAAAATATTTTTCAATGATTTTTGCTTTTTAAGTGGATTATATCCTAATCCAGCTTTATCAAAAATAGCCTTTTGATTTTCCAAAATCATATTAAGTTTGATAGAGCTTAGTGTAAATTTATCAACTATAGGCTTAAGTCTATCAACTTCATTTTTCAAACTTTCTTTTTCTTTTATTAAAAGTTCTTTATCAACAACATGCTTTTCATTTTCTAATGATAGTTTTTGCATTTGAGTTTTCAAATCTTTGTTCTTTGAACTTAGGTTTGCAAAATCATCCATTAATTCATAAAAAGCACTATGTAATTCATCAAAAGTGAAGTCATCAAGAAAACTCGGACTTACCTCATCGTTGTCCGCCATGAAGCATAGATTGGCCATTTCACTCTTTTCTTCTTCTTCGGAACTTGTGCTTTCCGAATCGCTCCATGTGGCCATCATTGCCTTCTTTTTGAACTTCCGGGTGCCTTTCTTTAGTTGAGGGCATTCAGATTTAAAGTGACCCGGCTTCTTGCATTCAAAACAAATAACTTCCTTTTCTTTGCCCTTGTCCTCATCTTTTCTTGCAAAGGGCTTTTTCTTTTCAAACTTCTTCTTCTTCATGAATCTTTTAAATTTTCTTGTGATGAGTGCCATGTCCTCATCATCACTTTCATCCTCGGATTCATGAGGCTCTTCCATATATTCAGAAATCTTAAGAGCCATATTTCTTTTCTTCTTTGACTCATCATCATCAACATGCTGCTTGATTTGAAGCTCATGAGTCATTAAGGATCCCAACAGTTCTTCTAGGGGTAGTGTACTTAGATCCTTTGCTTCTTGTATTGCTGTCACCTTAGCTTCCCAAGTCCTAGGCAAGGAACGCAAGACCTTTCTCACAAGATCAGAATTATCATAAGATTTACCAAGACTTTTTAAACCATTCACTATGTCAGTAAATCTTGTAAACATATCAGCAATAGATTCACATGCATCCATTTTAAACAATTCATATTTATGAACTAGCATGTTAATCTTGGATTCCTTGACTTGATTTGTTCCCTCATGGGTAACTTCAAGTCTATCCCAGATTTCTTAGCAGAAATGCAAATAGATATGCGATTGAATTCATTTGCATCTAATGAGCAGTATAAGACATTCATTGCTTTGGCATTGAGTTGTGCCAATTTTCTATCATGTTCATCCCATTCCATTTCGGTTTAGGAATCTCCATGCCATTAACTCTAGCAGTGGGTGTGTGTGGTCCATTGACTATAATACTCCATAGATCATAGTCAAGTGCTTGAATGAATATTTTCATTCTAGCCTTCCAATAACCATAGTTAGAACCATTAAATAAGGGTGGTCTATTAGTAGATTGACCTTCGAAAAAAGATGAACCAGCTTGAGTTGCCATGTGGATCTTTGACTCTTGATCGTTAGATCAAATCAAACGAGCACCAGCTCTGATACCAATTGTTGGTCCAGATAGCAACCCAAGAGGGGGGGTGAATTGGGTTTTTCAAAAATTAAACTCTTTTGAAGGATAACCCCCAGCGGAAATAAAAACTTAGATTCACAGATTTAAAACAAAGCAACTATAAATGAAGAGTTGAAGATAAAGAGACAATCACGGCAAACACAATAGATTTTATAGTGGTTCGGTGTACCTACACCTACGTCCACTCCCAAGTACCTCTTGGGTCCACACTATAATCAAACTGATTACAGCAGAGTTGTTTTGCAAGCTCACAACTCAAACTTGTTGTTTTCCCGGGTGCACAACGAACCCAGCTGGTTTTCAAGGCTCACCAGCACAAAACCTAAAACCACAAGCAAATGCTTGCACAAGGCTAACAGCCTCAACTGAATCAATCACCAGATTGACCCAGCAAACAGTATATTGATTTTACAAAAGCAAACTGCTCCTTCAATGAGCAAATATACAATAATGAAACAATAAATAAAGATTAGGAACCAAAGCCTGATTCGAAGATCTTGGTGGCTTCTTCCTTCTCTTCCTTTGAATGGATCTTCCTTTGAATATGCTCTTGAGGCTCAGAAGATTGGAAAAACTAGGACTTCTTCCTTCTTTTGAGATTTCTTCTAAATAGAACAGTGAAGGCTTGGAATCTCTTTCTCTTCTTTTGGGGAATGAGTATGATCTTTCCTTACAGGTTTTCCCTCTTTTCTTTTCTGATGGATCTCAAGGATTTTCTCTATTCTTTTCTATTTGCCTCTTTCTTGTCTCTTTCTCTCTTTTTTTGGAATGCAATCATCCCTCTTCTTATAGATCCGATTAATCCACAAATAGTGTGAAACTATCCGTTAGAAGCAAATGAAAAAGGATTAGATCCATAAATAACAATAGCCGTTGGGATTAAAATCGATAAAGTTAAAGTTTAGAGTCGTTCTAACAGTTCTGGAGCCGTGTCTGACATTCTGGAGTCGGCTCTGGCTTTTCTGGAGTCGGCTCTAACTCGAAATAATTTAATCCGCTCAATCTGGAGTCGTCTCTGACTTTTCTGGGGTCGACACAAAATTCTTCTGGAGTCGACTCTAACAGTCTGGGAGTCGACTCTAAGTCATGGCCTGAAAATCCAACGTTCTGTTGTTTCTGATAGAGTCGGCTCTCACAGTCCGGAGTCGACTCTAAGTCTGTGCCGTTTTCCAGAGTCGGCTCTGCGATTCCATGTGTCGACTCTAATGTCTGCAGTCTTACCTTGACATTAGATTCAAACCAGAACTTGATTTTCCTTCTTGATTTTGATCATTAATTAGACTTATAAACTGAAAGACTTAATCAAAATCATTAGTAACATCAAATGTTATACTCAAATAGTTTTGTTAATCATCAAAATCCTCAATTGGGTCAACATTTCTGAAGTTGATGGATTTGAACTTTGACTCTTTCCTCTTTAATTTCTTGCTCAAGACTTCTCGGATTTTTCAATTTATTTTCTCTCTAATTTTTGTCTCTCGTCCTTTTTTTTTTCAAACGAACGGACTCCCCTTTTATAGATTTTTCTTAATCCATGATTAGGTGAAAAACTAGCCGTTATTTCTATCCTTGGATTCCTTCTACATATCAGAAAAGTATCCGTTAGAGATTAGGTGAGAAAATATTACCGTTGGAGGCCGTTTTGACACATTGAAAATCTGTTTCTGACAGGTTGGAGTCGGCTCCAACTTTTCAGGTGTCGGCTCCAAGTCGAGTATCCAAAAATAGAAAGTAAAAGTTCGTTAAGGAGTCGGCTCCGAAAAAGGTAAGTGTCGGCTCGTCGTATTCGGGAGTCGGCTCCAGAAAACTGTAAGTGTCGGCTCCAGAGTAGTCCAAAAACATGCTTTCTGTTCTCGTATTGGAGTCGGCTCCAGAGACTGTAAGTGTCGGCTCCTGAAATCTAGGTGTCGGCTTCGAAACTCTGAGTGTCGACTCCTGACTGTGTCAAAAATCAGAAAAGCATCTGATCCGCCATGGGGTCGGCTCCAAACCTTCTACGTGTCGACTCCAGGCTCTGAATTTTGAAACATACTTCTGGCAATTGATTCAAAAACATATTTCTTTTATCTTTTTGATTGATCAAATCTTTTTAAGCCCTAATACACTTGTTAAATCTATTAGTAATAAAATGAATATACTCATATCGTTTTATTAATCATCAAAATCAATAATTGGGTTAACAGTCGCGCACAGTGACAGACACACAACGGACCATACGCCGTTATGAGGCATGGTCACACCTGCTACAGATGTGCGGCGGATCATGTGAGCATGCCAGGTGGCCCAGAGCGGGCCGGATCGTGCGCCGGGGGTCGAAGTACTGTTCATGTGGCCCGAGACCGAGAGGGGGTCTCGGGGGTTGAGATACTATTTATGTGGTCCGAGACCGAGAGGGGGTCTCGGGGGTTGAGATACTGTTCATGTGGCCCGAGACCGAGAGGGGTCTCAGGGGTTGAAATACTGTTCATGTGGCCCGAGACCGAGAGGGGTCTCGGGGGTTGAGATACTGTTCATGTAGCCCGAGACCGAGAGGGGTCTCGGGGGTTGAGATACTGTTCATGTGGCCCGAGACGAGGGGGGTCTCGGGGGTTGAGACGCTGTTCATGTGGCCCGAGACCGAGAGGGGGTCTCGGGGGTTGAGACGCTGTTCATATGGCCCGAGACCGAGAGGGGGTCTCAGGGGTTGAGATGCTGTTCATGTGGCTCGAGACCGAGAGGGGGTCTCGGGGGCTGAGACGCTGTTCATATGGCCCGAGACCTAGAGGGGGTCTCGGGGGTTGAGACGCTGTTCATGTGGCCCGCAACCGAGAGGAGGCATGGGCACTCCATGCCGTGCCAGGCACGGCCCAGGCCCGTCGTGCCAGAAAAATTACCGTGCTGTGCCTGGCACGGCCCATTTGTGGCCGTGCCAGGCACGGCCCATTAAAAAAAAATTAAATTCGGCACGGCCCAGCAGGGGTTGCTGGGCCGTGCCATGGCACGACCCAGAAGGGCCGTTTTGGCACGGCCCAGCAACGGCCCTGCTGGGCCGTTCACGACCCAGCAATGGCCCTGCTAGGCTGTGCCAGAACGGCCTTGCTGGGCCGTTTTATAGGCCGAAGGGCCGTGCCATGGCACGGCTGGTGCCAGGAGCACACTGTGCACCTAGGCACCAGCCAGCTGATCGAAGCCATGATCCTGATCGGCGATGATGGATCCGACGATTGTGATCGATCCAAGCCATGATCCCGATCGACGATGATCGATTAGATCGCTGCGATCAATCCGATCGGAGACGATCCGACGGTTGCGATTGATCCAAGCCATGATCCCGATCGAGGATGATTGATCCGATGGTTGCAATCCATCCAAGCCATGATCCCGATCGGCGATGATCAATCCAACAGTTGCGATCCATCCGATCGGAGACGATCTGATGGTTACGATCGATACAAGCCATGATCCCGATCGACAATGATCGATCGGATTGTTGCGATCAATCCGATCAGAGATGATCCGATGTCTGCGATCGATCCAAGCCATGATCATGATCGGCGATGATCAATCCGACGGTTGCGATCCATCTGATCGGAGATGATCCGACGTCTGCGATCGATCCAAGCCATGATCCCGATCGGCGATGATCAATCCGATGGTTGCGATCCATCCGATCGAAGATGATTCAACGTCTGGATCGATCCAAGCCATGATTCTGGTCGGCGATGCAATGATCAATCCGACAGTTGCAATCAATCCGATTGAAGACGATCCGACGGTTGCGATCGATCCAAGCCATGATCTCGATCGGTGATGATCAATCCAACAATTGCGATCCATCCGATCAGAGATGATCTGATGGTTATGACCGATCCAAGCCATGATCCCGATCGACAATGATCGATCGGACTATTGCGATCCATCTGATCGGAGATGATCCGATGTCTGCGATCGACCAAGCCATGATCCCAATCAAGGATGATCAATCCGACGGTTGCGATCGATCCAATTGGAGACGATCCGACGGTTGCGATCGATCCATGCCATGATCCTGATCGGCGATGATCGATCCGACGGTTGCGATCCATTCGATCGGCGACGATCCAACGGTTGCGATTGATCCAAGCCATGATCTCGATCGGCAATGATCGATCTGATCAGAGATGATCAGACGGTTGCGATCGATCCATGCCATGATCCTGATCTGCTATTATCGATCGAACGGTTGCGATCTATCCAATCGGAGATGATCCGATGATTGCGATCAATCCAAGCTATGATCCTGATCAGCGATGATCGATCGGACCATTGTGATCAATCCGATCGGAGACGATCCAACGTCTTCGATCGATCCAAGCCATGATCCCGATCGGCGATGATCAATCCGACGGTTGTGATCGATCCAAGCCATGATCCCGATCAACGATGATCGATCCGATGGTTGCGATCAATCCAAGCCATGATCCCGATTGGTGATGATCGATCGAACCGTTGCGATCGATCTGATCGGAGACGATCCGACGGTTGCGATCGATTCAAGCCATGATCCCGATCGGAGATGATCAATCCAACGGTTGCGATCTATCCCATCGAAGACGATCCGACAGTTGCGATCGATCCAAGCCATGATCCCGATCGGCGATGATCGATCCGACGGTTGCGATCCATCCGATCGGCGATGATCCGATGGTTGCGATCTTTCTATTTTTTCTTCTTACTTATTGTATTATGTTCTAGAGGTCAGGCCTAGCCCCCCTCCCTTCTGTACCATTTTAATTTTAAATTAATAAACTGGTAGGGGTCTGTGCCAAACCCCCTCCATTATGGTGGCTTTATATTAATAAAATTTCTTTATTCCTAATAATTTTTTAATTTATCAAAAAAAAAATATTTTTTATAAATTTTTTTATTTGAGCTGTTCATGGGCCAGGCCCACCTGGGCCGTGCCTGGCATGGCCCAATGGGCCAGGCCCACCTGGGCCGTGCCTGGCATGGCCCACTTGGGCCGTGCCTGGCATGGCCCACCTGGGCCGGCATGGCTCAGGCCCACCTGGGCCGGCACGGCTCAGGCCCACCTGGGCCGTGCCAGGCACGGCCCAGGTGGGCTGTGCCGGCACGGCACGACGGGCCGGCCCAGGCTCGTCATGGGCCGTGCCGTGCTGGGCCAACAGAAAAAATTTTCTGAGCCCGGCACGGCCCGGTACTGTAGCAGTGCCGGGCCGTGCCTGGCACGGCCCATCAGAGCCTGGGCCATGCCGTGCCATGGGCGGCACGGCCCAGTGCCCACCTCTACCGAGAGGGGGTCTCGGGGGCTAAGACGTTGTTCATGTGGCCCGAGACCGAGAGGGGGTCTCGGGGGTTGAGATGCTGTTCATGCGGCCCGAGACCGAGAGGGGGTCTCGGGGATTGAGATGCTGTTCATGCGGCCCGAGACCGAGAGGGGGTCTCGGGGGTGTTGAGAGAGCCTTCGTCAGTCGCTGTTATCGTTGTCGTTTATTCCGACGGCGTTTGATCAACCATATCAAATTTCATGCATGAGTTCATGAATAATCTGACCAAACTACAATTGATTCATAATCATCAATTCATAGTTGGCCGGCCTATTTATTTTTTAATATAAACACTTGTAATAATCAATGATGCTTGTAGCCTTCTTTTTAATATTATGTCACATACAAGTGCATATTGTTGTACTTTTTATCATGGATATGGCATTGATGAAGTTTGTCATATTGCACACTTTCTGACAATAACCAGACCATTGCACAATCTACCAATATCTAGGGGGATGCATTGATCTTCTTTACCCAACTTCTTCAACTAATGTAAGCAAGACTGGCAGATGCTCACAGGGCATTGTTTTGCATGAGGCAAGAGAAGAATCAAGGACCCTGTGTTTGTTTGTCCTAACAGAAAACTCACTTCTTTAAAAACTAAGAATTGAAGTCTGAACTTATGACATCAGTTGGTTTAATGGCTGGCTAAAACAATATGCACTTATGACATAGGTGATAGTAATTAGAGTCACCGCATAAGATTCCCTCCCCCCCCCCCCCCCGGATACATTCATCTTCCCCTCTTGCATTTTGAATGTGAAAAGTTTATGAGCATGCTGATAGAGATATAGACTAAAAGATATGCTTTATGTTATGTCTTTACATTTTTAATGAGAATTCATTTTGAGCAATGTGTGCCATTTACTATATATATGTGCAAGTGTCTAGTATTTACAAAGAGTATTTGATCTAGTGTGTAGAGTACGGCTTACACACAGAAGACTAGATCATCGATTCTTTTGGAATACAAGTTTATTGTTCACAGTTTTAGATGGAATTGGACATACCATCAGTAGAACTGTAGCACAAATTTTAGTAGGTCTGTCTTGACTACGGAGAATGGTTTATTCTAACTATTTGTGCTAGTACACTTTGTGTGTATTGAACAGGACCCAGTTGAGTTGATTATTTTATACTGACTTTATAAAATAATTTAGAACTCATGAATATTATGATTACTTATGCTCTTAATCTGAATTCTATTTCTAGACACGTGTATGTAGTGATTATTGCTTTGATTACACATAGAGTGAGATTCTATATGAGTCAATAAACTCAGTGGGTTGGGCAATAACATTATATATATGGTGAATATTAATAGTTGAAGGAATCCACGTCCTGTTAATTTGGATTGATGATATCCCTTTGAGAAAGCTTATAAGTTTTGATCGTATCAAATCTTGCAAGTGGATTTTGAATCCGATACATCAAATAAGTTAAGTGGATAAGTCTCAAGGATAATAACAACCAATTAAATTATATTGTCAGTATTTAAATTTAATTGGTGGATATCTGTAATCTTAACGTGGGGAGATAAGTATTTAATATTAAGGCTCGAAATATAAATTTGAATGTGATTAGGAGTACAATTGTAATTCTTTAGTGGAATGAATTATAATTTACGTAATTGAATCCTAACCCGGGATAGGATTAGGAGATTTAATTACATGGAAGTCCTTTTCATATTTGCCTATTTGGTCCCTGTTGTAGCCCTATAACCCTCTCAATTGGTTGCTAGGGTTAACGGTTTTTGAGAAAAAGAAAAGCAAGAAACCCTAGGTCGGCCGAGAGAGATCCCACCATCTTGTGAGAGAAGAAGATATTTCGGGAATACGACGGAAGGCTAAAAGGTTAAGGTCGAGCAATCAAATCGAGGTATAATCTTATACTCATAGATTAGAATGGTAAAAGATTTTTGTATTACTCATATACGCTATAGCCGTGATCTTGGGGGTATTCCGCGCTCTCCAACACATGCTAGTAGTATAAATTACCATAGGACAAATCTTCGAGTCAGTCATTTTTTTCAGTTATTTTCAGGGCAGCATCAGAAAGGTTTTACTTCTAAGTTATCCACATCATATCAAATATGTTCTTCAATACAACTAAAACCGAAGTTGGCAGATCAAGGACTATGGTGAGCTTCTTAAACCATGTGGCCTATTTCTGAATTTTAATACTTTTTATCTGATCTAGGATGTCCTAATGAGGCCCTGTAGTTTTAGCTTAACTATCACAAGACAAAATGTCAGTCCTCTCTAGGTTGGGGGCCTGAGCTACTTGACACAATGGGCGAGCTGCAGGCTGGAGTGCTTACTGACACCTCTTGTTGACCACTTGTATGCTAAGGGTGTTTTGACTGAAAAGGATTTACCAGCTTTCACAACAGACAACCTACAATAGCATCCTAATTTTCATCCACAACAGCAGCTCTAGTACACAGCTATAAGTCCAAAGAGGGGACTGCAGCCTTGGGCCTATTAAGTCAGTGACATCATCTGTTAGAAGGTATTTGTCTAATAGTAATCTATTTTGATAATATAAGATTATTATGTAGATTATTTTATTTAAGAATTAGATATAATAATCTAAACGGCAATATTTAACTCTTAGTAATTTAAGATTACCTATGACGATTCGATTCTCATTTAAAAGATAGATATTTAAAATCACCAAAGTCTAGTAATCTCAGATTAGCTCATAATTTCTTTTATACTCTCTCATCTTCCCTTACCTTCATTTGTGTTGTTCTCCTAGCCAGCACTCTTACCTGCATAATAATATTATTATATTATACATATTACATAATATTACCTAACACAATAATCTTATCATATAATATATTATATTTTATATTATAATAATATTAAGAAATGCAGCAATCTTGCATTTTTAGTAAACCGAGCTGATATTACAAAAGCAAATCAAATAATATGGTGATCGTGTATTTTTGATAATTTGATTTATAAATTTAAGAGTACTAGAAATGTAATATTTATATTACCGTAAACCAAACATCGCCTTAGATTTTAGGAGAGTTTAGCTACGCACCCTGCTCATAGTCCTAGCAAGTTCCCTCTTCTGATGTAGTTGGAGAGGATTGGTGCAATTTTATGAAGACATAGCATGCTGTATCAATGAAATGCTGGCGCTAGATATTGAAGGAGGATATAAGCGAGGCTTCATAGAGTTTTTCATTTTGGACAGGATCAGAGGATTCACATGAAGAAGTTGGAGTTAAATATATGGGGACTGAATTTTCCTGTCCAGTATAGCATCGAAGCGATTTGGTAATTTCAGTTGATCAAGATACAATTCTCCAAGCAAGACAATCAATCAGCTAAGGTTGCAGGCAAACCTAAGCCTTGTTATTTAGACAAAAAGGGATATTTAAAATGTTCAAGCCAAGTTATAAATGTTCAAGCCAAGTTATAAATGTTCAAGCTCAGCTTATTTCCACATTGAACAAGCTCAAGGATCCAGATCAAGATTAAGCTTATCTGAGCTTTTCTATGACTTTCACTTATAGGCCAGTGGTTAAGCAGAACAAACCCAAGTTGAAATTCCGAGGCCCCAGCTGATCTGAGCATAGTTTAGCCAGGTTAGTGAAACGAGTAGAGTAAATGATGTAAGAATGAAGGGATAAATAGATAAAAATCTATTGAATCATTTCAGTCATATAGTTTTACCCTAGTTAATAGGAATGACACAGTATAGATTCGGCTTCCTCAGTTAAGAATGACTGCTGGGTGGTACAAAATGTGCTCCGAGGATTTCAATCGTTTTTATTCCACATTAATGATGAAGGCTGAAACTTGAAACGACATGCAGACACAAACAAACCAAGTTGCCAACTTTTTCTTGCCTCTATGTGTTTGGATCCTAGCTCAAACAATCGAGTAGCTCCGTATAACTGTTCAGTTTTCTTCATGCTAACTGGTAACTCAAGGTAAGATCGAGGATGATGGAAAGTGGAAAGGACCAAAAGTTCACACTAGTCACAGTAACCGTTGAGTGATGGTACTTGCGTTCTGACCTCAGGCCCATCAGCCATGGAAGGGAACAACAACTCAGGGCCCCCCTGGTACCCCTTGCCCTGCGTCTTGGAGCCTGCATTGAGACCCTTAATGCATGAATGAAATCAAATCTTCTGAGTGCTGGCTGACGATTCCCTGCTCAAGTGTGATGGATTCTCTTTAGCTTGGCCTGGCCTCTGAGTGCATGAAAAATAGGCCTTGTCCCCTTCACCTTTCAAATGAGCCCATTATTCACTGTTCTAGTTTGTTCGATTCTCGACTTCTGGTCTGCTGGGTTTGAAATGATCTAATTCCGTGGGCATTTTAGTTATGATTTTAATCACTTCTGTAAGAAAAGCAGCATGGTGAAGCCTGCCATCTCGATCTAATTCAAGAATTAATGATTGCATTCTTACTTCCGATTGCTATAAATTTTTGCCTTTCTATTTTAAAGAGCGGAAAGAATCATATTAGTTTGGATGAGTTAAGAGAGAATGGATTAGAAAATTTTTTTTTTTTTGATGTAAAAGATGGCAGATCCATCAGAACTTAATTAACATACTGTTTGGCACATGCCATGCCTCTGTTTTTTTTTTTTTTTTTTTACCAAAATGAAGCATTATTGATGCAGGCCCCATTCATTAGCCTGGTTGCTCGGTTGTTTTCACTCATCACAAAAGATGGGGAAAGCTGCAAAGGCTTAGGATTCCAGCACACTGTGGGACTGTTTCGTATTATCAAGCCAGATTTATGTAACTTAGTAATCTCATAGCATAGACGTTAACCTGTTAACATGATCAGTTGCGCTTTCTTGGATTATTCATTCATCATTTATTTTAAATAAATATTGATTTGGGTTCCATGCAGATTTTTCTGGTAAACTGAACTAGATTGGATAATGATGCAGGGCGATATTCAAAACGCCTGCAACTCAAGAACGATCTAATCTGCGAGAAAAGAATTTGTCCAGGTTTGGTTCGAATCTTGACAAGAGAAGAAAAATTTTTTGAATTTGATCACTCACAATCCGAAGTTTAAAAGGAAGATCAATTGAATTTTCAATTCAATTATTTTGAATCAGAAAAAAAAGAAACATAGATCTGAATTCAAGAAAAATAACATCTAAATACCATCTTTCTTCTCTGCCGTTTTCAGTCCCCCAAAACCAACCTAAATAAAAAAGATAAAACTCTAATATCATAAGTTTAGTTAAAATTACAACTATGCTCTTAAAAACGAAAACAGGTCCAAAACTCCTATCAGACGAGCCCGGATGGCCAAAATCCACAGCAGCTCATCGCCGAAGGCATGACTTTGAATCAGTAGTCCGTTTTCATGTGATCAGCTAAGTTTGGGCCCAGTCCGACACAGTAGCTGACCGGATTCGATTGACCCAAAGTGTCAAAACGAAGTCGGGTCAATTCCGTACACTCGGCCCAAACATGGAATTTCAAGCCCGTTTGTTCTGCAACCTCTTGGACCTTCGTAGACTACCTGGCGTGGGCTTCCCTGACGTGGCCTGCTGACTCTGGGTTGCTGGAACAGGAACATCCAAGGACTAGTTCGACTGACCCGAACTCTGGTCCGAACGGATGTCCTCATCAGATAATAAAGAAGCTTGCTCTTGTGATCAACTGGCTTAAGAAGGACTCCAAAAACTCTTGCCCTCATCCCCTTCTCCCAAGACCCAAATCCTTGATGGCATCTAAATCAATCTGCTGATTTCCTAGTTAATAAAGCAACATCCTCATCCATCTCAAGTGCAACTCCAGGAGTATGAATTTCCACCTCATTTGTTGCACCTACTTCAAGCTGATGAGTCTGTCTACTATTGTTATTAAAAAAAAAAATTTGTTAAATTTTCTTTTAAAAACAAACTGATTCAGTAGCTAGCACCTATCATGCATGCGTGGTTTATGTATGCTTACAATCTATATACAATGATAGATTTGCTATGATTTTTTTCCCCCTTCAATTAATGCTAAACCTAATATCCCCCCTGCTACATGACAGCACTGCAAAACAAAATAAAAGGTGGTCATATAAATTACAAGGCAGGATACATGCGAAGCAATGACGTAAAATTTGACTAGATTTCAGCCCCACGTAGAAGGATAAATGATAGGCTGGTCTTCTCAATCTCAACAGCTGAAACTTGGCCCAAGGAAAGCGTTCTTAAGACCCGTGAACCTAAGGCGCTCACAATGGACCCATCGAGACAAAAACATTCCCCTCGACCTCCTCCCTTAGAATTATCTCCTAAGCTGCGAAAAATTACTGTCCGTGGGTTTGAATCTTTTATTATTATTATTATTATTTTCCTTTCTCCCTCCATCTCTTTGGCTATGAGGGGTAAATCATGGAGAGTTACTTGCTCACATCCAATTTTTTTACCAACGTTGGAACCAAATCAGAATAACAGCTGAAGAAACCGGCCTGAAATTTCTTTCTTCAGAGGACCAACAGGGGACCTTCACCTCTGAAACTTTGTTGTTAGAGAAATTATTTGCAATCGTAGTACATTGCTTTAAAATTACTGATCCTGCATTATTATTATTATTCATCATTAAGAACAATATGACCACCAAGGACTAAATCTAATTTAGCTACGGGCAAAATGTTTTGAGAATGAAAAAAAAATGGCCGCTAGCATAGTTGTTGTCAATCATTGCAATGGAATATAATGAACAAGATAAGCAAAATAATGATGTATGCAAGTATTATTAATCCTATTGTACAACGGTTGTTATATCATGAACATGTCCAAATAAAAGACATTATTCAAATTCCCATCATGTATATGCCATTACAAAAATTATTACATTACGATTTTTATTTATTTTTTGAACATTTAGTTTAAATTACAATATTTTTCTTCTTTTTTTTTTTTTTTTAAGATGTCAATACTCCACGCGAGGTTCAAAATATAAACGCAAAATAGACATATGTTTAAGAGGAGAACTAGTATGATATACCTCAATTTTCTTGACAGAGTAATTTGACTCCAATGAATTTAGACCAACCTAGAGAGAAATCTGATAAGATTTGAATTGTGGTAATTTTTTTTGGGAGGGAAAAAAAGGATTAAAAAATAAATATCATTGAGATGATATTTATTTTCTAATAGAAGAAGAATAACGTGCGTAACTTACACCTATAAATATCATTGAGATGACTCTTCCACACCCCCGCTCCTGAAAAAAAAAAAAACTCCAAGGGAAAAAAAAGAAGTTAAGCCTATTTCATCCAAATCCTGATTAAAATTGGCCCCCGGCTCTAGACCCAAATACAATTTGGGTTGTGACAACCCCGGATCAACTTGCAACCTAGTTTCTAGATGATCATTTTTAATTTCTAAAGGTGGGAATTTGGATTTTCTAAGTGGTGGTATTAGGATAAACAGAACTTCATTGCATCACTCAAAACATAGAGAAACCAGACCAAAAGCATATTTGCATATTTGTCATTAGTGAATCACATACTGCTCTGCAGGGTGTTAGTAGGGTGATCTCCTTTGCCTATTTTTCCTCAAAGAAAAAGGATTAAGCATGAGCTCCAAGGCCAAAAACAGGACACTCTTGTCAACTTGTCCGCTTAGAATTCTAGAAAGATTTGGAGTTATCTACTCTTCCTCCATTTGATGAGCTTGAGTTGCTGCTGATTTCATGCTAAATGAGGTAACACCGCACCTTGTTCTTTCCCTCCCACGCAGCGCTCGAAAGATAGCCACTCCCAATTAGTCCCACCCGCCATGGCTCTTAAATGGTCATAAATGTTGCCGTAAACTTTGTCACCTTCTGTTTGGCCCATTGTTTCTTTCACACCAGAGTGGTTTTTTGAATGAATTCCACAAAGATGGTCCCTTGCCCTCCTGATACGCCCTTGGATTTACTTGATGCATGAGTCCTGAAAGCCTTCTCCCCCAACTTCCACATGGCCTCAGTTGTAAGCCCATGTAGCTCCAAAATGGTCTGAACCAACAAAGGTGACAAAGCCATTCAAAAAATAATAAACCAAGAGGGTGCTTGACTTCCATTAGCTGTCACCATTCACACCAGCTCCAGACAAAATTCAAAAATTATCGTTGCAAAAGGAAAAAGGGCAGTAATAAAGAGTCCTCTCTGACATTAGAGAAGCAACCCATAGAGATGCACCATTTTGTTTGTCAAGAAATAGAGAGCACGAATGGATAGCTGAACTACTACTACTACTACTACTACTACTACTACTACTACATCCATGCATCAAGTATCTACACACACAGCCATCAAAACTTCTTCCTTGCCAACTTATTAAAGCTCGCAACTCTCTTCCCCAACCTGCAATTTTTCTCTCTTCTCTATCTCCACTTCTCATCCGCTTCTCCACCTTTCTTGGTATCATTTAAGTTCAACCAGCCATGAAGGATCTCTGTGATCTCAAGGTTCACATCAATGGGCAGCACACCTTCCTCCTCCATCAGGTAATCTTCAAACCCAAAACCCAACCCAAATCTTCATCTCATCTCCTTCAATCTCAAGAAAATCTAAGATTTCTTCGACTTCTTCTTCTCTTTTCTTCTTTCTTAATTGCAGAGGATTCTCTGCTCATTCTCAGGAAGACTAAAGAAGATGGTGAAGCAGGAGAGGAAGAGATGCCAAGCAAAAGGCTCAGAGGTGAACATAATGGAGTACCCTGGAGGCCCGGAGGGGTTTGAGCTGGTATCAAGATTCTGCTACAACAGTGGGAGGATTACCATGAGCCCAGCCAACGTCAGCCTCCTCCACTGTGGTGCATTCTTCCTTGAGATGACTGAAGAGTTGTCCAACTGCAATCTTTTGAGGCAGACAGAGACGTTCTTGGATGGACTCTTCTACTGGACCTGGAGTGACATCTTGACAGCATTGAAAGCTTGTGAGCATTTCTTTTCAATCGCAGATTCATCTGGCCTACTCTTAAAGCTCATCGCCTTGCTCCTTGAAAAGATCTCAGCCAATTCAGAGGTACCACTAACAGCAGCCACCCCGCAGCCTTCCTCCTCCTCCTCCTGCTCATCCCCTGATACATCTGGGTTCAGGTGCTCTTCTTCCACCAAGACCCCAGAAACCATGAAGCCTTGCTTCACTAAAGAGTGGTGGTTTCATGACCTGACTACGCTTGGCCCAAACATCATAGAAAAGTTCATGAGGATCCTCGGAGCCTATGGCACTGATAACAAGAACCCCTTACTGACCAGGTTCCTATTGTACTACCTCAAAGAAGCAGTCAGAAACCCGAGTTTAAATAACTTACAGTATGGTGGCCTTGCAGACACCGCTGTCGACGGCGTGGTGCTGATGGGGAGGTCAGCCTTTTCTTGTAGGGGGCTGTTCTGGGTTCTGAGTGTGGTCTCTGGCCTGGGCCTGAGCAAAGAATGCAGGTATAAGTTGGAAAGGCTGATGGGTCTGATGCTTGACCAGGCCACTCAGGATGACCTCTTGGTATCAGGGAACGATGGGGATGTCTATGATGTGAATCTGGTGCTCAGGTTGGTTAGAGTCTTCGCGAGAGAGAGAGAGGAGGGGATGTCCTTCCGAAGGATGAAGAAGGTTGGGAGGTTGATAGACAAATACTTGGGTGAGATCTCCCCTGACCAGAGCCTGAAGTTGTCTAAGTTTCTCGGGGTGGCTGAGAGCCTGCCAGATTCTGCCAGGGACTGCTTTGATGGGATCTACAGAGCTTTAGATATCTATCTTGAGGTAAGACCAAACTATCATTAGCTTACGAGGTGAGAAGATTCTACCTCTGTTTCTAAATTTCTTCCCCTTTAGGCTTGGTGGTTATATGGGCAGCTCGATTGGTTTATTGTTATTGGTATTCTGAAAATGGACAGCAGTACTTTGTGGTTTGCTTCCTCAAGATTGATGCCTCGCTTGGTACATCTTTGCATTAAACTAAATGATTTAGTTCATGCAATCTTACTTTGGTTTTCCTGTTTCTAAATTAAACTTCATTGTTAGTTTCTGCATCTCGTCATTTCAGTTTATTAGCTTTCAAGCATTGATCAATATAACCGGTTCTGGTCGAGAATAGTTAGTAGGTTTCTTATGCAACATGGGCGGGTTCTTTGATGTGTGCATATGAGAGTTGGGTGGTTGGAAACTTCCTAAATCTTCTTCCTTTTGTACCCAATCAAATGGTTTCCTGTGAACATCTCTCTTTTTCCTCTTTGGAAAGTCACTTCCTTTTTGGTTCAAATGGAGGGAATATTTTTACATAAGGCAATAAAGATTGCATCCCTCAACACACTTTACACACACATTGATGGAGCAACCTTCCTTAAACTAAATTATAACAGTTGAAGCACACATGCCTTTGCTTGCCGAAAAAATCATTTGAGCCTTCTGTGTGGGAGTATAAGATGACTGGGGGCACAAATCTCATGGTTGGCTCTGGGAAAACCGACCCTGTTGTACTTGCATTTCAAAATAGTTGCATAGCTTGGACAACATTCCAAAGCTACCCTGTTTTAATGATTTTTTAGAGTACTTTTTAACTTTGTTTATGGAAATTCATGTAGTTGTTATTGCTTGTTTCATATGATTGGTAGTATCCGGATACAACTAGATGTTCTGTTATCATGATGTTTTGATATATCGTACAACCACCCTTGTACCTCTGTTCCTGTGCATTGAAACCAAATATGGACATTGAATTTGTGTCTAATTGGTGGCATGAACTAGGGACTCCTCACATGATGCTTCCTACAATTACATCCCAAACAATACATTGAACAAATACTTTTCTGCCTACATAAAACTTGAGATCACTCATCTTCTGCTCTATTATCTATTCATGCATCTATCTAGTGTCTACATTGGTTTCTTTGATCTGACAGCAGCATTGTTGTTCATTTTTTGTCAGTCACACCCAAATCTGACCACTGAGGAGCGCATGAGACTATGCCAATGCCTAAACTATGAGAAACTCACGCTTGAGGCTTGCAGAGATCTTGCCAAGAACAAGAGGATCCCTCCAGGAGTTGCTGTCCAAGCGTTGGTTGCACAACAATCCAGGCTTCAAATCAGGAGTAACATGGCAGATAAGGTTGACAGAACTGTGACTGTGGCCGAGACGGCTTCACCAGAGTTGTTAGATGACAAG
Source organism: Calamus simplicifolius (assembly GCA_900491605.1). Lineage (NCBI taxonomy): Eukaryota > Viridiplantae > Streptophyta > Magnoliopsida > Arecales > Arecaceae > Calamus > Calamus simplicifolius. The sequence continues at coordinate 305,374 of UESW01001484.1, forward strand.
GACCTGAGGTTCAACCTACAGAGAATGCAGAACAGAGTGATGGAGTTGGAGAAGGCGTGTAGGGAAATGAAGGGCCAGATGTCTAAGATGATCAAGACCAAGGCCACTAACAGCACCTACCACCACCGTGGTAAGGGTATGCCTAGGCTCTGTTGACTCATCTCATTCTTCTCCCCCCTCCCTATTCTCTACTACCTTTGAAAGTTCAATCCATGCATTTTTCTTTTGTATATTTTTCTTTCCTTTTTCTAATATTTTTTTGGGTGAAGATCTTGCAAAGCAACAAAAGGACAGTAAATTTCTAGGTGATACATCCTTTCGTTTCACTCTTCTTCTTTTTTTTCTATCTCATTTGTGACTTGAATTTAGTTGAGTTACATTGCAGCACTTTGTGAGATAATCGTGATGGAAGAACTATTAAGGAGTTGCTAAAGGTTTCCACTACATGAGTTGATTAAAAGTTGTTTGAATCCAACCATTCTATATATTCTTCCAACAGGTGCATCTGTTGTCAAGCGAAAAGATATTTAATTATGGCTTTAGGGTGAAGTAAATTCACAGAAAAATCCCTCAAATTCCGCACTCTGAAATACTTTCAAACTTGGATCTTGAACTGAAACCAAGATGCTTGAGCTTGGAACGGGATTCCACCATTTCTCCTGAAAAGGCCGGGCTGTACTAATGTTCTTGAGGTAAAAGCATCCAAAAGAGAGGCAAAGGTGCAATTAAAGATGTTTGTTTTCATTGGACCACAAACTTGGAAAGAGAAGGCTGAAGCCTAAAAAGAACAGTCCTGCAAACTTAGATAGTATTTGAAATAGAGGATAAGAGGGGATATCCAAGAGGGGATATCCCCTCTTATTCCAAAAGCCATAACTATAAGGTAGTGTTTGATATGGGGGATAAGGAAGGATATCTGGGCTAAGCTAGAAGGGATAGGTCTGAACCCCATGGGTTAACCATGGGTTATCCCTTGAACTTATTCCCTAGGGAACCCAAGAACAACTGTTATCCCTTGATGGCAAACTAACATGCTTATTCCCTCAGGGATATGCCCTTCAATTTATTCTCTAGAAAATGCAGGAATAGCTGGTTATCCCTTCAAATAAGAGTAAAAAAAAAGCTATCCTATGGATTTACCTTTTTGCATTTGATATGATCAATGGGATAGCCAGGGGACCAAACTCTATCCCGTACACTTATCCATGGATAACATTTTTTCTATCAAACACTACCTTAAGTAGTTTATTCTTTTTTGTCCTGAAAAATCTTATCTGCCAAAAAAAAAATGTTAGACATGAATTAGACAAATTTAGACTCTGAACAATGTTATAATCCATATATCATGATACAAGAAAGCACCCCCATGTTCCAGAAATTTTAAGTCTCTCACAGAGATTAGTGGCTAATGGACACAAGCCAAACGAATTTGTAGTTTGCAAATAAAAGAGTGATAATTCACATAAATTCAAGGAATCAGTCACCACACAACCAACATATGGAAAGGAGCCTTCGCATCATTTGGATGCCAACACACTGTACTGCTTCAGAATGTCATTATCAGTTTTATTCTTTGTGGAGAGAATGGATTTCTGTTGCTGGGAGTCGGAGAGCGTATCCCTTGGAATAAGAACACAGATTCTTCAAGGGGTGGAGGTACGTCACAACAGCTTTTTCTTAGTTGGTGTGAGCAAGAACAGCTTGTGATTGAATCGCTACTTTATGTTTGATGGGTCAGGCAAGAGGAATACTGAGATGGATTAGTTGTAACAAGGGCAAGTCACTAGTTCTGTAGCCTTGTTATGATCGGAAGCATAGACAACGTTCCTGCATTGCATGGCCAAGATTGAGGTTTTTGACTAGTTTATTTACTTGTGTGTAAATTTTTGATATGATAAGTAGCCAGAATCTATATGCAGGCCTGCAAAATTAACAGGCTCAGATTAAATTAAAACGTTTGCCAAACGTGATAACAATCATGTGGATCAAAGGGTTCCATTGGATCTAAAATGAGACAAATTAATTGTAAAATTAGATATTATATCTTTAGATTATTAAAACAATAAAAGAACATACAATACGCTAGCAGCATCAGGAGCTCTGATACCTGTCGTCTACATCAAAATGACAAAGGTTGGACAATGCTGTAAAAGGACATCCACTGGCACAGCCAAGGGAAATCCTACATGTACTGACTCTATGCTAGATCTCAAGACAGCAGCGTAGCCCAGCAAAGCAAGCAGAACTCTGTAACTAGATGCTTATAGATCAAGATTGCAAAGACATTGCAATTTGTACCAGTGCAATGGTGCAATTTGAAGAATCTAAGTTGATGACCATCTTCTCCTTAGGTTAAACATAACAAGCAGAACAATCCATAAGGCAGATGCTAAACAATTTTACCCTCAAACCTCTGCTTACAAAAGACAAGGGAGGAGAAAAACAAGAGAACAACGAATAGTTAGGTCAATAGATTGGGCATTAAAGAGAGCATAAGAAAAAGATTGAGAAGGGTCTTCACAACAGCAAGCTAATGGCTACTGCAAGACAATGGAACTAGGCAAACCTCAGCAACATGAGGCCATTCTGGTTTGACCAGATTGGTGCAACGGTTCACCATTTGCTGATAATTGATTTATAGCGACAGGTCACCATTATTATGTCTAACATAAGGGCTGGACATCAGTGGCCATCAAGAATCATGCCGTGGAAGATGGTAATGAAGAAAGCCAACTATTTAGAATCCTCCTCATCCAAGAACAAGCCCAATCACAAGCAGGCTGACTAAGGTGCAAAATTATTTTTGATTTTCTACTTTGATATCTCTTCAATCCAACTTCTATAGATCCTGCACTGCACAGTTAAGATGCAGTTTGTAGCCCTGTTGCAATTTTAATCAAGATCATATTGGTTCAGGATGGTCGCAGGTTCTCTGTCCAATGGAGTTCTTGCTAAGGGGTAAAGCAAGTTTCTGGCATATATGGAGTGGATCTGAGAAAGAACAGGCTGACCCTTCTAACTACAAAGGATCACTTGTGCATCATCACCTAAAGTTCATAATGTGGAATCTGAGATACATAGGTCATGTTGCTGCTTAGAAACCATGGATCTTCACATCCTACTTAATCGCTAACAGCAAACTATTTCACAGAAAAAGCAGGCAGGAAGTGAAGTCCACATTTAAGAAGTTTCACTTTTCAGAAGTAAATAAAGCATACTATTGCATTTTCCAACAGAAACAGGGTAAACATCAAGCATGTAGGAACTATCCAGGGTTTTTAATTGAAAATTAAAAAAAAAGTTGAAAAAGAGTTGTCATAGAAATTACAATCAAGCACTGAATCCTTCAAAACTGAATCAGGATTTATCACGTCACCAAATAATGCATTTCTATCTTCAGTTGCACATGCCTACAAACTTCTGATGATGAACAAACTACGTCTCACTTTGGTAAATTAGATGCAAGCCTGAAAAACAAAAACAATCCAAGAGAAAACTGCTTACTTCCATTTCCAATTTATCCACAGGTAGATAGCTGACACAAGCATTTATTAGATGGTTTCCAAGAGAGAAGCTATGGTAAGAACAACTTCTTCAAGCCTTAGCATTAAAATATATAGCATCAATTGTACTTAGATATGGTTAATGACAAGGTCCAGAGAAAAGAGTCAAAATCTTTATATGATTTTTATTGATTTAGAGAAAGTATATGATAGAATATCTAAAAAAAGTGTATGATGGTTGTTACAAAAGAAAGGAGTGTCTATTAAATATATTAATATAATAAAACATACGTATGATGGAATAGTTAATAGTGTAAGAAATATTGACGGTAATACTAGTAAAATCTTGATTATAGTAGGCTTACATTAGAGATCTACTCTTAATCTTTACCTTTTTGCATTAGTTATAAATGAGTTTGCGAAACATAATTAAGATGATATTTCATGGTGTATGTTATTTTCAGATGATATAGTATTAATGAATGAAACTAAGTTTAAAGTTAATAATAAGTTGGAATTATGCAGATAGGCATTAAAATTTAAGGGTTTAGGTTATGTAGGACGAACACAAAATACATAAAATATAATTTTAGTATAATTAAAATAGATATTAATGTAAAGTAAATATTGAAAACTATGGAGTTTCTAAAAGTGATCATTTTCGATACTTAGAATTGATTATTTATTAAAAAGAAGAGATTAAGGATAATGTTGTCTATAAGATTAAGGTAAATAGGATGAAATAAAAAAATGCAACTAAAATATTATATGATCGTAAAATATATTATTCAGTTGAAAGAAAAATTTTATAAGATAGTCATAAGACCAACTATCTTTATGATAGGAAACATTGAATGGTTAAAAACTTATATGTACACAAGTTGAATATAGCTGAAATAAGAATTTTAAGATGGATATATGGTAATATAAGAAATATAAAATAAGAAATAAAGTCATTTGTAAAAATGTAAAAGTAGCACCAATTGAGGAAAAGACGAGCTTAGATGATTTGAACAATTGCAACGTAAATCTAGAGAAACACCAATGTGAAGGAATAATTTGATAATATATGTGAAAGAAAAAAGAAGGTAGAAATAGACCGAGGATTATATGAGAAGAAGTGATAAAAAAAGATTTAAAATCTTTACATCCAATAGAAAATATAAATTAAAATCAAGTAGAATAAAGAAAAAAGGTTTATGTAGCCCCTAACTAATTTGAGATAAAAGCTTTGTTGTTGTTATTGCTGTTTTTACAATTAACAACTCGGGCTTTTGTTGCCAGCTGTTAAAGCACAACACCTCCAAGTTCATGCTATTTACTTTTCAAAAGGCACAAGCTTGGACAAATTTAGAACCATGCAACAACTCGAAATCCTTCTCTAACCCAAAAGAAACTATAATTTATCTCACCTTCTTCCTTGCAACCAAGTACTCCATTAGAAATGGCACTCCCTTCATCAATCAAAAACAAAACTCCAGCTTGCAGTGAACCCAGGTTCAAAGAACACCAGACAAAACAACTAAATGACTAAATGCCAGGTCAACATCAAGTACTACTTCAGCTTGCTAAACTTTTAGATGTGGCAAATCCACTTTTTTCCAATCACGTAGTTTCCTAGATCATGCTGAACACTGAAAGGCAATTTAACTGAGATTTTAATATATTTAAGGAAAGAAATTAGAATGAAGTTTCTAGATGATGGCCCATCAATGAAGATTCCTGTCATCTTCAACCTGAATTCTTTTAGCTTATAAAGTCACAAGGCAATTTGATTTCCATCTACCAAAAAAGAGTGAAAAAATGTTATAGCTGCATCTCCCTGGGGATATAAAGTGCTCTACACTATTATTTGAACAACACAATTACAATCCTTGATTTGAACAAAGAGACAAAAACAGGTAATAACACCTCTGCTATTCATTCCTTTCTGAACTTTTGGCAGAATAACAAGGTACCTGGCAGTAAACAAAAGGAGAGGCCTTGAAGCCCCACAGCACTATTCTGGTTCATGTTTCAAATAGCTAAACATATGGCCACAGGAGAGAGAAAGAGAGAGAGAGAGAGAGGGGGGGGGGGGGGGTAAACATACTTCAAAGTTTTCTCGCTATACATTATCCTAAATTAGTTCAGAAAATTTAACGAATTATAAAGATAATATATCACAGCCAAAATACGACATGGTTGCTCAAAAATAAACTACAGACATAATACCTGTTCAAAGGAAAAAGTTGTTGGCATGGAAATTCACTATGGAAATATTATATAACAAACATCATATAGCACAAATAGCAGAAAAGCTAGTGATTTAGTGCAGAACAAACAATGTTTATCAATGACAACGACTACAGAGATGTCGGATATCAGAATTGATAAATGCACCTTAAAATATAAATTTCATCCAGGCAGACTGTGTTATTGCCAGCAAAGTGAAAGAGATACAATTTCATTCAGTAAGTCAGTCTTCAAGCTTCTCAAACAAGAAAGCAGGGTTGTATTTAGACAATCTCACCTCTTGCATAGTGGAACATAACTCCATATGCAGTTTGGGCATTGCTTGCTCCTAAATGATTGGTCTAAGAATCCCAAATTCAATCCAGGCATATGCCATCCGAATAACTTGGAAGAACTCCATACTTAAACAGCTTCTGCTTGCTGAGCTCCTTCTCCATCCACATTCACACCAACTATCTTCTCAAGCTTCCTCCAGTCCCCTGTGAAATCTTCTGGGAACTTCTTCTTCAGCCCACTAACCACCCTCTTTGCAGCTCTAGCCTTGGAATTCTTCATCAGCCCCTCCACCAGAAGCTTTACCGACCCTAGATCCGGCACCTTCCTCTGCTTCATACTATCCATGAACACCTCCAGACCCCCATCAAAATCCTCATTTTTACACAAAGAAGCCAACAAATTCTTGAAAGTTGCAGTATTTGGAACACATCCCTTCTCCTCCAAACCCTTGTACACATTCTTCGCTTCCTCAAAGCGGCCATTACTACAATAACAGCTCATAAGATAGTTGTAAGTAATGGTGTCGGGCTTCAATCCAGCTGCCTCGATCTCTCCGATCAGATCAAGCACGTCCTGCGGCTTCCCTTCGAGGGCTCGGTACATCACCCGGACATTATAAGCCGGCAAATCTGGCTTGCAGCCCTTCTTCTCCATCTCCTTCCACAATCTCTCCGCCTCCTCGGGCCTGCCCTCTTTATAGAAGGAATCGAGAAGGGTCGTGTAGGTGACGGTGGTGACCTCGATTTTTTTCTCCTCCATCTCCTTGAGGATGGCGAGGGCCTTCTTGGCGTCGCCGGCGAGGCAGTGGGACTTGACGAGGATGCCGTAGGAGACTTTGTCGGGGGCGATGGCGAGGCGGCGGGAGAGGTCGACGAAGAGATCAGGGACGCGGCGGCGGGAGGCAGGAAAGTGAGAGTGGTTGAGGGCGGAGAGGAGGGCATTGAGGGAGACGGCGGTGCGGGGTGCACCGAGGGAGGGAATCTCATCGAATGTCCGGAGGGCGTGGTCGACCATGCCGGCGGCGGCGTAGGAGGTAATGACGGAGGCAAGGAATGGCTCACCGGAGGCGCGGGGGTCCTTCTTGAGGGGCTCGAGGAGGGCTTCGATGTCGGAGAAGCGGCGAGCGCGGGCCAGGCGGCGGACAGCGGGGTCGAAGGCGTGGCGGCCGGAGAAGAGCGGGGTGTCCGCGGTGGGGGCGGTCGGAGGTCGAGATGGGGAGGAGCAGAGGAGCCGAAGGTGGTGGTGGAGGTGGAGGAGGGGGCGGCGGGGGCGGGAGAAAGCGACGAACGCCATTGCCGTGCTCTCCACGAGGGCCGGCGCGGGAGGGTTTACGGCGTCTTTTTCTCCCAGGAAAACACTTTGTACACCGGCCCCGGTGCAGCAACGCTGACGTAGACTGCACCGCGTCTTCCTATTGGTCCACGTGGCTCCGACGTGGAAGACCTGACAGACGGTATGGCTGGCCTTTGACGTAACAGTTCTGAACGCGACGGACATTAAATGCTGTTCGCTTTATTTTAAATTTTTTGTGTGGACGAAAATGCCCTTTAGCGCCATTTTTCCCGTTTTATGTCCTCTCTGCAAGAAGAACTCATTTTCTTCCAGCTTAGAGGCTGAAAGTTTTTCAGCTACTGGACTGGAAAACCTTGATACTGGAGTCTGTGCACGCAGAAGTTCGCTTCTCTCTCTGAATTCGGCCAGGTCTGTAAGATTTTCGTTATCTCTTCATCATTTGCTTTTAAAAAGCTCCTTTTTTCCTCCATCTGCTTGGGAATGCCAGACCTGGGCGAATTCAGAGAGAGAAGCGAACGTCGAGGGCGTATGTTCGAATTCGACCGTAAATTCTTCGCGACACCCCAGATGAAATCCCACGACACCCTAGCTTTAGGACGACGACACCCCTCTCATAAATGTGCACATAGAGAGAACCCGGCGACACCTTACTTCGGATTCTGCCGTTAATCCTTTGTGACACCCTAGGTGAATTCGGCAGAAAATCAATCGCGACACCGTAGTTGAAATCCCACGACACCCTAGCTCTAACGAGACGACACCCGTGCTATAACACTACCACCTAGAGAGAACCCGGCGACACCTTAATTGAATTCGGCAGAAAATCAATCGCGACACCCCGACATCCTAGTTCTGGCAAACGACACCAAAGCATTAAGCGGAGACACCCGAAGGACGGAAACATACGAGACATCCTAGTTCTGGCAAACGACACCCGAGTTTTGGTCGGCGACACCCGAATTACGGAAAAGTACGAGACATCCTAGTTCTGGCAAACGACACCAAAGCTTTGCGCGGCGACACCCAAAGGATGGAAACATACGAGACATCCTAGTTCTGGAAAACGACACCCTAATCTTGCTCGGCGACACCCGAAGGATGGAAGCATACGAGACATCCTAGTTCTGGGAAACGACACCCAAGCCTTGCGCGGAGACACCCGAAGGACGGAACCATACGAGACATCCTAGTTCTGGCAAACGACACCCAAGCCTTGCGCGGAGACACCCGAAGGACGGAACCATACGAGACATCCTAGTTCTGGCAAACGACACCCAAGCCTTGCGCGGAGACACCCGAAGGACGGAAACATACGAGACATCCTACTTCTGGCAGACGACACCCTAGTTTTGCTCGGCGACACCCGAATAACGGAAACATACGAGACATCCTAGTTCTGGCAAACGACACCCAAGCCTTGCGCGGCGACACCCGAAGGACGGAACCATACGAGACATCCTTGTTCTGGCAAACGACATCCAAGCCTTGCGCGGCGACACCCGATTGACGGAAACATACGAGACATCCTTGTTCTGGCAAACGACACCCAAGCCTAGCGCGTCGACACCCGAAGGACGATTCCATACGAGACATCCTTGTTCTGGCAAACGACATCCAAGCCTTGCGCGGCGACACCCGAAGGACGGAACCATACGAGACATCCTAGTTCTGGCAAACGACACCCAAGCCTTGCGCGGAGACACCCGAAGGACGGAGACATACGAGACATCGAAGTTCTGGCAAACGACACCCTAGTCTTGCTCGGTGACACCCGAATGACGGAACATACGAGACATCCTAGTTCTGGCAAACGATACCCAAGCCTTGCTCGGCGACACCCGTCTTATGAATGTCCACATAGAGAGAACCCGGCGACATCCTAATCGAATTCGGCAGAAAATCATTCGCCACACCCCAGTTGAAATGCCACGACATCGTAGCTCTAGGGCGACGACACCCGTCTTATGAATGTCTACGTAGAGAGAACCCGGCGACACTCCAATTGAATTCGGCAGAAAATCATTCGCGACACCCCAGTTGAAATGCCACGACATCCTAGCTCTAGGGCGACGACACCCGTCTTATGAATGTCTACATAGAGAGAACCCGGCGACACTCCAATTGAATTCGGCAGAAAATCATTCGCGACACCACAGTTGAAATGCCACGACATCCTAGCTCTAGGGCGACGACACCCGTCTTATGAATGTCTACGTAGAGAGAACCCGGCGACACTCCAATTGAATTCGGCAGAAAATCATTCGCGACACCCCAGTTGAAATGCCACGACATCATAGCTCTAGGGCGACGACACCCGTCTTATGAATGTCTACATAGAGAGAACCCGGCGACACTCCAATTGAATTCGGCAGAAAATCATTCGCGACACCACAGTTGAAATGCCACGACATCTTAGCTCTAGGGCGACGACACCCGTCTTATGAATGTCTACATAGAGAGAACCCGGCGACACTCCAATTGAATTCGGCAGAAAATCATTCGCGACACCACAGTTGAAATGCCACGACATCCTAGCTCTAGGGCGACGACACCCGTCTTATGAATGTCTACGTAGAGAGAACCCGGCGACACTCCAATTGAATTCGGCAGAAAATCATTCGCGACACCACAGTTGAAATGCCACGACATCCTAGCTCTAGGGCGACGACACCCGTCTTATGAATGTCTACGTAGAGAGAACCCGGCGACACTCCAATTGAATTCGGCAGAAAATCATTCGCGACACCACAGTTGAAATGCCACGACATCCTAGCTCTAGGGCGACGACACCCGTCTTATGAATGTCTACGTAGAGAGAACCCGGCGACACTCCAATTGAATTCGGCAGAAAATCATTCGCGACACCACAGTTGAAATGCCACGACATCCTAGCTCTAGGGCGACGACACCCGTGATTGAACAAGAGACCACGGAGATAATCCCCGCGACACCCTAGTTCGAATTCGGCAGAAAATCATTCGCGACACCCCAGTTGAAATGCCACGACATCCTAGCTCTATGGCGATGACACCCGTCTTATGAATGTCCTCATAGAGAGAACCCGGTGACATCTTAATTGAATTCGGCAGAAAATCAATCGCGACACCCCAGTTGAGATCTCACGACACCCTAGCTCAAACGAGACGACACCCATGCTTGAAAAAGGCGGTAATTTGACGTCAGCGTAGTACTCATTCGACGACACCCTAGTCACTGAGCCATGGCATATTTCCGAGAAAAGTTTGTAAACGTGGGCGGTTCCTATGGATTCGCGGGTCTCATTGATGTGATCGTGGCGATCCGGGTGTCCTTTCGTATTTCTCTTAGGTCGGCATAAACCCTAGAAAAACCCCTCAAACGTCCGTTGCTAGAGAAGCCATCCTTTTGCTCAAGAAGACATTCTTCTTCTCTTGCTCGAGAAGCCACTGGTCTCTTTTCCTCTCCTAAACTTGTTACCTAGTTCATTCATCCTGGTAATTCTTCATTCATGGAGACGAGCGCTTTCGTTTGTGCACGAAGACCGCGAACAAAGAAGAAGCCGACAGAGAAAATGGCGGAAAAATGCAAGGACCTGGTTCTTCGTTCGACTGAGGATGCGGCTCCTTCAGGTATGTTTATCACTATATTAAACATTACGATATTCTATCTGAACATTTAATGACATGTATGTCTTCTGTCTTACCCCCTGTTTTCGTTGACAATAAAATTGTTCCAGTCCCCCCAGTGAAGGCTTCCCAGCTGTTTAAGAATAGCTGCAGGCCGGCAGTATATGTTCAGAAGGTTTGGAGGATGGGGTTCTCTAGACGCCATACAAGACTGATTCGAAGGACCCCATTCGGTGCCTTCGTCGACATGCAGACGTTCACTGTCGACGGGCGACTGCTAGCAGACATCATAAGATGTCACAATGGTGGCGACGAGTTCATGTTTGGTGGAAAGCCAGTTATATTCAGTGCCGAAGAAGTCGCACTCATTTTGGGTCTTCCATGTCATGGGAAGAAGATCGACACGTCCAGCCAAATGTTCAACGGAAGTTTGTTCAGACGGTTTGGCCATGGTTTAGATCTTCGCCAATCAGGTTTGGAGAAGTTGATATTTCAACTCCGACCATCTAAAGTGCAGGAGGATGTCGAGGACACCGTCCGACTTTGGATCGCATACATGTTGGCCATGTTTTTGGCTCCAAAATCTAATCAGAGGTGTCCACGGTATCTCATCCAGCACTTGGATGACTTAAGTCAACTGAGTAGCATCGACTGGGCTTCGGCAATGAAGGAATTGATTGTTCAGGCTCTCCCAGAAATAGCTGCTTGCTTGCGTTCCGAGGAGCCGGTGCACTCAAAAAATGCAAAAAAGATTAGGAGGCAGCCTACCTTGTTCGGATGCTCTGCAGCACTGGTGGTAAGATTTATTGAGACAAATTATTAGTGTTGAGACAAAATTTTTTCGTAATATTACTTTATTTAATATCCAAAAAAATATAATTTTCAGGCGTGGTTCCTCGAGCATACATCAATGCGAGAGCCAGCATACCCTGAAAAACGGCCCCGGCTGTTGAAGTGGTATGACCACCAAACGAAGAACCAAACGGTTCGGGTTGCCGACTTGCAGCCTCAGGACTTGGTAATCTACTCCATTGCTCCATTGCTGTGACCATTTTTTCAACTTAATGCGTCAATATGTTCTGTTAATATTAATTTGTTATCATCTTGTGTTGCAGATGGAGGGAGCTATTGAACCATTGCCAGAAGAGCGATGGCTTCTCCCTCAGCAGTTCAAACCGTCCCCCCCTCAACAAACAGAAACTTGTGCCCCTCAACCAATGGATAGCTGCGCAGGATGCGCCGAGTTGAGGAATGAATTGAAGTATGTTAAGGATCAACTCGAAGATGTCAGGCACAGGCTGTCCATTGCTGAGAGCCTCCTCAATTCACTTCTCAGAAAGGAAAGTTATGCAATAACCGAGGAGGACAAGGGGGAGGAGAAAACAGAGAAGGTGCATTCCTTGGAGTTGGTCCTCCGCGAGCCCGATAACGTAAAAATTGAGGAGAAGAAGATGGAGGAGGACCATTCATCCGAGTTTCAAATTCAGACAGGGAATGCAAAATCAGGGGAGAACATATTGGAGGGGGATTCATTGGCTGATAAAACAGAGCAGGGGAATGAAAATAAAGAAGAGTCCATATCCGATAATAAACTTGGCACCCCTGCGCCAAAGGATGACAATATGGACTTAGAAATAATTGGAGTGCCGTCGCTTGTTAGGAGGATTAAAAAACATCCGAGGAAGCGTAAGGCTTCCACGGCTGTCGGCGAATGTTATGAGACAACCCGACCTAAAAAGTCGGTGAAGACAGTGGGCATGTCAAAGCCCAACACAACGGTCGAAGATGACCAAATAATTATTCAAAATTTTTTGAGCGATTGTCAACATCCCGATGAGATCGTCTACACAAATAAGTTTAGTGGAGTTGCAAGCAGAAAAAATCTTCAGGATCTCATTAACAACGAGATGGTAATAGATGATGTAAGTATATCAACGAAAATGTTCAAGTTGTTGATTTTAGAATGATTTCAATCGTTTTACTTTTTATTGGCAGATAATCGATTGCGGGCAGGAGTTTCTGATGCGAAACTGGGCAGAGCATCCAGACCGATATCATAAGTGCATAGTTGCATCAGTATTCGTACCTGCTCTATGTCTGACTTCCTCATCACCTGTTCATGAACTTGCTGGATCATCTGGGGCTGCGATATTTGATAATGTATCGGACGAAGATAAGGCCCAGTTCCGGTTTCTTTTCAGCATTGTAAACTCTGATAACTCTCATTGGCATTTGGTTGCTGTCGACATGGAAAGGAAGGTGTTTATGCACCTCAATTCAATGAAACGCAACCCGAAGTACAAGGCAAATGCAAGGAAATGGCATACAATTCTAGGCCACATATTCCATATATACTGCGATAAGAAGGAAGTTATGGAGTGGCCGATGGAAGAAATTGCGGATTGCCCAAGCCAACCGAGCGGATCGCTGGATTGCGGCCTGTACTGTCTGAGATACATGGAATGTCTTGCTCGACGAGACAATCCTGATATGAAGCTGGATTTCACGGATGAGGAAGTCAGAGATTACCGGCGACACTTAGCTGCAACGATTTTGAGAGAGGGCTTGAACAAAAAGATTAGCGACATTGTCGAAACATGTTCTTAATTTTTGTACAAAAGTATTCGTCTTTGAATGAGAATTGTATGTCATTTATTCATATTAACACTGATTATTATTTAATGAAAATGTTAAAAATTTTATCATTGCGAGCAGGAGTGTCCTCGTTGTATTCATATTTTTGCCTTCGTATCATTCCGCCTTTCTGGTGTCGTTTGACAAGAACTAGGGTGTCGTTTTCCATGACCTGGGGTGTCGTCGCTCTTAAATTGTCGGGTCGCGCGTCCTGGAATGTGTCGTATGTTTCCGTCTTTCGGGTGTCGCCGCGCAAGACTAGGGTGTCGTTTTCCATGAGCTAGGGTGTCGCCGCGTTAAGCTTGGTTGTCGTTTTCCATAACTAGGATGTCTCGTATGTTTCCATCCTTCGGGTGTCGCCGAGCAAGATTACGGTGTCGTTTTCCAGAACTAGGATGTCTCGTATGCTTCCATCCTTCGGGTGTCGCCGAGCAAGATTAGGGTGTCGTTTTCCAGAACTAGGATGTCTCGTATGCTTCCATCCTTCGGGTGTCGCCGTAGAACTAGGATGTCTCGTATGCTTCCATCTTCGGGTGTCGCCGCGCAAGGCTTGGGTGTCGTTTTCCAGAACTACGATGTCTCGTATGTTTCCATCATCGGGTGTCGCCGAGCAAGATTACGGTGTCGTTTTCCAGAACTAGGATGTCTCGTATGTTTCCGTCCTTCGGGTGTCGCCGCTTAATGCTTTGGTGTCGTTTGCCATTAATAGGACGTCTCGTATGTTCCATCATTCGGGTGTCGCCGAGCAAGGGTGTCGTTTGCCAGAACTAGGATGTCTCGTATGTTCATCCTTCGGGTGTCGCCGAGCAAGATTAGGGTGTCGTTTTCCAGAACTAGGATGTCTCGTATGCTTCCATCCTTCGGGTGTCGCCGCGCAAGGCTTGGGTGTCGTTTTCCAGGACTAGGATGTCTCGTATGCTTCCATCCTTCGGGTGTCGCCGAGCAAGATTACGGTGTCGTTTTCCAGAACTAGGATGTCTCGTATGCTTATCCTTCGGGTGTCGCCGAGCAAGATTAGGGTGTCGTTTTCCAGAACTAGGATGTCTCGTATGTTCCGTCTTCGGGTGTCGCCGCGCAAGGCTTGGGTGTCGTTTGCCAGACTAGGATGTCTCGTATGTTTCCATCCTTCGGGTGTCGCCGAGCAAGATTGGTGTCGTTTTCCAGAACTAGGATGTCTCGTATGTTTCCATCCTTCGGGTGTCGCCGAGCAAGGGGTGTCGTTTCCAGAACTAGGATGTCTCGTATGCTTCCATCCTTCGGGTGTCGCCGCGCAAGGCTTGGGTGTCGTTTTCCAGAACTAGGATGTCTCGTATGCTTCCATCCTTCGGGTGTCGCCGAGCAAGATTGGTGTCGTTTTCCAGAACTAGGATGTCTCGTATGCTTCCATCCTTCGGGTGTCGCCGCAAGATTGGTGTCGTTTTCCAGAACTAGGATGTCTCGTATGCTTCCATCCTTCGGGTGTCGCCGCGCAAGGCTTGGGTGTCGTTTCCAGACTAGGATGTCTCGTATGTTTCCATCCTTCGGGTGTCGCCGAGCAAGATTACGGTGTCGTTTTCCAGAACTAGGATGTCTCGTATGTTCCATCCTTCGGGTGTCGCCGCGCAAGGCTTGGGTGTCGTTTTCCAGAACTAGGATGTCTCGTATGTTCCATCCTTCGGGTGTCGCCGAGCAAGATTGGTGTCGTTTTCCAGAACTAGGATGTCTCGTATGCTTCCATCCTTCGGGTGTCGCCGCGCAAGGCTTGGGTGTCGTTTGCCAGACTAGGATGTCTCGTATGTTTCCATCCTTCGGGTGTCGCCGAGCAAGATTGGTGTCGTTTTCTAGGATGTCTCGTATGCTTCCATCCTTCGGGTGTCGTTGGGTGTCGTTTTCCAGAACTAGGATGTCTCGTATGCTTCCATCCTTCGGGTGTCGCCGAGCAAGATTGGGTGTCGTTTTCCAGAACTAGGATGTCTCGTATGCTTCCATCCTTCGGGTGTCGCCGAGCAAGGGGTGTCGTTTTCCAGAACTAGGATGTCTCGTATGTTCCATCCTTCGGGTGTCGCCGAGCAAGATTGGTGTCGTTTTCCAGAACTAGGATGTCTCGTATGCTTCCATCCTTCGGGTGTCGCCGCGCAAGGCTTGGGTGTCGTTTTCCAGACTAGGATGTCTCGTATGTTTCCATCCTTCGGGTGTCGCCGAGCAAGATTGGTGTCGTTTTCCAGAACTAGGATGTCTCGTATGCTTCCATCCTTCGGGTGTCGCCGCGCAAGGCTTGGGTGTCTAGGATGTCTCGTATGCTTCCATCCTTCGGGTGTCGCCGAGCAAGATTGGTGTCGTTTTCCAGAACTAGGATGTCTCGTATGCTTCCATCCTTCGGGTGTCGCCGAGCAAGATTGGGTGTCGTTTTCCAGAACTAGGATGTCTCGTATGTTCCATCCTTCGGGTGTCGCCGCGCAAGGCTTGGGTGTCGTTTGCCAGACTAGGATGTCTCGTATGTTTCCGTCCTTCGGGTGTCGCCGCAAGCTTGGTGTCGTTTTAGGATGTCTCGTATGGGGTGTCGCCGAGCAAGGGTGTCGTTTGCCAGAACTAGGATGTCTCGTATGTTTCCTTCGGGTGTCGCCGAGCAAGATTGGGTGTCGTTTTCCAGAACTAGGATGTCTCGTATGCTTCCATCCTTCGGGTGTCGCCGCGCAAGGCTTGGGTGTCGTTTGCCAGAACTAGGATGTCTCGTATGTTTCCTTCGGGTGTCGCCGCAAGGCTTGGGTGTCGTTTCCAGAACTAGGATGTCTCGTATGCTTCCATCCTTCGGGTGTCGCCGAGCAAGATTGGGTGTCGTTTTCCAGAACTAGGATGTCTCGTATGCTTCCATCCTTCGGGTGTCGCCGCGCAAGGCTTGGGTGTCGTTTTCCAGACTAGGATGTCTCGTATGCTTCCATCCTTCGGGTGTCGCCGAGCAAGATTGGTGTCGTTTTCCAGAACTAGGATGTCTCGTATGCTTCCATCCTTCGGGTGTCGCCGAGCAAGATTGGGTGTCGTTTTCCAGAACTAGGATGTCTCGTATGTTCCGTCTTCGGGTGTCGCCGCGCAAGGCTTGGGTGTCG
This sequence comes from Calamus simplicifolius, assembly GCA_900491605.1. NCBI lineage: Eukaryota > Viridiplantae > Streptophyta > Magnoliopsida > Arecales > Arecaceae > Calamus > Calamus simplicifolius. The sequence goes on from UESW01001484.1 coordinate 322,003, forward strand.
TTTGCCAGACTAGGATGTCTCGTATGTTTCCGTCCTTCGGGTGTCGCCGCAAGCAAGGATCTCGTATGGGTGTCGTTGTCGTCCAGAACTAGGATGTCTCGTATGCTTCATCCTTCGGGTGTCGCCGAGCAAGATTGGGTGTCGTTTTCCAGAACTAGGATGTCTCGTATGCTTCCATCCTTCGGGTGTCGCCGCGCAAGGCTTGGGTGTCGTTTGCCAGAACTAGGATGTCTCGTATGATCCTTCGGGTGTCGCCGAGCAAGATTGGGTGTCGTTTTCCAGAACTAGGATGTCTCGTATGTTCCATCCTTCGGGTGTCGCCGCGCAAGGCTTGGGTGTCGTTTCCAGACTAGGATGTCTCGTATGTCCTTCGGGTGTCGCCGCGCAAGGCTTGGGTGTCGTTTTCCAGAACTAGGATGTCTCGTATGCTTCCATCCTTCGGGTGTCGCCGAGCAAGATTGGGTGTCGTTTTCCAGAACTAGGATGTCTCGTATGTTCCTTCGGGTGTCGCCGCGCAAGGCTTGGGTGTCGTTTGCCAGACTAGGATGTCTCGTATGTTCCATCGTTGGAAAATAGAACTAGGATGTCTCGGGTGTCGCCGATGCCCAGAACTAGGATGGGTGTCGCCAGAGCAATTGGGTGTCGTTTTCCGGGTGTCGCCGAGCAAGATGTCTCGTATGCTTCCATCCTTCGGGTGTCGCCGAGCAAGATTGGGTGTCGTTTTCCAGAACTAGGATGTCTCGTATGCTTCCATCCTTCGGGTGTCGCCGCGCAAGGCTTGGGTGTCGTTTTCCAGAACTAGGATGTCTCGTATGCTTCCATCCTTCGGGTGTCGCCGAGCAAGATTACGGTGTCGTTTTCCAGAACTAGGATGTCTCGTATGCTTCCATCCTTCGGGTGTCGCCGCGCAAGGCTTGGGTGTCGTTTTCCAGACTAGGATGTCTCGTATGTTCCATCCTTCGGGTGTCGCCGAGCAAGATTGGTGTCGTTTTCCAGAACTAGGATGTCTCGTATGTTCCATCCTTCGGGTGTCGCCGCGCAAGGCTTGGGTGTCGTTTCCAGAACTAGGATGTCTCGTATGTTCCATCCTTCGGGTGTCGCCGAGCAAGATTGGTGTCGTTTTCCAGAACTAGGATGTCTCGTATGCTTCCATCCTTCGGGTGTCGCCGCGCAAGGCTTGGGTGTCGTTTGCCAGAACTAGGATGTCTCGTATGTTTCCATCCTTCGGGTGTCGCCGAGCAAGATTAGGTGTCGTTTTCCAGAACTAGGATGTCTCGTATGCTTCCATCCTTCGGGTGTCGCCGCGCAAGGCTTGGGTGTCGTTTTCCAGACTAGGATGTCTCGTATGTTTCCATCCTTCGGGTGTCGCCGAGCAAGATTGGTGTCGTTTTCCAGAACTAGGATGTCTCGTATGTTCCATCCTTCGGGTGTCGCCGCGCAAGGCTTGGGTGTCGTTTTCCAGAACTAGGATGTCTCGTATGTTCCATCCTTCGGGTGTCGCCGAGCAAGATTACGGTGTCGTTTTCCAGAACTAGGATGTCTCGTATGCTTCATCCTTCGGGTGTCGCCGAGCAAGATTGGGTGTCGTTTTCCAGAACTAGGATGTCTCGTATGGTTCCGTCTTCGGGTGTCGCCGCGCAAGGCTTGGGTGTCGTTTGCCAGACTAGGATGTCTCGTATGTTTCCGTCCTTCGGGTGTCGCCGCAAGCTTGGTGTCGTTTGCCAAATAGGATGTCTCGTATGTTCCATCTTCGGGTGTCGCCGAGCAAGGGTGTCGTTTGCCAGAACTAGGATGTCTCATCCTTCGGGTGTCGCCGAGCAAGATTAGGGTGTCGTTTTCCAGAACTAGGATGTCTCGTATGCTTCCATCCTTCGGGTGTCGCCGCGCAAGCTTGGGTGTCGTTTGCCAGAACTAGGATGTCTCGTATGGTCCTTCGGGTGTCGCGCAAGGCTTGGGTGTCGTTTCCAGAACTAGGATGTCTCGTATGTTCCATCCTTCGGGTGTCGCCGAGCAAGATTGGGTGTCGTTTTCCAGAACTAGGATGTCTCGTATGCTTCCATCCTTCGGGTGTCGCCGCGCAAGGCTTGGGTGTCGTTTTCCAGACTAGGATGTCTCGTATGTTTCCATCCTTCGGGTGTCGCCGAGCAAGATTACGGTGTCGTTTTCCAGAACTAGGATGTCTCGTATGCTTTCCTTCGGGTGTCGCCGAGCAAGATTAGGGTGTCGTTTTCCAGAACTAGGATGTCTCGTATGTTCCATCTTCGGGTGTCGCCGCGCAAGGCTTGGGTGTCGTTTGCCAGACTAGGATGTCTCGTA